>JASDQU010738696.1:237518-262719 GCA_032191745.1 Picea mariana
TACTGCAATATGTTAAGTCATTAATCAAAATAAGCTTATATATATTGACCCGGGTCTTGCTATCTGTAAACTAGGACAACATACTGTAAGCAAATTACTGGCATTTAACTCTAGGTTATGTTGAGAGAAAAATCTTAATTGAAGTTATTGAGGATATATCAAGCAGTGTGAAGCAACCCTCTGTCGATAAAGAGATTGTAAGTTACAACAATGATTATAATCATTTTCCTGTGGTATATTAATCTCTGGTACTGTTCTTCTTAGCTTTAAAACTAAATTCTCCTTTTGGATGTCCTATACACGTGTTCATCTCTTTTTTCTTCATTATTTTAAAAATATTATGGATCTCGAATTACACTTTTAGAAAAGAGAAAATGTTTTTCTGGTAATAGATTTAATATACCATTTCTGAAGTGCTGGATCTCTTCAAGCACAGTTCTTCCATCCATCATTTATCACAGCTTAAATAAAATATGATGAATATTTCATGCCGGTGTGCATATTGAGATATTTCTTTATAAAATATGGCTTGGCCTTTGGACTTCCCTGATACCGACTCCGTAAACCTACCCAATGCATTATGCCACCAAATGGAAAATAGACGACGTGAAAATAATCTGGAAATTTAGAATTTTTCAATAGGTATTTTTGAGAATTAAATTACAGCCAAGGAAAAGGTTTTAAAATGTGAAAATTTAAAGGTGTTTGAAGTGTAGATCAGTGCCAATATTACTTGGCTATATGGTCTTAAAAAAAAATGTTTTATAGTGCTAATTTCACTTATAGAGTCTAATATGTCGTTCCATGTTTGATTCACATTAACACATTTCTATATGCTGCTCGTTTGCTTGCAATTCAAGTTTCATGCTTATTTGTCTATTGTTATGGATGGAAAGCAGTCGTGATTCAAGCCTATTTGTAAAGTGACAATTTATTGCTAAATATCTATCCACCAACAACGTACTACATATGAGTATGAGATATCCACCATTGCTCAATGAAGAGTTAGCTTCCTGTTATCTGCTGTTTTGAAATCTAGAGATTAGTCTGTTATATTTTTTTTTGGTTTAAATCTCTTTAAACGCCTTGTTTTGAGAAGATCTCAAAAATATCAAAACCCTAGAAATGCTAATGCTCCTGTTGACCATAGCATTCCTAAAAAGGGATTAGCCCCAAAATTTGAGACAGATTTCTTTGATAAGTGACAACTTCATGAATATGTTTACTAATTTTTTTTTCTTTTTAAAAAAATCTTGTTTTCCAAAGTTGCTTTGAGAAACATGACCCTAGTTGCAGTTCAGTGCAGCCTCCCTTTGGTTTAAGTTCCAGGTCTAAGGAATAGGCAAGCCACAATAAAAATGAAGACCTCCTTATTTGGCATGTAAATAGAACTTAAATGTTTTTGTACAAAATAATTTACAACACTTATCCATCGTGTTATGGACTTTTAGTTTAGTCCTGAGATCTCAGATGTACAGCCACGTGCTCTGCTGGACTTTGGAGGAAATTGTGGCTGTTTAGTTGTGGTCTACTAGATAGATAAATGATATTCTAGAAACGGGAAGTTGGGAACATGGCCAGGGCTTAGTAAGTGTAACAACCCTAGTTGCTTGTTTTACTTTGGTAAATTTGTTTTTTTTTTTACATTTTCAATTCGTATTGCATTTATTTTTATATTTGTGTTAAAAAGTTTTGTGTTTGGTTTGCAGGTTAGGCGTAGCTAGAGTTGGAGCTGGGAACTTGGCCCATAGGACCTGATTTCAAACTAAGACACTCTGATACCAATTGTAATAGCCAAATAAATTAAACGTCCATTAATTTCTCCAACATAGCAGTAAATTCAAAAATTTCTTTAATTGAACACATTCGCATATAATTTTATCAACAATAATAAAATTTTATAGAAAAATAAAACAAATACACAACTTAAATTACCTGGTTCTGATGCTAATTTGCCTTGCTACCCTGCTGTTTCCTTCCTTCCTACTGCTTGATGCACTGACCAACACTGCCCAAACCTACTATCCTCCCTGCCAACTAGGACAACTACCTAGCTCCAGGATATCATATGGATATCCTTGCCCCCATGCCCAAAACCTCCAGCAAACTGGTGCCTGTACTGATCCAATCCGGCTCCAAAACTCAACTCCTCTCTGCAAATCCAAGAGCCCCAAAAATCAATCCCCAATCTCCCCTAGAATCATCCCCCCATAAAGCTCCTTCCCCTCCATATTCCTCCTTCACCAACTTCCCCCTCATTTACTTCCCTACCTACCCATTTATTACCTTATCTTATCATTTCGTAGTTAATGCCCCTTATCCCCTTTATTTATTATTTTATCCTATATTTAATGTCCCATCCCTTCCCGAATACGTAAGCTTAATTTAACAATATAATTTACCAACCCCCTTATTTCTTTACTTAATTAATTAATGAGTCAATTAATAATTAATTAATCCTTGACAATCATGAATCAAGTAATTAATAATAATTAATTAGTTAATGTTAGTTAAGAAATAATTATTGTTTAGCTAACTTTTAGGACAGTTAGATTATTAAATTAATTATAATTAATAATCCTATACATCTATTTAAGCAGGCTCGTTACAATTTTCCATCGGTTTTGATGGGAAGACAACACAAGTGGGGTCTCTTTCCTTCGAAGTCTCAGAAGAATCCATTGCTGCAGCTACAAATCTCCCAAGAATGGGAGATAGATGGTTCAAAAACCACCAACTACCACGCTCAATTTATAACAGGGTGTTTAAGCCCTAATTCGAGAGAATTTTAGGAGCAAAAGGATATTTTAGGGAGTGTATAAAGGTGGAATTGATCAACCCTCTCATTGTCATCATGAGGTTGATTACATGTGAAGGTAGATACTCCACTTTCAAAGCTTGTCATTTCAGATTGCTGGCTCATTTTCTGTTCAACAAACCTTTGAACTTCCCCTTCTATTTTCTAAAAAACATTGGAGAAGATGTCCTCTCAAGTGAGGAAGAATGTGACTACCTCCGACAACAGTCTCTTTCACCATGGCTTGATTAAACTCCTTGTTCTAGCCAAACTAGAGAAACAGGGGAAAACTTGGGATGCCTTTATCTACCAATTTGCAAACCCTCACTTGACAGTTAAGACCCACAAAAAGCCACTTAGCCTAAGGACTATCTCTCCATCCAAGCCTCGCTCTCCAAGAACTCCAAACCCCCTTGTATAAATACTATCTTTTTCGGAACAACACAAAAATTTTGTTGATATCCCTACTTCCTCATCGGGTAAAAAGACCAAGAGAAAAGACCAAAATAAGCCTATTCTTAACCCCCCAATGCCTTCAATCTCTCTTGATCCTACACCTAAAAATATCCAAGAAGTAATTCAGCAAGACTTTCCTATCGTTCCCACAAATAGGAGGGGAGCCAATCGATTTGGTAAAGGACCCTTTAAAAGGAGTAACCAGAGCACAAGATTTTTTTTTTATGAAAAGCTCCTCCTACTTCGGATTCTATACAAGTGTCCTCTTATCTTGAGAGCCCTCATAAGAGACTTAGGGAAGTTTCTACGGATGGATTAGAGCCACTAAGAAAGACAAAATCAGAACCTACCTCTTCTTACCAATCCCCCATCACTCCTACTTCACCCATGCCTACTCTATATCCTAAAAGTGATAGATTGTCCACATCCCTCAAAGGATATAAGCCTTCCTCTGAGATCACCAATTCTTCCCCAACCATAGAGAATCTACAAAAAGAAAACCATCAACTTCTCCAATAGTTGGAGCAAAGGAAGACAATAGATACACACCTTCATCATGATAATGCAGTCCTCCAAGAAAAGGTTAAATCCCTTCAACGGTTGGTCGATGAGACGACCAAATCTAACCGCAGCCTCAAAGGACACCTGAAGAAACATAAGAGGCACAAGGCAAAGTCTTCATAGCAAGAAGGAGAAGCTTCCAAAGCTGATCCTCCTCAACAATCCTAGTCGCGAGGGGTAACTTCGTTTGTTTACAGTGGGACCTGCAAAATTGTAAGTGTGGGGGTAATGCTGAGCCTGAGATATGATCAATTTATGACAGTTATTAGACACTTTTTTCTGAATGTACATATGTGTTTTTCATGTTTTGACGGAGATTTTTGAAGAATTTTATGCTAAAACAGTATGATCTACACTAGGAACCTATGATTTGTGTTTGATGATAATATTGAGTATAATGCATCATGTTTTTATGCTTCCAAGGATCTGATTCATGTTTTTTGGTGTTACAGGGAAAAAATGCATCACGTTTCTTCTTCTAACACTCAGTCCGATACTCTTTCTAACACTCGATTTAGTACCCGATTCGGCACTACATCCAACACCACGTCCTACACAAAAACAGTGGGTGAATTGGCGGTTATGGTATTGGCGGCCAGTGATGGGCAAATCGGGAACATGGGTTTTGTTCATGCTTGCCCCCTCCATCTACTGAACTTCTAACAACCCAGTTTTGGTTGTTAAATAGGGTGATTATTGGCTCGCTCCATTTTAGTAGTTGGGGCATCATTTAATGTAAGTTGCCGAATTTAGAAGTAGTTTGACCCTCCTGTGGTCGACCACTTGTTCTGTAAACTTATAAATACCACTAGGATGGTCACAAAGTAGCTTAAGAATCAATAGGAGTAGTGTATTGGAGAAAATCGCGAATCTCTTTTATTTTTGTCATTTTCCATTGCTGAAGTTATATAAAACTGTGTTTTTTCATTGTAATGGTGAATTCATTTTGCTGAGCTCGTGGTGTGCGTTTGAGAAGTAACCACGACCTGCTGGGGGGCCCACCAATATTCTGGTAACTGTCCATGTGTTGTTTGTACATTTCATAGCTTAGACATCTCTCTTTTTCATTTCCTATACATGTATCACTATCTTTCTTTTGCTATATAATTTGTTGTTGTAGCTTAATGGTTTGGTTCTTTTGCAGGTTAGTATAAAGGCGTGTGTTAATATGGATTGATTTGATAGATAGAGACGAATTTGTAAATTCATATACTAACCCCATGTGCCATTAGATGTTAGATTGTGTTTCATTCATGCTTTTGAAATTTGATTTAAAATGAGAATTTAAACAGAGTAGAACAAAGTTGTATTTTATGCTTCTTTTAAACAAGGTTCCAGTGGATGGATAGGGTTAATTTCAGTCTTTTTAATTGTATAATTTTCTTAACCAGTTGTTAGCCAATACATGCATTAGTTTACTTTTTATATGTCATGTTTTAATTTTGTTTTCAAGCATTTTCCTTGTCGTATTTTGAATTGTTAAGATAGATGTAGTATAGTTTCACTTTATGTATTTTCTTTCCTAGAATTAAATTGCAATTACAATTCTTAGTTAATGCTTGAGTTTAAGTATGAATTTTTCTTACATAGTGTAGAAGTAAAATTATGATCTCATTATATTGTTGATGGTTAATAAATGAATATGCAGGGTAATTGACAATTGTTTATGTCATGTCTAAATTCTCATTGGATTGTTTAATCCAGACCTTTCACTTTTCTATTGAGATAAATATTGAGCTTATACCGCTTGAATTATCTTTTGTTGTCAATTTCCATTGAGATATTATAAGACACCGAAGACATTCACACAACCACCAACATTATATTTGAGTTTTCATAGGTTAAAAGACACTTTTCTTGTTTTCATAGGTTAAAAGATAGTTTTCCTGTTTTCATATGTTAAAATATAGTTTTCTTGTTTTCATAGGTTAAAAGATAGTTTTCTTGCTTTCATAGGTTAAAAGATATAGTTTCATGCTTTCATAGATCTGAAGATATAGTTTCTTTCTTTCATAGCTTAGAAGACAGTTTTATTGCTGCTGTAGGATAGATAGTCTTTTTCTTTGGTATATTAAAGAGTAGTTTGTTTATCATAGATCAAAAGTTTGTTGTTAGTTCTTTCTTGCTTTTAGTTAAATAGATTTCCTTTTATGAATTAGAAATAGTTTTGAAGTTTGAATTAAGAATATAGTCCACTTGCCTCTTAGGTTAGATAGTTGTTCAATGAGAAGTTTTTATTAGATTACTTGCAATAGAAGTTGTCTTAGAGAAGTTAGTTGCTTACTTTCTTTAATAGGTTAGTTAGTTGTTTTGTTTACTTGCTTTAATAGGTTAGCTAGTTGTTTTTTCTTGCTTTCTTTAGTAGAATAGTTGCTTGTTTGTTTATTTACTTGCTCTCATAGGGTAGTTGGTCATTGAATTTAGGTTGGCAAGTTAAAACAATTTTCTTTTTTTATTTGCTTATTGTTATGTCTAATAGTTGTTTTTGCTTATTGTTATGAATTAGTTTGCTTAGTAGGGTTTTTACTTGTCTTCTTAGAACTATCCATTGATGCTTGGACCAAAAGTACTTAGGTTACATATTTTCAAGTTGCTTAGTAGGGTTTTCTCATTAGATAGTTTCACTTGAATATATTAGCCTTTAGATAGCCCCTTCCTTAGTTAGACTATACTACTACCAGCCCTTCTACCTTTTGCATATATTTTTCTACAACTCTAAGTTTACTTACCCCTGTTTGAAAATTTAATTGAGGGTTTTTAGTGTGTTTTTAGTGCATACATAACACCCATGAACGTTTTTTGTAGCTCAACACATGGCTAAAAAAGTCATGATTTTCTATAGCTAAATTTCTTTGAATGCTTGAATGATAAAATTTCTCTTGGAACCATTGACCTCAATAATACCTCATCAATGTTTCCACCTCAACAATCACTTTGATATTAATGAAACCACTCACTTTCACACCTACAACTACTTTTACATCAATGAAAAAACTTTCATTTAGACATCAACGAAAACACTTTCTCAACAATCTCCCCTTTTGTCATTGATGGCAACCTAGTAAAACCACTTTTATGAGGCTATTATTCATAAATTCTTATGTACTCTTTTGCTAAGAAGATTACCCTATCACTATATTGTTGAAACCATATGATTTTACTGTTACTCTCCCCCTTTGACACTAATGAAAAAATGGACACTCTTCCTGACTGAGTACACCTTTTGGGAATATGAAATGCTCCCCCTGTGACTGTGATAACTTCTCTTTTTTTCTGAAATAAACTCCCCCTATGTTTATGCTTCATCTTCTTATGCATAGTTCCTTTTACTGTGTTTCTCCCCCTTATACTATGATTCAACAGTACACTAGAGAAAGGGTGAATTGCAATGATATGTTGTTTCCTTTACTGAAGGAGGGAAGAAGAGATCACTCCCAACCTCTGTCTAAGATACTGAAAACATTCTCAAGGTAATTTCTTAGTAAATATGTTTGCAATATTCTATTTTGAGGGAACATACTCTAATTTGAAAACTTGACGCTGAACCTATTCTCTAAGAAAATGATACTTGATGGGAATGTGTTTCATTTTAGAGTGTTGAACCATATTTTTAGAGATGTTTATTGCACTTGTGTTGTCACACATAATAGAAATAGGTTGATCACAAGGTACAGGAATTTCATTGAGAATTTTTTTGATCCATATCACCTAAGTACAACACGATTCTGTTGCTATGTACTCGGCTTCAACTGTGGAGAGGGAAATACAAGTCCATTTCTTGCTAAGCTAGGAAACCAAACAATTTCCAAGAAAAAATGCACCTCCACTGGTGTATTTTCTATCATCAACACTGCCTTCCCAATCTACATCTGTAAAATATATGAGAGTAATATTTATGTGCTTTAGATACCACAATACATAATCAATGGTGCCTTGCAAATTCCTAAATATCCTCTTTACTACACGAACATGAGTTTCTTTGGGATTTGATTGAAATATGCCTAATAAACCAATTTCTTGCATGATATCGGGCCTTGAAGATGTTAGATAAAGTAAAATACTAATCATATACAGGTACATAGTTTGATCCACCTCTAGAGAAATATTCTCCTTTTTGAGTTTGCAACCTATGATCATAGGAGTGATTATTGATGCACAGTATTGCATGCCAAACGTTTTCAAAATTTATTTGAGGTATTTACTTTGTGAAATGAAAATTCCATTTTCTGACTGATGAATCTATAAACCAAGAAAGAATGATAGATCTCCTAACATTGACATATCAAAATCTTGTTGCACAACAACTACAAACCTTTGACTCATTAGTTCTATGTTGCTGCCAAAAATTATGTCATCAACATATACAACAATAATTATCAAATTATTACCTTCAACCTTGATGTATAGATTATTGATCGTAGTCCCCTTTTTGAAAACTTGATCATGTAAATATATGTCTAGTCTGTAGTACCAAGCTCTTGGGGCCTGTTTTAACTCATATAGATATTTATTTAATTTGCATAAATGATATTTGTTGTTAGATCCTCTGACTGCTCCACCTAGACTTCTTCCTTTAAATCACCATTTAAAAATGCTTATTTGACATCCATTTGGTAGAATTTGAATCTTCTGTGACAAGTAAAAGATAGAAACATTATGATTTCTTAAATTCTGACAACATGAACAAATATTTCTTCAAGATCCACTCCTTCTACTTGAGCATATCCTTTACATACAAGTTTGGCCTTGTTTATGACTATCTGCCCATTTTCATTCAACTTATTTATGAAAACCCATTTCATTTCAATTACATTTTTGTCCTTGGGTCTTGGTACTAGGTCACATGTCTCATTTTATTCTATTTGATCTAGTTTTTCATTCTTATCCTTGAACCAATGATCATCCTGACTTGATTGTGAAAAATAATAAGGTTCAATCATGGAAAATAATGAAAAGTTTTCAAATTTGGATGTTTCGATAAGCTTTCTTCTAGTTTTCACCCTTGTTTCTTTGTTACCAATAATTTGACTCTCTGAATGATTTTTATGAACATGCTTTGATGGCGTATTTGGATGTGATTATTCTATTCTCTCTTCTTCTTCTAATTCGTCTTGTGATTTATGCTCTTATAATTCATTCTCTTGAGGCTCATATCTGATTGGTTCACCATATTGATCATTATGTCATTGTTGTCTCCCTGGATGAAAAGGTACCTAATCAAATATTAGTTATATGCTTTCAACTATCTTGTGAAGTCTCTTGTTGTAGAACTTGTAAACTTTACTTCTAGAGGAGTATCCAATAGGATAGCTTCATCAGCTTTGGAGTCAAATATTCCTAAATCATTTTCATTCCTTTTAAGGTAAGATTTTCTTCCAAAAATCTTGAAGTTCTCTATAGAGGTCGGTATTCCATGCCATAGTTCATAGGGGATTTTATTTTTGTTTACTCTTATGTGATCTCTATTGAAAATTTTGACTATAGTTTGAATAGCCTCTCCCCAAAAGGTGTTGGGTACATTTGATTCATCAAGCATAGCTCTGGCCATTTCTTGAATTGTTTTGTTTAACCTTTCCACTACCTCATTCTATTGAGGGGTTCTTGCTATTGTGAACTGTCTCTTGATCCCATGTATTTAATAAAAACATTGAACTCATCATATGTGTATTCTCTTCCCTTGTATGACCTTGATAATTTAATTCTGAGATCCATTTCATTTTCTACCTGAGCTTTGAAAATATTGAATTTTTCAAGGGCTTCAAGCTTATGTTTCAGTCGACAAACCCATGTCATCCTAGTATAATCATAAATAAATAAATAAATATTTCTCAACTCGTGGGGATTGTGTTCAAGTGGGTCCATAGAGATATGTATGGATTATCTCTAGAGGTCATGTTTTAGAATTCTCCTTTTCTTTGGACTGAACTCTTGATCATTTTCCAAATTGACAATATTTGCAGATAACATTTTCAGGTTTGGTAATTTTGGGCATATCTCGAACTACACTTTTTCTACCTAGCTTAACTAGTTGACTAAAACTGAGATGACCTAGTCTCTTGTGCCATAACTAAATCTCATCAGTTTTTCGCATGCAACATATTTCTTTTCCTCCTTCCAACACATATACATTGCACGGGGTTTTGATTGCCTTTACAATAGTTTTTCCTGAATAAAATTTCCCTACTTTAAAACTTTTTGAATGAAAGAGAACATTGTATCCTTGATAACATATTTGGATTACACTCAACATATTATGTTTTAGACCATCCACATTTAACACATTTTGTGCTTTGGTATTTCCCTTGTCCAACACAATAGTCCCTTTTCCTCTAATTCTTTATGGATCATTATTTCCAAAAGTAACACTACCCTCTTTTTCTTCATTTAAATATTCAAACTTACTCCTGTCTCATGTCATATGCTTGGAATGACTGCTATCAATGTACCATTGATTTTCTTTATTTTTAGCATATAGGGCTAATCCACATTATTCTATGCTTTTTCTCTACTTCTTCCAAACCTTAGTAAAATATTCTTTCCTATCTTTCTTAAAGGAATAAAACAACTTGATTATACATTCATTAGCCTTATGTCCAAATCTATTGCATATAGAGCATTCAATTTCATCCAAGAGAGGAGAAAAAGGATTATTGTAAGAACTTTGAGCTCTAGGAATTTGAGGATGTGTATTTATGACATATCTATATGCTCTACAATTTATAGCTATATGTCCAAAGTTATGACATGAAAAGAAAAATACATAGAAACTATTTGGATACCTTGGAGTGAACAACCTTCTTGAAGGGATTGATCCTTGTTTGCTGGATTGATGAACTTCTAAATTTTGTTGCGTCCTTGATCCATAGTTATTTATGTGATTGATATGAATGCGTTTCTGCTAATTCTTTCCTTAATCCATTTGTTTGTCAGGATGGTTTCCTTTGAGAGCATTGACATAACTTTTGGATTACTCTATTTTTAATGTGTTGGTGCTTGACTCACCTTTGGCATCTTTGTGAATATCTTTGTATCCGAGTCTTGTCTTGACAACTGGTGATCTATGACTGCTGAGAATGTTGTCCAAGGTTTTGTATCCTTTTATGAACTTTAGATTTAGATTCATTCGAGCCTTAGTTTTATCAAGATCCTTTCTCATAGATAGTACATTGCTTATAGTTTTTCACAGTTGTTCTCTTTCTCTTTTAAATGGATCATTAGCATTTCCTCCACTCTTTTGGTCTCTTCTAGCTGAGTTTTTAAAAGAATAGTTTTTTCATCATTCTCACTATTTCTTTCCATGTAGGACAGTAGTTGTTCTTTCTATTTTTAGTTCTTTCTCCTAATCCTGTATGTTTCCTCCAGAGCAATAATGGGTTCTCCTTCCATGTCAACCATTGATTCACCTTCTTATGTGTTAGTCTTCTCCCGGTTAGAACTCTCATGCTCTAGTGCCATGATAATTTTTTCATCTTTTCTTGAATCAAATTCATATTCTTCTTCATCATCCGAGGAATTGCTACTATCCTCTTTTGAATAAAAGCTTTTCTTCTTAAAAGTCTTTTTCTTGTAATTTTTTCTTTCTTTTTTATTCTTTTTCATCAACGTTGTTTTCTTTGTATAGAAATTTAGATGAAAAATGACATATCTTACCACCATTAAAATATTTGAATGGAAACATACCTTTAAATTTTCCATATCCCCTTTGTAGCTTCTTCTTTATCTGAGATATGATTGGAGCAGTTATGATCCTAATGATTTTTCGATTTGGTTGATGCCTTGAAATGTTCTTATTTTAGGTCCATATGCTTCTTCCTTGTCCTCATTTCATAAGCAATGAGTATTCCATGGAGACTATCCATAGTTATCTTATCTATATCGTCTAGTTCTTCTAGAAGAAACTTTTTCATCGAGTCTTGATGGGGAGATATAAATACCTTTTGAGCTACTACAACTTCATCAAGATTTTCACCTAGACCTTTCATGGTGTTTACAACCTCATCTACTTTGAGGAAAAATATATCAATATTCTCATCCTCAGTCATTCTTAGGATTTCAAATTGTATTATGTGATAATGAATTTTGGCCAATTTTACCTTAGCATCTCCTTCAGAATTGTTTAGTAGTTTCTCCCACATCTCTTTTGTTGATTCATATTGCATCACTTTAACAAATTCCATTTCTACAAGTCCACCTAGAATGACATTCATAGCTATTGAATTTATATAGTTATTTTTCTTACCTGGTTCATCTGTTGGAAGAGTTTCTAGTGGTTTGTAGCCATCTACCACAATCTTCCATATCTCCATGTCGAATGACATAAGGTAGGCCTTCATTCTGATTTTCCAGAAGGTAAAATTTGTTCCATTGAATAGAGGAGGTTTGGTTGAAGAAGAGGGATCTTGACTAGACATTTTTCCTAAAGGAAGTTCCTTCCAGCTGTTAGGATGTTAATGAAGTAACCTTCTCTGATACCAATTGTTGAATACTGAGAGGGGGTGCAGGGTGAATCATTATTCTTACCAATCTTTTATTTTTGACATAACTAAAATTTTAATCACTTCAATGAACATAAAAGAATCATTCAAAACACATCTGAATATAGAACACCATATATTTAAAGTGGAAACCCATACAAGAGAAAACCACAAAGAAGATTATTTTAATGTGATCAAGGCTCAAACATATGATTATAATATTTGCAGGAACCCAATCTCTAGATACACCAATCCCATTTTAAATGTTTTGCAAGAACCCACTTGCAGGAGATACCAATCCCATTTTCAATATTTTGCAAGCACCCACTTTCCAAGCACTAACATGTTACATAGATGAGGACTTCAATTCTCAATCTTGCACGACCCTACCGCCCTGAAATAAATAAGATAATTAAATTTTTCCCGACAACAAAGACTCAAAATTCCTGATATCTCCTTTTCATAGACTCATACTGTAAATATCAAACATAGACATTAAATAATCTCTTCAAATGAACATGAAAGAATCTCAAATAACTCTATAGATCTGTTTCTATAGTTGTGGATATGTTTCTGTAGCTGCTACTAATTATGTAGATGTAGATATGTTTCTGTATCTTCTATTGATTCTATAGTTGTGAATTGGTTTCTGTAGCTACATATATGTTTATGTAGTTGGTGTTGATTCTATAGATGAAAATCTATTGCTATAGCTATGGTTCTATTTCTGTAGTTTCATATCTGATTTTGTAGTTGGGGATCTGTTTTTGTCGCTGTGGTTGATTTTGTAACAATGGATTTTCTTCTGTAGCTATGGTTCTACTTCTATAGCTATGGATCTAGTTCTATAGCTCTAGATCTAATTTTGTAGTTGTGGATCTGATTTTGTAGCTCTGGTTCTAATTTTGTAGCTGTGGATCTGTTTCTGTAGCTACAACTAATTCTATAAATGTTGATCTATTTTTGTAGCTATGACTAAGTCTATAGATTCATATATGTTTCTGTAGCTATGGTTCTATTTCTGTGTGATGTGATTAATTCTTCTTATTCTCAAACCTCCTCACAGTATAGAGGTTTTACACACTCCTTAATACTCCCAAAATAGAATCATTCCATACCTCACAACATTTCATTACAATCAAGAATAATATCTATTTAAGTTTAAATAACATCCCTTTCATATTGGAATTTAGATTATGCAATTTGATTTCCATCTCTCTAATATTTAGTATAGTTGCATTATTTCTCCTAATTACTCTTTCCTCTATCATTTTCTCATTGGCCCTCACTCAAATCAACTCACGCTCCTTCATACTTCACTCACATACCTTCTCTTCAATATGATAAAGTATTTAAACTAGTTCCTGTAGTGTTTCTACTGCCCATAGATAAATAAATACTATGGTATAAGCTCATGATATGTTTCTTGACCATGTCAAGACCTTGCTATATCAATAGACCATTTCGGATTTCCTTCCATAAAAAAACAATTGTTGTGAGAAAATTACCAAGAATAACTAATTCATTAAAGATGTAAACACATATTGATGAATTCAAAGTAATCACTTCCTTATCCAACCGTTACCAAAGTTCTTGTAGCTAAGTCTCGTTCAATAGCTTAACACACTACAATAAATCCCTGTGATTAACTTCATTTTTATCTCCCTTTTTTGCTTCCATTGTCTATTTTAATGTATTTTTCTCAATTTTTTTTCAAAATCTGGTGTTATTTACCAGGATGGAACTATATTGGGTGTTTTTGCATCGAGAAACACAAGTCGATGCTAAATTAGACGCTATTAGTTCCTAATTTAGTGCCTAACTTAGCAACTGATTTATTGCCTACTTTAGCACCTACTTTAGAACCCAATTTAATTCCAAGTGTAGCTTTGAGTTTAACTTTGAGTTTAGCTTCTACTTTGTCTTCCTGGTTAGCATCCAGCTTAGCTTCCTTTTTAGATTCTAGTTTGGATTCTTATTTGGCTTCCAATTTAATGCCTAATGTGCCTAAATAGTTAATTTGTTGAGTTTTTGGGGGTTAAGTGGATAGGGGATTTATGTATTTGGGTTCTATGTATTAAGGGGTATAGTTTAATGGATTAAGGGTCAAGGGATAATGGATTTGAGGATTAGGGGTTAGGTATTTTAATGGTTAATTGCTTAGTGATTATATTTGTTCAAGGGATTAATGAATCCATTGACCTCACACATAATATTTGAAATAATCCATGTCTCATTCTCATCATTTTTCATTTCCATCTATAGAATCTTTGTCAAAAATCTCTTGAAATTTCATGGATCTTCCAATACACCCATCAAAAATTTCTTCCATCAACCCCACACAGTGAGCAGTGAATGGGGCTAATGTTGAAATTTATTCAATCTATTCTTGTATGTATCTAAATTCGACATGGTTAGACTAGACACGTGGTTTGATAGTATGAGAGGGTTTCAAGACTCAAGGATGTATGATGTCCCCATATAATATTTGAGATCGTCCATGTTTACATCAACGTTCATAATGGATGTCTCATTGTCATCATTCATCATTTCCATGTGTATAATATTTGTTGGTACTCTCTTGAAATGTCATGGAACTTCCAATACACCCATCACAAATGTCATCCACTGACCCCGAATAGTGAGCATTGAATGGGGCCAAAATTGAAATTTATTCAATCTGAGCTTGTATGCGTCAAAATTTGACATAGGTAGACTAGAAACATGCCTTGAAGGTATGGGAGGGTTTCAAGACTCAAGGATGTCTGATTTCCCCACATAATCATTGAGATCATCCATGTTTTCATCAAAGTTCATCGTGCACATCTGATTGTCATCATTCTTCATTCCCTTCTATAGAATATTTGTCAGAACTCTCTTGAAATGTCACGGAGCTTCCAATACACCCATCGAAAATGTATTCCACCGACCTCACACAATGAGCAGTGAATGGGGACAACGTTGAAATTTATTCAATCTATGCCTGCATGCATCAAAATTTGACATGGTTAGAATAAATATATTCCTTGATTGTATGGGTGGGTTTCAAGAATTAAGGATGTCTGATGTCCCCAAATAATCTTTGATATCATCCATGTTTGCATCGACATTCAAAATATCATCTCATTGTCATAATTCGCCATTTCCATCTATAAAATATTTGTTGAAACTCTCTTGAAATCTCATGGAACTTCCAATACACCCATCACAAATATCATCATGAACTGAACCTACACAACGCGCAATGAATGGTTCCAACGTTTGAATTTCTTCAAACTGTGCTTGTATGCATTACGAATTGACATGGTTAGACTAGACACATGCCTTGATGGTATGGGAGGGTTTCAAGACTCAAGGATGTCTGATGTCCCCACATAATATTTGAGATCTTCCATGTTTCAATCAACATTTATCAAGCATGTCTCATTGTCATCATTCTTCATTTCCATCTATAGAATATTTTTTGGAACTCTCTTGAAATATCATGGAACTTTCAATATACCCATCACAAATGTCATCCACCAACCCTGCATATTGAGCAGTGAATGGTGCCAACATTGAAATTTCTTCAAACTGTGCCTGTATGCATTGAAATTTGATGTAGTTAGAGTAGACACATTCCTTGATGTTATGGGAGGGTTTCAAGACTAAAGGACATCTGATGTCCCCAAATTATCTTTTAGATCATCCAAGTTTGCGTCAACATTCATCATTGATTTATCATTTTCATCATTCATCGTTTCCATTTGTAGAATATTTCTCACAAATCTCTTGAAATGTCATGGAACTTCCAATGCACCCATCACAAATGTCATACACCAACCTTGTACAGTGAGTAGTGAATGGGGTCAATGTTGAAATTTATTCAAACTATGTCTGTATGCACTGAAATTAGATGTGGTTAGACTAGACACATGCCTTGACTATATGAGAGGGTTTCAAGAATCAAGGATGTATGATGTCCCCACATAATATTTGAGATCGTCCAGTACATTTCCATCAATGTTCATCATGGACGTATCATTTTCATCATTCATCATTTCCATTTGTATAGTCTTTGTTGGAACTCTCTTGAAATTTCATGGAAATTGCAATACACCCATCACAAATGTCTTCCACTGACCCCACACAGTGAGTAGGGAATGGGGCCAATGCTGAGATTTCTTCAATTTGTTCTTTCATGTGTCAAAATTTTACATGGTTAGACTAGACAAATGCCTTGATGGTATGGGAGGGTTTCAAGACTCAAGTATGTCTGATGTCCCCACATAACCTTCGAGATCATCCACGTTTGCATCAATGTTCATCATGCACGTCAATACCATTGTCATCATTTGTCATTCCATTCTATAGAATCTTTATCAGAATTCTCTTGAAATGTCTTGGTGTAATATTCTAGATATAAAATAGCATGCAGAACATAACTAATTAGCTAGAAATGGAAGATGCACAACAATATAACTAGAAAAACACCACAATAATACCAAATGATACCAGAATAACACTAGAAAGAGCACTTTGATTATTGAGAGAAATGCCCACTTGCCTCTTCGAGGGGGAAACCTTTGGTAGAGCAAAGCTCTTTTACAATAATATCTAATACAATACTTCTCATACCCTCAAGTCCTACTTATACTAAATATTTATATCAAAAGAACAAACTAGAGGAAGGTCCTTCTAGAAGCAAAATCTTCTATTAGGATTCTTACATTGGACTTATTCTTCCTTATTTCTAGTCCCTATTAATATTGACCTTTATTACATGGAAATATATTATTCTACCTACGTGCGGGGTTAGGTCCTTAAAATGACCTCCCCCTTAAAAACAACCTTGTCCTCAAGACTTGAGATGAAGAAATTGTTGTAGAATGGTAGCTGGTTCCCAAGTGGCATCTGCTGGAGTTGTATCTTTCCACTGAACTAACACTTCCTTGATGGTTCGCCGATGTAGAAGATGCTCACACACGTCCAAAAATGGTTGTGGTTGTAGCCAAATGGAGCCTTCTTCATCCAACTTGGGAAGGTTGGTTTGAGTTTGCAACTTAGTTCCAATCAACTTCTTTAAGCAGGAAACATGAAAAACAAGATGGATCTTAGAATGACTGGGAAAAGCTAACTAATAGCAGACCTGTGCCACACACTTGAGAATGGTATAAGGACCATAAAATTTGGGCGCCAGTTTATGATAGTGGTGATAATTGAGGGAAATTTTCTTGTAAGGTTACAGTCTAAGAGACACCTGATCCCCTTCTACAAATTTATGTTCAGAGCGACCTTGATCTTCTTGTTGCTTCGTGCAATTATGGGCCATGACCAAATTCTCTTTGAGGGTATGAATAATAGCCTCTAGAACTATAAGTGTTTGGTCAACCTCTTGGACCTTCGAGACACTTGGAAAATATGAGAGAATTGAAGGTGGATTTTTTCCATATACCACTTCAAAAGGAGTCATGCGGGTAGTTGTATGATAAGAATTGTTGTACCACCATTCAACTAGTGGTAACCATTGAGCCCACTAATTTTTCCTTTCTGATGCAAAACACCTCAAATATGTTTCCAAACACTTATTGACAACTTCATTTTGACCATCAGTTTGGGGATGGTAAGTTGTGCTGAGATGCAATTGGGTGCCTTTTAGCTTGAACAATTCTTGCCAAAAATTGTTGGTGAAAGTTGGGTCACAATAAAAACAATAGAATGTGACATGTCATGAAACCTAGAGACCTGATCCATGAAAATTTGAGCCACAGTGGATGTTGTAAATGGGTGTTGAAGAGAACATAAATGATCATACTTGGAAATATAATAAAATATCACCATGATGACTGATTTATTTCCTGATTTAGGTAAGCCTACAATAAAATACATAGAGATATCTCACCAAATAGTAGGTGGAATCAGACGCGGTTGTAGTGTGCTAGGAGATTTGATTGTTTCACTATTCTTTCATTGACACGCATCACATTCAGCCACAAAATTATGAACGTCTTGTTTCATAACATCCCATAAAAAAAGAACGTTTGACCCGGTTTTATGTTTTGGTAAACCCGGAGTGCCCAGCGGCGGGTGGGTGTAGCATGAAGCTTAGAAAGTACCATGGATTGAAGTTTTTACTGTTTACTTAAATACAAATGGTCTTTGTATCAAAGCTTAGCATTGAGCCAAGAATACCCTCAGGAGACTGGATAATTAGAATGCAATTGTTGTATCAGATGCAAAATTCTGGGCTCTTATAGCCATTCCTGGTGAACAACTTGAAGCCAATATGGTACAATGAAGGAGAGAGAAAAAAGGGACCCTTCATCTTCATATTTTCTAGAAAGTGCATCAACAACCACATTGTCTTTTCCTTTCTTGTAAACGATCTCATAATCATATCGAAGGATCTTAGTCAACCATTTTTGTTGTTATGGGCATGAAAGATGTTGTTCCAGAAAATGCTTGAGGTTTTGATGATTTGTCTTAATTCATAAGTGTTTCCCCAATAGATAAGGGCGCCAAAGATACACGACATGAATAATAGCCAACATTTCCTTTTCATAGATTGATTTACCCAAATTTCTCTTTAATAATTGTTTGTTGGTAAAGGCGAAAGGCCGACCCTCTTGCATAAGGACGACGCCAATTCCTTTCCTAGAAGCATCACATTCCAAGACAAAGGTCTTTGTGAAATCAGGAAGGGCCAGGATTGGAGTGGTGCACATGGCCATCTTCATGGTTTGAAAATCCTGAGCAACTACTAGACTCCAAGTGAAAGAATTATTTTTAAGGAGAGTAGTGAGAGGTGCCACAATATTTCCATAATTCTTAACAAATTTGTGACAATAACCTATTAAACCCAGAAATGTACACAATCTTTTGAGAGTCTTTGTGTGAGGCCAATCTTGCATAACTTCAATATTTTTAGGATCCACCCTGACAGTGGCCTTGCCAACAAGATGACCCAAGTACTCAACTTCTGAGGCGCCAAAAAAACATTTAGATTGTTTGAGGAAACATTGGTGTTGAGAGAGTAGATGGAGAAATTGATCCACATGAGCAAGATGGGCTATTCAGGTTTTATTATAGATGAGGATATCATCAAATAAAACTAAGACAAAATGATGGAGAAAAGGACAAAAGACATGATTCACGAGGCTTTGGAAAGTGGAGGGAGAATTACACAAGCCAAAGGGCATGACCAAAAACTCATAGTGGCCCTCATGAGTTCTAAATATAGTCTTAGGAATGTCTCTCTATTTCATACAGATCTGGTGGTAGCTAGAACAAAGATCAAGTTTAGTAAAGAACTGGGTGCCACTCAATTCATCCAAGAGGTCATCAATGACAGGAATGGGAAATTTGTCTTTAGTGGTGAGTTTGTTGAGGGTGCGGAAGTCAATACACATGCACCAAGAAACTTATTTCTTAAGGACCATGACCACATGAGAAGATTAGGGGCTTGTACTAGGGCAGATAACACTTGCGTTGAGTAGTTCTTGAACAATTTTCTCAATTTTATTTTTTTGGGAAAAGGGGTGATGATAGGGATGAATATTGGGAGGAAGGATTCTTAGTATAAAGGGAATGGAATGATCATGAACACCATGGGAAGGAAGGAGTCCCTGGGGAGTGGAAAAAATGAATTGATGTTTAGAGAGGATGGATTGGAGGTACTGTGGCACAAAAGGTGTCTCAGTTGCTTGTATGACATGGAATTGGGAAATAATGCTAGAATGAACTTTTTTGAGCATATTTTTCATGCAATGGGAATTGATGATCTCCAGGGAACTGACGATGATGCCTTGGAACTTATAGTGTTGGCCCTCCTGGTAGAATTGCATGGTTAATTCCTTCAAATCCATCATAATTGGACCCAAATTCCCGATCCATTATGCACCCAACACAATGTCACAAACGCCCATGTCGATAGAAAACATATGAGATTTCAGGTGGTATTCACCAATTTGGAGACACACATTTTCACAGTGCCCTCCACATTTCATGGACTCACCATTGGAAATCATGATTTTAAAATTATTGAATGCATGGATATATAAATTAGTTTCTTGGGAAATGAAACAATGAATAAAATTATGGGTGCTTCCACTATCAACAAGAATGTGCTTGAGGGTTTGGGGAGTAGGGAAGTCAGTGAGAGCATTTAAGGAAATGACCAGTTCTACTTTGGGAGGGTCTAAGGGAGGGGTCATGTCATTGGGTTCAGGTGACACAGACACAATGGGATCCTCAACATCCTCTTCCGAAACATCCTTTGAGATGGCCATAAAAATATTTTGTTCCTTACACTTGTTCCCAGGAAAATATTTGTTATCACAATTATAACAAAGGCCTTTGAGTTTGCGTTCAATCATTTTAGCCCTGGTCAATTCTAGATCTTTGGTAGAGTAGAAGGAGGAGTGGGAGTGATAGGTTTAGTGCAAGGAATAAAGGAGGGTTTTCGGTTTTGAGAAGAGAGAACCTATTGTTCTTCCTTAGATATTTTAGTAGCATCCACCCAAATCCGAGGCCGATCCATGATGACATGGGCATGAATCTCATCCTTGAGGCCACTGATAAAACATTCTCAGAAAAAAGAATCAGACATGCCCTTTGTATGAAATTCTAGTAGCTCAAAAGAACATATAAAGTCTTCCACTATGCCAGATTGTTTCAAATTTATCAAACAACCTAAATGGTTGGTGTCAGTGTCAAAGCATTCATAAATCTCTGTCACAAAGTGTGTCCAAGCCAAATACCCTTGGCAGGCATTTTTTATCCATTTCCACCATTGCCAACGTTCTTGATCTATATGGAGAACACCATACCGGAGTTTGGCCAACTCATTTGTAATGCCATACAAATAGAAATAATGTTCCATTTGAGTTACCCATCTAGTGGGATCAGATCCATCAAATTTGGTCACATCCACATGTGAAAGGAGTAGGTCACGCTGAAAGTGACGGGGATGAAAATTCTAGGAATGAAAGGAAGTTTCACCTTCAGTATGAAAAGGTGGTTTAGATGAGGGAATATCTATAGGGATACACATCTTGGCACATATCATCGTAGTGACATATTCAAGATGGGTAGAAATGTCTTGTTTGATTTCCTCTATTGTGGCGATGATGGAGGAATGCATGTTTTTATTGATGGTGGAAATATTGGCACTAAGTTGTCTCACTTCTTGTTGGGTTTCTGTGAAATTAGAGTGCAAGGTATTGAAGCGAGCTTCCATGTCTTGGATATGGGTATGGGCCATGATAAAGAGGGAAGACAAAAAGAGGCGGGTGGGACCACAAAAAAAATGGGTTAAGGGTGAAGTGTATCACAACAATCAGGGCAACGAGTTGAATCCAATGGGGTAAATCCCAAATAAGGGTGTTGGAAGGGGGTTGGGTTCACGAGAATTTTTTTTTTCCAAAAAATGATAGGTATGACTGTGATAAGGGCGAAGAGAGAAATCCAATGAACTAGGTCTCAAATAATGATGCCAACAGGATCCAAACTTTTTATTTTTTATTTTTTTTACTCCTGTGGAGTTATACTCTGATATGAAGAATACTACATTGATTAAATGCCAAAATGCTTAACAAGAAGAAATGTGTAGTAATTTTTCAACCCAAATGCAAGAGACATAGTTGCGAGACAATAATTCTTGTTTGTTATGTTTTAGTTTCTGTCCCAAATGTTAGGGTATTCAAGGGTTCTACAGAAAAGGGTTTTCCCTGTGCCATAGCTCTCTTATATAAGTGCGGGGTCCAACAATAGTACTCAACCCAATATCTCAGGGAACCAACTAAGGAGTCTAGACCGTTTTCTTAGCCATACTACTTGACTATCCAAGTACTAGAGAGTATCTTCCCGAGTGTTGCTATTGGTAGCACTATAGCAGTCAGGCGGTCGATCAATTTATCTAAGGAGGGATTCAGGTGATCTAGGTCTATTCATATACATGTTTTATCTAATACACTACCACTCAAAATGGTACCAACAGGGGTTACAAGGGTGTCCAACATATGTGCACTTAAGCAACACTTGTGTGAATCCTCTACTGCAGGTTTATGCGCATAACGAGAGATCTTTGTAGCTTAAAGACGTTGGAATATGTCTCTACCCTGAAAAAAGTTATCCCACAATTTTTTGTCGAGGAAGGTGCTTTGATACCACTTGTAATATTCCAGATATAAATAGTATGTAGAATATAAATAATTATCTATAAATGGCATATGAACAATGATATAACCAGAGAAACACCACAATAATACCAAAATGATACCATAATAACACCAAAAAGATCACTTTGATTACTAAGAGCAGTGTTCACTTGCCTCTTCGAGGGGGAAACCTCCAGTAGAGAAGATCTCTATTACAATAATATCCAGGAAAAAACTTCTCATACCCTCTACTCCTATTTATACTAAATATGTCTATCAAAAGAATAATCTAGAGGAAGATCCTTCTAGAAGCATAATCTTCTATTAGGTCTTCTTACATTGGACTTATTCTTCCTTATTGCTAGGCCTTATTAATATTGACCTTTATTACATGGAAATATATTATTCTACCTACGTGAGGGGTTAGGTCCCTAACACTAGGAACTTCCAACATGGCCTTCACCAATGTCATCCACCATCCCCACACAGTGAGCGGTGAATGGTACCAATGTTAAAATTTTTTTGAAATGTGGCTGCATGCGTCAAAATTTGACATGGTTAGACTAGACACATGCCTTGAAAGTGTGGGAGGGTTTCAAGACTCAAGTATGTCTTATTTCCCCACATAATCTTTTAAATCATACATGTTTTCATTAATGTTCATCATGCACGTCGATTTCATTGTCATCACTCATCATTCCCTTCTATAGAATATTTGTCTAAACTCTCTTGAAATGTATTGGAACTTCCAGCATGCCCATGGGCCATCACCAATTCCATCCACTGAACCTACACAGTGAGCCATGAATGGGGACAATGTTGAAATTTCTTCAAAATGTGATTGTATGCGTTGAAATTTTATATGCTTAGACTAGGTGCATGCCTTGACAGTATGGGAGGGTTTTCATACTCAGTGACATCATTCTCTTCATCATCACCATCATCATGGTTTTCATTTCCATTGACATCATCATCATATTCATCATGACCCAATTTTTACATAGATTCCAACAAAGATCAAACCCGACATACCCATCTTTACAACAAAACCTGATGAAGATACCAATTTCCATGTATTTGTCTTTTTCTTGTAGCATTCTTCGAGATGATTAAACCATGATTGTATTAAGTTGAGACATCGCAAAATAATTTTATAAGGTCCAACATGCAATTGGATTAATGGTTAGTGGGTTAGGGATTATATTGGGTGAAGGACATAATGACATCCATCGAGCCTACATGGCTAACAGAGAATGAGGCATCAAAATTTGACATGGTTATACTAGACACATGCCTTGATGGTATGGCAGGGTTTCTAGACTCAAGGATGTCTGATGTCCCCACATAATCTTCGAGATCATCCATGTTTCAAGGGGTTAGGGGTTAGGGGGTTAGGGGTTAGATGGTGTAAAGGTTAAGGTCTTAGGCCTAGGTTTAGTGAAATATTTCAATTTGTTTTAAAATATAAATTAATGAACAAACTTTGGATACATTAACCTAATTGTTTGGATTTACATTGTTTTACATATACAATATACATAATTATATTTTTTTAACAATTGCATGTTTAATGTATTTTTAATGAATAAGTTATTCATCCTAGTTCAATCTGAGTCTAACTAATAACCTGACAACACCTGTAAACCATTATCAACCAATAAATAATTACTAACCATTCTAACTCTTATCCAAGAAATCCTAATTTTTTTTTGCCAGCAATTCATAGCAAAGATTGAAAACTTTAAGGATATTTCAATAGGTAATTTTTATCGACCCAAATAATAATGAAACATTTCAAAGTTTGGGCCATAAGAATGAACATTTTTAAGACATGGATTACAAATAATTTTCAAAATTTAGAAGTCTTGGTCATTAACATTATTGTCTGCAACAATGTCATCCAATGTATCATTGTCAATGTTCATATGTTCTTTCAAGTATTTAATATTATCATCATCCTCATCTTGACCTGCATCATCTTCATCATCATTTAAATTTGATTATAAACCATCTATATTGTTATCGGATGTATTTGGACCATGATTTTCTATACCATCCATATTGTTGTGTTCCGTAACATCATCTAACTCTATATTTTTGTCTTCTTGTGCATGAATGATCAAAATCTGGACCAGGGGTCAAATTTTAGCTCAAAAATCGACATTCTCAGAATTGATTCAAAACGGACAAGAGTGTAGGCCTCGTCGTCATGAATCCAACACAACTCATTTCATCTCAAACAGACGTCGGGAGCGAGAGATATCGCGATCTGTCCGAATTGTCAAACAAGGAAAAAAAATGGATGCTGACTGTGCAGTCCGTACAGTCTGTACGGATGCTGACATGGTAGAGCTGACGTGGCTTGACCATACATTCTGACGTGGTAGTTTCATATTGGCAGACTTGGATGAATCATTTGTTGACACATGGCAGTTATTGGGCAAATGGTAAGGTTCCACGTGGCCCAGTCATGGGCTACCACGTGGCACCCCTTTATTGGCTATTGGTCTGTTGTTTTGTTGTTCAAAATTTTGTATAGTCCACTGGATTCGAACCGTGGACCTCCCCATCAGCCAAGCGCTTTAAAAAAGTTCGAGCAATCACTATGCCATACGTTGATCCTTGTTATGAGTGTGGGCTTTTAATTATTTAAGTTCATGTTGTGTTGTGTATGGCAGGGGGGGGTCGGGCTGGGGCTTAGCCCTGACCCACGGTTATATTACAAGAACCATGTGACTATCGCATGTGTAAATGTGCATATATATATATATATATAT
>JASDQU010738696.1:262758-273227 GCA_032191745.1 Picea mariana
TGGGGTTTTAAACCTAGCCCGTGGTTCTTTGGATTGTGCCATGTGACCCTACACTATGTGCGCGGGTTTAAAATTGGTGTAAATGGTTTTGAATGCACCTGATACTTGGCGCTTGGCCATTTTCTTGTTGAACGATTAGCCTTTTTTTCACTAGCGCGAGGTCTTATGGACCTCCACGTGCCCAAGTGCTAGGCGGTTAGGGGCTGGAGGTGCCCTAACCGTCCTATAGTTTGCATAGTTATTTGGTTGTGCACGTGTGCTGGGTTTAAACATGAATTTGGAGTGTGTTCTTGGTTCAATCACATAGAGGTGTGTTTTGGCGAACCAGAGCCAGCAAGCTTGAAGGAAGAGAATGGCAGGAGGCCCATCTTTCTCATTTTTTGGCCGATTGAGGTGCCGTAAAATCCCAGCAAGGGGTTTTTGGACATCCTGAATCCATTGGCACTATTATCAAGGCTATTTGAAGACTTTGTTTGCAGTTTTTTAGCCATTGAAGTTTCAGCAAGCTCTAGGGAGCTTGAAGCCCTCATTGATTGAGGACATGTTTTGGTGAGCCTATGTTTGTTTTCTGTGATTGAGTAATCATTTTTGGCTAATTGTTATGCTCTGAACACATTGGGACAGGTTTCAGAGGCTTTTGAGGACTTTTACAGGTGTTTTTGCCAAAGAGAAGCTCAGGGAAGCTTATGGCCACATGTAGAAGAGGTCATGCCCGGATGAGCCATGATCTGTTTTCATAGTTTTATTAGTCATTTTTGGGGTTTTTATGTGTTTTGATCTCAATGGTACAGTCTATTTTTCCATTGGAGTTGAGAAACAACTTGTAAAAGAACTTTTGATAAATTAATCCCAGAGAGCCAAGTCCATTATGGAGGCTCAAGGAGATGTAGCCTGGAGGGGGGTGAACTTCTTTATCATGTTGTGATTGTTCTGAGTTTGATGGTATATTTACTGCAAGTTATGTTGCCGTGTTTTCATTTAAAGCACATATTTAACCATTTAAAAGAACATATCCTCACACATAAGCATTTACAAGAAGATACATAAACTTGGCATATATATTTATCTTGCATATTTTAACACATGAAGCAAGGCGCTGTAAAGTTGATTTTTAATGAAGTAGAGGGTGCTTGCATAGCATAACAAGTCAGCCTTCTATTTTCAGATCAAGTGGTATCAGAGCATAGTTTGTTTTGCTCATGTGTTTTCCATTGATAGCTTGAGATTTAGCTGTTGGTATTTGTGCAAGTTTTGTGTTGAAGTTTGATATCTTGCAAGGATAGCGGAAGCCTCAAATAATGATAGTTCTCATACATCTTCAAAATCAAAGTTCTTTGACAAAGAGATGTTGAAGGAGATTCTAACCATGAGAGATTTGATGAAAGAGATGTGTGAAGACAGAAATGAGAGAATTTCCCTTGAAGAGCAGTTGATGGCCATGAAGAAGGAGAAAGACCAACTTCTTGAAAGGTTGCATGAGATGGAGAATCAACTCCATGAGCTAAAGGAAACCCTTACCAAGTACATGCATGAACATAAGGTATGCAATGTTAGTTTATCTTTTAATTCCTCTCAAGATGAATGTTTTGGTGTTTTTGAAAATCACACAAGAGGAATAGGGTCCAAGTTATTGTTAAAAATGGGCTATGAAGGTAGAGGTTTAGGCAAGCATGCACAAGGCATTGTTGAGCCTATTGTTGTTGAAGAAAGACCTAAGTATTGTGATCTTTGATATGAACAAAGAGATGGAGCAAATTCCAAAATCGAGGAGACAAGGGAAAAAGTTCCAAGCACAAATTTTGTTTCAAGTTCACCTCCTCAAGAAGCCTATAAAGGTGAAAGTTCAAGAACTTTTGTTGAAAGTTCAATCCCTCCAGCATGCAAGGCTTGTGTTCAAGATGAATGCAAATGTGTGAAACAAGAGAGTTGTGACAATGATGAGGACAAGGACATTGTTGATGGTCTTCAAAGGAGAGATTGTAACTCTTCAGATTCACCTCCTCAAAGAGGCGATAAAGGTGAATGTTCAAGGTATAATTCTGCTTATCATTCAGTTTCTTTTGATTATGTTAAGCATGATAAATTTGTATGTAAAAATGGAAGAAAGAATCCATGTACATGTTGTGGTTTTTTATAACCATCATGTTTCAAAGTGTTAGAAAAGATTGGCCAATTTCAGGAAACTTTATAAGCAAAGACAACGTGAAAAGAAGATGCAAAAGATTTGCACTCATTGTCAGAAGCGGGGTCATCTCATTGACCAATGTTGGACATTGCATCCAACCACTCATCCATGACACAAGAAGCAGATGGATAAAGAGATTGGAAAGAATGGAAGAGGATATTCCATCATCGATGTGAGTCAAGATGATTCACAAGAGGACGATTTTCAGCAAAAAAAGTCACCATTGAGTTGGTTTGGTAAGAAATGGTTGGATTTCTTGAGCAAGTAAGGCTTGCATTTTCTGTTGTAAATTCACTTTTCAGCCTTATGTGTGCATTTATGTTGAGAGCATGATACGTTGCAGCAGTTTATCATAACTTGTATGATGCAAGTTTTCATGTGAATGCAATTCGTGTGAAGGCATTCTTGTTTGTTGCACAACTTCACCAGGAGGATGTAAAAGATGGATATGATGTTCACTTGTTACAGCCATATATGTTTTTCATATTCAACTCTTATGTACCCACATGTTTTTGGGGTTTAGGTACTTATGTTTGTACTAGAAGGAGGGTTGAAGAGTCATGCACATGCATTTGTTTTTGTGTATGTAGTGACCCTGGTGATGGTTCATCATGAATGATTCATGATTGTAACATGATTGTATCATGTATGTCGACTTGTCAGTTTGGGAAGGTCGATATGTTTCAAATGAGTTTCGACTGGTGTCGATGATTGTTTGACGACTATGTGTGTCGATCGTGTTTTTCGACTTGTGTTTAGTCGATGGTGTTTGTTAAGTAGTAAATTAATTTTGAGTACATCGAGATGCAGGAAAACACCATGTACTTTGATGAAGTACAAGATGCGACAGTTTTCTTGAAGAGAAAAAAGATTTTTGTTGGCATCATTTTCAGTCTTGTATAATTTGTTTTCAAGATTGATGGTTTTCTTGGCTTGTGACAAGATGTCGCAGGAAATTTTTTGCAGCCATTGGAGAGCTGATTATGTTGACGTCAAAGAGTTCACAAGAGGAACTTGATTCTCATTGGGAAGTTTGGTAGTCTTCCAAGCACAGAGAGAACAGTGGGTCAGCAATAGCCAGAGAACAGTGGTTGAGGGACAGTCAGTTGCAGTGCGAGGCATGTCAAGGTATCCAGGTGATTGTCAAAAAGACCTTTCAAGTAGAATCAGTTGATAGAACTTGAAATAAGAAGAGTATTGAAGCTCAGATAGATAATCATAAGATTTTGTGGGTCCAAAATCCTTTCAGTGGGAAGGTGTGATCACAATCTGGACTAGGGGTCAAATTTTAGCTCAAAAATCGACATTCTCGGAATTGCTTCAAAATGGACGAGAGCGTAGGCCTCATCGTCATGAATCCAATGCAACTCATTTCATCTCAAATGGACATCGGGAGCAAGAGATATCACGATCTTTCCGAATCGTCAAATAGGGAAAAAAATGGATGCTGACTGTGCAGTCCGTACAGTCTGTACGAATGCTGACGTGGTAGAGATGACGTGGCTTGACTGTACATGTTGATGTGGCAGTTTCATATTGGCAGACTTGGATGAATCATTTGTTGACACGTGGCAGTTATTGGGCAAATGGTAAGGTGCCACGTGGCCCAGTCATGGGCTGCCACGTGGCACCCCTTTATTGGCTATTGGTCTGTTGTTTTGTTGTTCAAAATTTTGTATAGTCCACTGGATTTGAACCATGGACCTCCCCACCAGCCAAGCGCTTTAACAAAGTCTGCGCAACCACTATGCCATACGTTGATCCTTGTTATGAATGCGGGCTTTTAATTATTTAAGTTCGTGTTGTGTTGTGTATGGCAGGGGGGGTCGGGCCGTGTCTTAGCCTCGACCCACGGTTATATTACAAGAACCATGTGACTGTCGTATGTGTAAATGCACGTATATATATATATATATATATATATATATATAACAGAGCCTCTGGTCGCATACATGTTAAAATATGTGACCGATACACATATAAACGGAGTGCGGGGTTTTAAACCTAGCATGTGGTTCTTTGGATTGTTCCATGTGACCCTACACTATGTGCTTGGGTTTAAAATTGGTTTAAATGGTTTTGAATGTGCCCGGTACTTGGCACTTGGCCATTGGCTCGTTGACTGGTTATCCCTTTTTGCACTAGCCCGAGGTCTTATGGACCTCCACGTGCCCAAGTGCTAGGCGGTTAGGGGTTGGAGGCGCCCTAACCATCCTATAGTTTGCACAGTTATTCGGTTGTGCATGTGTGCTGGGTTTAAACATGAATTTGGAGCATGTTCTTGGTTCAATCACACAGAGGTGCGTTTTGGCGAACCAGAGCCAACAAGCTTGAAGGAAGAGAATGGCAGGAGGCCTATCTTTCTCATTTTTTGGCCGATTGAGGTGCTGTAAAAGCCAAGCTAGGGGTTTTTGGACATCCTGAATCCATTGGCACTGTTATCAAGGCCATTTGAAAACTTATTTTTCATGTTTTTAGCCATTTAAGTTTCAGCAAGCTCTAGGGAGCTTGAAGCCCTCATTGATTGAGGACATGTTTTGGTGAGCCTATGTTTGTTTTCTATGATTAAATAATCATTTTTGGCTAATTGTTATGATATGAACACATTGGGACAGGTTTCAGAGGATTTTGAGGACTTTTACAGGTGTTTTTTCCAAAGAGAATCTCAGGGAAGCTTATGGCCACATGTAGAAGAGGTCATGCCTGGATGAGCCATGATCCGTTTTCAGAGTTTTATTAGTCATTTTTGGGGTTTTTATGTGTTCTGATCTCAATGGTACAGTCTGTTTTTCCATTGGAGTTGAGCAGCAGCTTGTAAAATAAATTTTGATAAATTAATCCCAGAGAGCCAAGTCCATTATGGAGGCTCAAGGAGATGTAGCCCGGAGGGGGGTGAACTCCTTTATCATGTTGTGATTGTTCTGAGTTTGATGGTATATTTGCTACAATTGATTTTGCTTTTTTTTCATTTACAACACATATTTAACCATTTAAAAGAACATATCCTCACACATAAACATTTACAAGAAGATACATAAACTTGGCACATAATTTTATCTTGCATATTTTAACACATGAAGCAAGGTCCTGTAAAGTTTATTTTTAATGAAGTAGAGGGTGCTTGCATAGGATAACAAGTCATCCTTCTATTTTCAGATCAATGAACATAACCAAATTCAACATCATCATGGATGTCAAGTTCTTCAATGTTCTCTAATCCCTCTCTCTCATTTTTTTGGCCATCATTGTTTTTCTTAGTATCCACTAATGCATAGTAAAATACATGCCTTAATCTTAGATCATATTGTATGACAAATGTCCATTTCGGGTCCAAAATATCTTCATACAAAAATACCTACACATGAACAACATACATATATTAGACATATGTTATAAAAATTTTATTGATTAATAAACACATATCTATTATCAAAATAAACTATGAATTAATAGATTAATGATCACAGTTGCTTCTTATTTGAGTTAAATAAATACCTACTCACAATGAATTGTTAGGACATAAGGCTCCTTATCCTCTAGTAGGAACCTCGAGGAATCTATAGAAAACAATCCACTAAGGGTATCATGTCTTCCTGTCCTCTCAAATGATTCATACCATCTACACTTAAAAATACAACATTTAAAAGAGCGGTAATCCAAGTCAATAATTTCTTGGATTTTGCCAACATATTGTAGATTCCCTTCAATAGTATTCTTATCTTCTGAGCTTTGTTGATTAGATATCAAAGGATCATCTCTTTACATCTACAGTTTCTACACATTAATCTTATCCATATGACCACATTGCAAGATATTTCCTTTCTTGTGAAATGCCATTTATTTCAATGAAAACAAATATAATGATGAATATTAAAATAGTTAATAATGTCAAAACTGTAAGGAAAGAACATTTTCTAAAATTCCAATAGTACCTTTCGTTCTCATATTATACACATGTTGATTTCATCTTTTGTTATGTTTGAATCTATACATGCATCTTATATTTTATTTTGAATTTGTTTAGTAACCCATTCTAGTGTGTAATCTTTGCCCCATTCCTCAAGAAGATTAGTGGGAAGTGTAGTATTCCTTGGGTTGGATATCTTAAATTGTCTCCTTGATTCTAACACTTCTTCTCTATTTTTATCATACAAATCAATCCATTTGTTCATAAAGTCCATGTGGTACATAATGAACTTGTCGAGTATAGAAATTTCGTCTACACCTATTACATGTCAACATGTTTATTTCAAAATCCAAATGTTATGCTCTTGATTTTGAAAAATAAATTACAGAGAAAATTAATGATTGCAATAAAAACAACCACAATGATCATGAATTTACTTACTAATTTCTACTTGAACACCATTAGATTGTGGTTTTTCTCGATCAATAATATCTGATGCACGTTCTTCATGCCAAAAGCATGGACCATCATGAAAATACTTACCAAGGAATTCACATACAAAGAAAAATGTTTCATTCAATTCATACCCTTCATCCATACAACCCTATGGATATTCCTTTTTTAGGACATATCTCTTTACATTTTTCATATACCTCTCAAAGAAAAGAATCCACCTAATTGATACGACACCTTCCAATTCAATGTCATCGGATAGGTGTATAAGTAAATGGACTTGTAGGTCCATGAAACTTGTAGGGAGATCCTTCTCAAATACACATACAATTTCTGCAATTTCCTTCTTCCATTTTTGTACTTCACATTTGTGGATCTCCTTGGATTTCACCCACCTAATATAAGAATAGTGAATTAGTATGAACCTTTAGTGAAAAATTAAAATGGAATATAATATCTTTATGTCTCTCACACATGAACATTTCATACCACATACCTTGTAAATGATGACAATCGACTTATGGCATTCCTTAAGTCAATGGTAATACATGAATCCATCCTAATTGCCAATGGCATGATATGTTATCAAACACATTTATCAAAGGTCATTAGTAATTTTTATCACACAACATAATACCAAAATATATTTAGTACATAATCAATGTTACGAGTAAAAATTAAATGATGATATATAATACCTTCATAAAATTATGAAAATCATGTGTTTTAAATCATGTGATAGGTCCATCAACTGTAAAAGATTTGTCCAATGATGACCCATAACCAGTAGGTGTCCTTATTGAACGGGTGCCATTTTTTAGTTGTAACATCTCGATTTTAACCCTTATGAGCTATAATGTATTATGTAATTGTGACTTAGGCTGGTGAGTCGATACAGTTGAAAAGGGGCTAGTGTGCCTAGGAAATGTAATACATCTATATACATTAATAAAAATATACATCAATGGATGCAAGATCGACAAGGGAAAAATAGATAGGGGGATATTATTCCATGAGAGATGGGGATTAAGGATCTAAGTATTTTTATTATATTTTATTTACCCATAATTGATTTTATGGAGAAAAGGGGTTACATGAGTTTGTTGGGAGGAAGGACATGTGGTTATTGTTTTCATGAAATTATATAAACCCTTCCCATGGGATATTTGGGGGTTTCTCTTGGTTAATAATTTAATTTTATAATTCCTCATTTCACTCTTGTGGAATTCATGTGGTCTTGGGGGGAGCATGGAAACAAATGGATAGAGGATAAGAGATATTGCTAGATGGATGTAATAGATTATTGATCATTCCAATAGGGAATGAATGCATGTGTGCATGGGATTGATGGAAGTTTGGAAATAACTATCCAAAATTGAAAATCCTTGGAGTTTCTAGCAGGGAGATTTCCTGACCAGTAGCACTAGGGCACTGGAAAGAAATGGAACAACTTGAGGCACTACATGATAGAGAAAGGTGTTCAGTTATTTGGGTTGTGCAGGTTGAAGGGGAAAGAGAGCTGCAAATTAGGATTTGTTGTGTTGCTGGGAAACTTGAGAGCTAGTTAGCCAATTGTTGTGTGTTTTAATTTTTTCCTAGGACCCATCCTTATGGATTCATAGCCCTGGATCGAGGGTGACCATTTGTTGAGAGTACATGAATAACATTGTCCATGGTTGGGAGGAATGTCCTTGGTCTGCAGCCAATTGGTGAATGTTTACTTGCAAAGATAAGTGCTCTCTGTGTTTTTTGTACAATGTATTTTCCATTGTATATTTAATGATCTCTAAGATATGTATTTATAATGTGTTTGTATGTTGGTTATTTGTTGTGCATGACGCATTTTTTTATTTATTTTATGTTGTAGCATGGATCTTTATTAATGCATGTGGGTCTTTCATGCTTATTTTTTGAATTAATTATTATTAGAATTCGATATCAGTTCATAAGTGAATTTTTGGAGTAGCGTGTCCAGCCTATGGGTGGTTGGGTATGTTATAGATTGGTATCTGTTAAGCCCTAATATTGGCTCATTACCCCTTAATTGGGGCATATTAGATTAGTAATGTTATTTTATTTATGTCGGCTTTAGGCCATTAGTTGTAATTTAGATTAGTAATGTTATTTTAATTATGTCAGCTTTAAGCCATTATTTGTAATTATACCTCCTAGTCTCCTATATATACCAAGGAGACATTTTCATTTTGAATCATCTTGTACTTGAACATTTAAGTGGGGTAAAAGGAGGTTTCCCCCTCAAAGAGGCTTGTTATCTAAAATTATCTCTTTTTCAAGGCGTTGAGTACTTTTCCTGAGGTTTTTATATGCTATATTGATGTTTGGTTCTTAACATATGGTATCAGAGCTCAAGGTCTTGGGGTTTCGCTGCTACATCTGAGACACCGTGGAATTTTCGCTATAACTTTTTTTCTATAGCGTTTCAGAAGGAACGACTTGAAGGATATTTAGAATATGGATCAAGGTACGTTGGGTTCAAAATTCAGCTCCTGAGGCCTTATAATTTTGGAGATACAGCCGGTAAAAGATAGGGTTCTGGAATCATCCTGAAATGAGTCATTGTGGAATTTTTGCTATAAAAAACTTTCTATAATGTTTCAAACCCTAAAATATGGAGTCCATTTACATAAATTGGTAATGTATCTTTGGTAAAAAGTTCAGATTTTGGGTTATCTTAAATTTGTATATACAACCTGTGTAAGTTAGGGTATCTGACTAGTCCTATTGACTAGTCTCAAGAAGTTGTTCTAGGTAAAACGATCATAACGTATTCCTAGAGTATCCAAATTGTGTGGGACTGGTTTCCTTGGATCGTGGACAGTATTTAGTATTTTAGGTGTGAGATTCAAAATTTTATATCAATTATTTTGTGCGGGGCACACTATACAAGTGAGATCTCCTGGAAAGGCCAAAAATCGGCAAGTTGTGGGGAAGCTACCGTAAATTCCACTTGGCACATCCAATTTTGATCAGACATGTGGAATTACAGAGAAGAAATATCAAAGAAATACATAAGAGAAAGTTTCATACCCAGAAGGGCCAAAAATTGGGAGATACAACAGAAGAAATATTGTCTAGCAGAACCACCTCAAAATCAAGGTGCAAAAGTGATACTTGGCCAACATGCCACCCAAAAAGGGAACTTCTACACCAAATAAGCCTACAGAAAATCCTACTTGGACTCTTGATGAAGGTGAAGAAATGTGTAGGGACATAAATGAACTACAAAATAAGATGGATTCAATGGAAGCTAAGATGGATTCAGTGGAAACTAAGATGGATCCAATGGAAACTAAGATGGATTCAATGGAAGCTAAGTTGGATACTAAGATGGATTCATTGGAAGCTAAGTTGGACACTAAGATAGATGGATTAAAAGCGGATATCATGGAAGTATTGAAAAATTTCATAACAGATAAGACACCTGAAAGTGAAAATGCATCCCATGAAATTCATGATGTGGACACAAGGAAGGTGAATCAAGAATGGAGAAACTCCAAATTTGGTTTGAAGACCAACCACGTTCCTAAGATTGACATGAGGAAGTTTGATGGCAAGGACCCAATCACATGGATACTTCAGATGGAGCAATTCTTTGATCTCCATAATGTGCCACATACACAAAAGGTATGAATTGCTTCTTTGTATTTAGAACCTAATCAATTTTTTTGGTATCATTGGCTTTGTTCTCGCAAATCACTTGTCACTTGGACAATTTTTACGGAAGAAATGATATCCCACTATGAGGATACAAGGAGAAATACCTTCTTTAGCCAATTGATAAATCCCAAGCAAAAGGGTTCAGTTACCGAGAACATTGAGAACTTCCAAAGATTGAATATAAAGGTAACCGATATTCCAGATGAGCACTTGATTGATGTATTCATAGGAACTTTAAAGGATAAC
>JASDQU010738696.1:281787-392241 GCA_032191745.1 Picea mariana
ATACCAAGGAGACATTTTCATTTTGAATCATCTTGTACTTGAACATTTAAGTGGGGTAAAAGGAGGTTGCCCCCTCGAAGAGGCTTATTATCTGAAATTATCTCTTTTTCAAGGCGTTGAGTACTTTTCCTGAGGTTTTTATATGCTATATTGATGTTTGGTTCTTAACAGTATCAGAGATTATAGTTTAAACATTGGACTAGTATGGGTCAGAACGAGTTCAAATTTGAGAAATTCATTATCACAGATTTCAAACTGTGTGAATTTGGGGTAAAATGGAAATATTAGAGAGAAATATCCCCAAATTCATGGGAAAATTCGAGTTGAAATAATTCAAGATTTTATGAGAATTTTAAGGTTTTGATATGCAAAGTTGCAAAGTTGAGGTCGACTTAGAAGGTTGAAAGTTCCTATTTTTTTTAATGGTCATTGTAGTGTGAGGTGCAAAGGAATCCAATATAATCCCAAAGCTTAGGAAAGGTAGCATATTAGGTTGCACGGGTTCATATCATGAAGCATTAAGACCTTTGGAAAGGTCGAAGGAAAGCTCAAGAGAGATAGTGTTGCAGGAATCTTGCATCCGAGTAAGTAAAAAAATCATAATTTTTATGTTGTTTTGGCCCCCTCTCTTTCATGCTTATTTTTCAAATTAATTATTATTATAATTCAAGATTAGTTCATAAGTGAGTTTTTGGAGTAGCGTGGCCAACCTATGGGTGGTTGGGTATGTTATAGATTGGTATAAGAGATTCTAGTTGAAACACCAGACTAGTATGGGTCGAAATAAGTTCAAATTTGAGAAATTCATTGTCACATATTTCAAACTATGTGAATTTGGGGTAAAATGGAAATATTAGAGATAAATATCCCCAAATTCATGGGAAAATTTGAGTTGAAATAATTCAGGATTTTATGAGAAGTTTAATGGGTTCGATATGCAGAGTTGCAGAGTTGAGTTCAACTTAGAAGGTTGAAATTTCCTATTTTTTTAATGGCTGTTGTAGCGTGAGGTGTAGAGGAATCAAATATAAACCTAAAGCTCAGGAAATGTATCATATTAGGTTGCACGGGTTCATATCATGAAGCATTAATACCTTTGGAAAGGTCGAAGGAAAGATCAAGAGAGATAGTGTTGGAGGAATCACACATCGAAATAGGTGAAAAGATCATAATTTTTATGTTGTTTTGGCCCCCTCTCTTGTTGTGGGGAAGGAATCACGCATCCGAGTAGGTAAAAATATTATAATTTTTAAGGACAAGAGTCATGAATGCATCACTGACATGTTTATTTTGACTTCAAGTTTGTCATCAGGAGGAAATATCACCAACATCAGGTCCACCAACTTCAATGTTTTTGACATTCCATCTAGGTGTTGATAGGTCTGAATGGATTCTCAAGAAGTCAAGGGACAATTCCCAATGGATGGTCCCATTAAAACCTAATATCATTTGGGGTAGCATTTCTGACCAATATGTTTAATGGGTTTCCACTCTGAATTAAAATAAGAAAAAAAGAAAGACAATGAACTATCCCCCAAGGAACTACTATCAATTCTAAATATACTCTAAAACAAAACAAAGATAATTTAATATAACTACTTCTAACCTATCATGTGTAGGACCAAATCATATTAAATGAATATAGTCTGACATAACATCATTGATAGTAGAAATAGTTCATGTCCATCAACAATGTATTAAAACATTGAAACATCATAATCAATCACAAATAGTTGCATATAAGCTCTATAACATCATCATTGTATTCACCATAAATCATAAAAACACAAGTATTCTAAATACTGAGCACACAAATAGTTGATATGATAAGACCCTAGAAAAACTTAAATAACAAACACATCAGCAAAGTAATCCCATACAAAATTGATAACAATTATGATATCAAAAAGCCTTATACTCTTCATTGCTAAGATAATATTATACCATAAAATGATGGGAAAAAAGTCCCTTTTCTACATTCAACGAGTTCTCTTTTATAAAATAAGAGAGACTCCTAAGTTCTTGTGACTATTCATTTCGTTCAGTTATGACTGCTCATTTTGTTTCCTTTTGTTTTTTCATTATATACTTTAATTTATTATTAAATATTCATAAATGTATATGTAATCCTTATAAAAGGAAGTTAAAATTTCTCATGAGAAGTTATTTTCTCTGTAAGTATATTCATGAATAATATTTATTAAAAATATCATCAACTCTACTCATTTGTATCCTTTTCTGATCTTCAATTTTTTCTGGGCATTTTTTGGTGTGATCTTGGTGAATATGATCTTTTCGTCTTCTTCTTCTCTACTTCATATTTCCAGTGTGCTCTTGTAGGTCTGATTTTGACTCCTATAACTCCAATTATGATTTCTTGAACATTGCATAGCCCATTTTTAATTGAATTTATGCCCCTTCTATTCTTTTCATTTTCTATAGATTTCTTCCATAAACCTGTTAATACAATTTATTCCATTATGTTCATCTCTTTTTGTCCTTTTGACAAGCTATCTTGAGCATGAATTCATTTTTGGGGTCTCAAGATATGTTTGTCTAAACATTGCATAGTTCATTTTCGATTAAATTCATGACCCTATGTTCTTTGAATTTTCCAGGATTTTCCATCACCATTGTGGATTATATTTCCCCTCCAATAAATTCTCCTACTCAATACCTTTCTAACGAGATATGGTCATTTTCATTCAGTGCTCAACAACCCTTGATCTTCTTGTGGGGGAATATGAACCATCGATCTTCAACTCTAAAACTTAATCCCACATGCATGAGGTAAATTAATTTTGAATGGTTTATATTGTTTTGGCCCCCTTACCTGGTTTATTTAAAGAACTAGATGAGGCATAGAACCCAGGGATATGTGAATGTATGTGAATCCGAAGTGGTAAATTCTAAAAACAACTACTTCTGATAGCCTTGGTAAATTTGGTGGTCTATGAAAACTATACATTAGGGATTTAGGGAAAAATGCAACATGTAAAAAAAATTGTTTCCCCATGTAAAACTTATTTTACCCATGTAAAATGATTTTTAAAGTAAAATTGATTTTCCCATGTAAAATTAATACCAAGGGTAGGTTTAGAGAAACACATGGCCAAACAAAACCATGGGAAATTTTGCAAACCCACAGGAAAATTAAAAATGAAAATAAATAAAAATAAATAAATAAAACAAAACTTCCCAGATGGGGTGGCACCTGCCAAAAATATGACGCAGGGCACTCTAGTGACAAGTGCAGATAAATTCTCCTCCTCTGTCAACTCATAATGCATAGAATTCACTCAGGCAAGAGGCTAGTGTGCTGGGATAACCATGAAGGTTTAATGGTGCACCAAGCTTGGCCATCTAGAATTGGTATGATGCAACAAGGCGACATCACCTCGACATTCATGGCTCCCAAAAATATCATTTCTCCCATAATTACGTAGGTAATATCTTGCTATGGTTCTTATTTCCATATTTTGTCCTCATCATTGCATTCTCCACCTACACTCACTGCCCGAGTAAATAGAGCCTTTGTCAATTTCCTTCCTTCCATGACCGAAATTTCCTTCAATTCCTCTGTCAACATTCTTTCCCTTGAGTTCAGCTTCACCATGCCCCACGAGAGAGGAAAGTCCAAAAATGGTCCAACCTAATACATTCTGGTAGGCGGGCACTAGCAAACAAGCCTGCCTTCTCTTTTTCCAAATCCAGAGATCAACTCTGTTTTCTATCCCTACTCTAGCCAAATTTGGAGCGATGATGCTCAGTCTAGGACCCATTTCCCATACCTTGAGCTAAACCATGCAGGATGCATAGTGGAGGAGGATATTCCTTATATTGGGGAGGAGAACACCATGGGGTAGATAGCACCAATTGGCACCACTTTCCACTTAAATTCCCCTGATATAGCCATGGGAGGCTATATGGTGGAGGAGGAAGTCCCTCCAATGGTGCGGGATGACTTCAAGGAAGATGTAACCACCAATGTTAGTGGAATAAATAATTAAGTACTAGGGATAGATTGGGGAGAATGCTAGAGCGAGGAGGAGACCCGTGAGGAGATTCATACAAGCGAGCAAGCTCATCCATCTTTGGGGTGCCAAGATTTTCCCAAAAAGGCTCACGAAGGACCATTTAGCACTGATCTTTGAAATGAGGAAATATTTTTCCAAACAACTTCATAACCAACATGTCTTTAGTAGGCGTTTGGACATAATATTTGATTCCCTGTCAAACAAGCCTATGAATAGTCCTTTCCCAACATTATTTCCTATGTTTTCATTCATAGTTCCTCGTGACAGAAGCACAAGTTCAACTCACACATAGGCTCTTTACTGTTAGATTTCCAGTTTTGGATAGAATGTATTTTGTTAAACATAGCTTATGGTTTACCAATTGGCCCATGAACAATACAAGCCACCTGTTATGGTTTGCATGAATTTGGAAGAAAAGGTGGAATATTTTGATGTATATTCAGAAATATGTCATTTTTTTTGACATCTTAAGGTAATACAATCTCTTTTTATTTACCAAAAAAAAAAAAAACTAACAATAAAAAAAAATAGATAAACTATACAAATTATATACAAAAGAAACTAGGAAAAAGAGGCCAATTTCCACATGGGTGAGGGTTCCATACCAGTTAAGGTTCCATACAAATTAGGGTTCTGCACCTAGGGGTGAAATGTAGAAGTAAGGCATATCATGTAGATTCCTAGTAAGTGAGTGTGGAGTCGGGTAGGTATGTCTTATGGATATCACATCCACTCTAATTTGGATACAACAGATAGAAATAAACTAAGGGGTAAAAAGGATGATATTCCACATGATATTGTAAAATTTCTGTAAGATTAAATCACAATCCAAGACCTAATTGTGAGAAGGAAATACTACACTAGCTAATTGCAAAAGAGAGAGAGGAAAGAGAAAAATAGAATCAATATTCACACATAAGAGACTAAGAAACCAACTCTAATCACAATGCATTTATCCTTGATAATGACCACAATATAAACGACTCTCCACATGAGGAGTAATGCACAGTAGGTTGGGATTTCCATGTGCATTCTCAAGTAAAAAAGGTAACTTCTCCCAATAACAACAATTAATTAAAGTCAAAAGATGATAATAATAAGAAAGGGTAAAAAAAGTAGGTGTGAACTAAGTGGGAATTTTACGTGAAGTCAACATGCATTCCATAATACAAAAAATATCCTAGAATAAGACTAGAGTCGAAGAATGGAAGAAAAGTCCTAATTGAGTGAGAATTTGTTAATTATGGAAAGTCACTAAATAAGTGAACTGAGTTAACTCCAAGTATTTTATGGGTAATGCACACTTCCCTAGGAGGCCAATATTCTTACTAAAGTGTTATCTATAGCCATGAAATAGGAAATATCTCTTAAAATTAAGGAAATAAGAATTATCTCCTAAAAAATAGGAATTTGCCTAATGGTGGCTAATAAATATGAATTGGCCTAATGGTAGTTGAAAATAAGGAATTTTCCTAATGGTGGTTTATGATGCCATGGTTTTGGAAACCCATCGTATTTCCCCATGGTATTGCATATAGGAATCCAAATGATAAAAATAGACCTGCTATAAATAGCAGTCATCCTAAGTAGTAGAAAAAATGGAAAAAATGAGTATGTCACTAAGTATGTAGCTGAGCACGTACCCCAACACCCCCCACGAAACACAAACGAGGTGTGCAAAATGACGAGTACCAAAAATATGAATCCATTTTAGGTACTCATGTACATGTCTATATGCAAAACAACTGAAAAAAGGTGAGGTAAAGAGGGAAAACCTAGTGGGAACAACTCCGCCCCCTAAAAATATATTTATAAAAAGAAAATAATTCTAACATGTTCATCTTCTAAGATGATGTATCCATCACTCCTAGAATGTCCCTCAATGAGACACTTCTTTTTGGTGAAAGGAATTGTGAATATGTTTGTCACCTTCTCTGAAGATGGACAAAACTACATATCAATGACTCCATCCTGAATATGTCCTCGAATAAAGTGCATATGAACCTCTATGTTCTTGGTAAACTGCCTATGAAATGGGTCTCTACACACCTTTATATTACTCTGATTATCACACCATATAACTATCAAATGATGAAAATGAATTTCCAACTTTGGAAGAAAGTGTTGCAACCAAATAGCCTAAGTAGTAACATTCACTGCACCCATGTACTTTGTCGCTGCTGATGATAAAGAAATTGTTGATTTCTTCTTACTTGAAAAACATATAGGTCTTTATCCAAGGTATAGGACATATCCTGAAGTGGAATTGCAATCAGTGCTATCACCTTCCTAATCTAAGTCTATGTAACCAACAAGATGTAAGGAAGATCATGTTAGATAGTGTATACCAAAACTGGTAGTCCCATTGACATATCTAAGAATACTCTTTGCTTCCTTACATTGAAGCTCATGAGGATCCTGCATGTATCTGGAAACTGATCCAAATGCATAAAAGATGTTTGGTCGTGCGTGTGTAAGCTAGAGAAGACTCCCCACTAATTGTCGGTATCTAGTACAATCAACCAAAGGTGATGCACTGACATCCTCTAGTCTAAACCCTAACTAAAAGAGTGTTGGTGATGGATTAGAACATGTTATATAAAACCTATCAAGTAGATATATATCATACTTGGATTGAGACATATTGATTTCTGTATCATTCTAGTTGATTTCAAGACGAAGAAAGTAATGTAACAGTCCCATATCTATCATAGAAAACCTATCATGAAAAGTGGTCTTCACTACATCAATGGAGGAGGTTGAGCTCCCTGTGATGAGTAAATCATATACATATATAACTATCAATAGAATAGAATATGTTTTCCTAATCATATACACATCAATATATGATCTACATCTAAGAAAACCTCTAGAGAGAAGATAAGAGTCCATTTTATCATACCATGCATGAGGTGCTTGCTTAAGTCCATCCAATGACTTCCTCAACCTGGAAAGTAATGATGGATCCTGAACATATCCCTTTGGTGTCTCCATATATATATCCCCATTAATATCTCCATGTAAGAATGCATTATTCACATCCATATGGTGTACCTCCCACCTTGTAGCTACTGCAATAGCTAGAGCTAACTGCATGGAATCAATCTTGACAACTAGTGCAAAAGTATCCTCTTAGTTAATGTCTTATACATGTGAGAAACATTTATATACTAACCGATCCTTATAATTTGTAATATATCCATCATCAGTCCTCTTTGTCTTGAAAATCCACTTACATTTAACCAGCTTCATGTTGGAAGGTAGAGGAACCAACTCCCATGTGTTGTTCTCTATTATGGATTTTTTCTCCTCTTCACAGATTCCTCCCAATGGGGGTTTCCTCTAGCCTATGCATAAGAATGAGAATATGAACCAAGTATCATATAAAAATAAATAGTAATAGATGGCTCCATGGTAGTAAGATATTGCAGAGGCTCCACAAACTGAGATCTAGTTCTCCATGGATTTACAGGATCACCCACTAGATCACTTGTTTCCTTAAGAGTTTGTTGTGCCCATCGTGGTCAATGATATGTACCTAAAAATTCTTAATTATGATCATGAATATGATATAAATCATATTCATATATTTGATCAAAAATTTTGTCAGAATAAGTCTTACGAAGTTACGCAATTAGTGGCGGTGGAGATGGAGGTGTGGATTGCTCCAGAAGTACCTGTGAAGGACCCTCTTCAAAATTAACACTCCTTTGAAGTAGTATATAATAACCTGTGTCCCTTCAATCCATTTGGATATCCAACAAAAATATAATCCTTACTTTGAGCTTCCATAGATTTCCTCATATCGAAAGGGATCCTAGCCCATGCACGAGAATCAAAAATTCTGAGGTGAGTGACTTATTGTTTCTTCCTACACCAAGCCTCATATGGAGTGACTCACTTGAATCATTTATGATGAAATATATTATGAATCAAGGATGCACATTTGATATCTTAAACCCATAAATTTTTAGGTAGTGATCTATCCTGCAACATACAATTGGCCTTCTCTTTCAATGTCCTCTTCTCTCTCTCCACTACTCCATTATGTTATGGAGTATATGGAACTATGTGTTGCAAATCTATACCTGATTCTCAACATCCTTATTCACATACTCTCCTCCATTGTCTATATGAAGATTTTTAATCTTCTTCTTTGTTTGGTTCTCAACCAGATGCTTGAAATATTTAAGACACTCAAATACCTTAGATATTAATTTGAGAAAGTAGACCCATGTATATATAAAAAAATCATCAACGAAAGTAAGAACATACTTAGCTTTACTTATCAATGGGTTTGGGAAAGGAAATGTAATGTCACTATGAACCAACTCTAGAAGTGATGATTCCCTCCATGATTTACCTATCTTGAACTTCTCCTTTGGCAGTTTTCCTAGTATGTAGCCCTGACAAACTCCATCTATGTACCAAATGTGGCATAATTCATCTATTATTCCACCCTTACTAAGATGATACAAATATTTAAAATTCAGATTGCAAAATCTCTCATGCCACAACCTGGACTCTTCATTAGCATTTGTTAGAAGATATACATAATCAAATTTATGATTGAAGTGAGAGAAGGTGTACAATATGGAATGGTGATTAACCTCACCAACGACAATTTTTGAACCATATAAAAATTCAAAAATAATAACTGATTCCGAAGTGAACTCCACCTTCTTCCTTGAACCTGAATGAGTGATTTCATAGATGGAGAGAAGATTCACTAAAATATTTGGAACATCAAGTACATCCTAAAAGAATCCGTGGTCTATAACAACTCTACCCCTACTGCACACATCTATAGGAGAATCATCTCCCATGAATATCAGTGGCTCGAAACAAGTCTCCAAGTATGAGACACGTATATCCGATGAGGCCATGTGATGGTTAGCCCCTGAATATAGAACCCAGGCATTAGGAGGATATGGAATAGAAAGTAATGCAAGGCCATTACCTCTTTTTGATGATGGTTTTTTCCTTGCTTTATCTGTAATACAATCCTTGAGGTGATGTTTCTCAAGCATTTGTGCCATGAGATCTATGATCATTTTCATGAAAGAAATCTTAGGATGGAACCCCCTATTACAATAGGAACACTTCATATTCTCCTTCTTTTCTTTTGATTCCTTGGAACTCAAACTCTCATCTATGGAATTTTGTTTACCTTCCTTATTATTCTCTTGGTCCTTATTACCCTTGTTCTTCTTCTTATTATTCTTTGAACTTCCTTGAGGTGTAAGCACATGGGGATTGTAATTATTAAGTTACCCTATTTGGATGATCTTTTTTTTCTCATGGATAAGTGACTCCATGAAATCATCTAGGAATGGAATCTTCCAAGTTGACCCAATAGATAACCTAGTAGTATGAAAACAAGAACTGTAGACATAATACTCTGGTCCTAGTTTTGTTTGAATTGAAAAGATTAATTGTCCATCTTTCTTATAAATTCCACAATCCTTAAAATGAGAAATAAAAGTTTTAATCTTATAGAAGTAGTCATGTAGGGTCTCAAAATATCTTGGATTCAATGCATGATATCATTCTCTAGATCATGACCTCTTAGATTGTCTTGCTTTCCCAACAAATCCTTCAACTTTTTCCAAACATCATTATGAGTCTTGTAAGTATCAACATGAAAGAGGATATCTAGAGACATGTTCAAGCACAATATCCTGTAGGCTTCATCCATTCTGTTGAATTATTTTGATTTCTCTATGGATGAATTAGGCTCTACTTTAGTCCCCATGGTGATCCTATATAAACCCTTGCTTCAAAGTAGAAGCTCTATCTTGAGATTCCACTCAAAGTAGTTGAAGGGTGTCAAGATCATTGAATAATATGGTTGATCCATAGTTCTCTATGGGATATCCAATATGATATATAAACTTGAAATAAAAGTGAATAATCCCTCACGATAATGGCTCTGATACCATGTAGGATTAAGCCACAATCCAAGACCTAATTGTGAGAAGGAAACACTACATTAGCTAATTGTAAAAGAGAGAGAGGAGAGAGAAAAATAGAATCAATATTCACACATAGGACACTACGAAAAAAACTCTAATCACAATGTATTAATCCTTGATAATGAGTACAATATATAGGACTCTCCACATGAGGAATAATGCACACTAGGTTGTTATTTCCATGTGCACGCTCAAGTAAAAAAGGTAACTTCTCCCAATAGAAACAACTACCTAAAGTCAAAAGGTTATAATAATAGGAAAAAGGTCAGAATTGTAGGTGAAAACTTAGTGAGAACTCTACATGAAGTCAACATCCATTCCATAATAGAAAAAATCTCCTAGAATAAGACTAGAGTCCAAGAATAGAACTAAATTCCTAACTGAGTGAGAATTTTCTTCTTATGGAAAGTCACTAAATAAGTGAAGTGAGTTAAATCCAAGTATTATATGGGTAATGCACACTTCCCTATGAGGATATTATTCCTACTAAAGTGCGCTCTATAGCCATGAAATATGAAATATCTGAGCTAAAATTAAGGAAATAAGAATCATCTCTTAAAAAATAGGAATTTTTCTAATGGTAGCTTAAAAATAGGAATTGGTCTAATGATAGCTACAAAACAAGAATTTTCCTTATGGTGATTTATGAGCCCATGGTTTTTGAAACCCATGGTATTTTCCCATGGTATTAAATATAGGAATCCACCAGCTAAAAATAGACCTTCTATAAATAGGCATGCTATAAATAACAGTCCTCCTAAATAGTAAGAAAAATGGAAAAAAAGAGTATGTTAGTAAGTATGTAGTTGATAATGTACCCCAATAATCACAATGAATGACCTATATTATAAAAAGGATTTCCACGATATTCGAGCACATAATACATGTCAATTCAATCAAGGGGGAATCATAGAGGGAAAATTCGATAAGTTTCCAAGGAGAGGGAATCCAATAGGATTAGGGACATACTCCCACTTCAGATAATAATGTATTAATTTGGATATGAAAAGTGGTGAGAAAGCATTGGGTGACAATATTATAAGGTTCCACATCTTATAATCTCGATAGGCCTTCAAGAATCGGGATGAAGAAGGTAGATAATCTAACTTCCCAATCAGAGAGAGCCTATTAAGGATCCAGGCTCCTAATAAGGATAAGGGTTTGTTGATGTTTGAGTCTATTTACACCAAAACAACAACCTCATGAGGATATGAATCCCCCTTCACTTTTATATAGGTGGTACTCCTCTTTGGATAAAATATATATCTTGAATATATTTGATTAGGGATATTGCTTAGACAACAAATCCTAGATATGTATTACTTGGATTTGTGCATGAAATGGCTCTTCAATAACCTAATATGATCTTTAAAGGAAACAAGAAATATTTTAACAACATAATTATTGAAGGGAGACTTCAATATCATAATATCTCTTTTCTCAACATCATGTTGAAACTCACAACAATATTGAGAGGGGGCTGAATCAATATTGTATTAAATTTATGTATTTTTATTTTCTTCCAACCATTTAAGTTAAATGTAGTGTGCAATTAATGACAATATCAAGAAAAAATAAAAATAATACACTTAATGACAAACAAAAATTAGACCTGCACACTTAATGACAAGTAAAAAATCACAGTGAACATAATACATCAGGATTTTACGTGGAAACCCAATGCGAGAGAAAACCACAAATATTCTTTCTTTATGTTCTTCTACAAGCACCAACTTACATTTCATCTCAACAGGAACCCACCTATTGCAAATAATGAGGAAACCAATCCTCTCATGAACCAAACTGTTACAAATGATGAGGAATCCAATCCTCTCATGCACCAACCTATTACAATTGATGAAGACTCCAATCCTCTCAAGTACCAACCTGATACAAATGATGAGGATTCCAATCCTGAGTGAGATACAACTCACCATAGCACCACCCTTCCACCCTAATATCAGAAAAAATAAACATTCCAATAAAAACTTGTGAATTTATATTTTTGTTCCTATGAACATTTTCAATCTTACTCTTCCCTTCTCATCCACATATTACACAATCAGAGCATATCCATACTTATAGATCTCTTACCAAGTCCACCTTCTTGTATGTGGATGTGTGACAGTTACAATGTGGACAAAATTTGATCATATGAAAGTCCTGTTAGTTATAATTTGTCTAAATAAAGCATGGTGGTTATATTTTAGACAACCATTTACCAAATCAAGATCCTATCAATTAAAATTTCATATAAATAAAGTATGTGGACATATGAAAATTACATTGTGGAAACTTTTTTGTTATCAAACATTCTTTGAATAAATCAAATGGAAAAAATTTCATCATAGTCCATTTCGTCACAGTCTATTATGTCACACTCCATTCTATCACAATCCATACTTTCATAATCCATTCGGTCACAGTCCATTTTTTTCACAGCCCATACCGCACAGACCATACCGTGTAGTTTATACCACATAATTTATACCTCTCAGTCCATTCTATCACATTCCATACCACACAAACCATATTGTGCAATTCATACTACACAGTTCTATATCACTCAATTTTGTACTGCTCAATTCCATACTTCTCAATACATGCTACTTAGTTCCATATTGTTCAGTTTCATACTACTTAGTTCAATACCGCTCAGTTCCATACTATTTAGTTGCATACTACTCACTGTTTCACATTCACACTGTCACACTGTCGTACTGCCATATCGTCGCATTGTCTACTATCGCACTGTCACAGTGTCACATTGTCGCACTTTCACATTGCCACATTGTCACACCGTCGCATTGTCTACTGTCACACTATCACACTATCACATTTTCACATTGTCACACTCCATTCTATGGTTGACATCAATGACAAAATATGGTCAACAAACTTCCCCTTTGTCATTGATGGAAACTATAATGTTGATCTGCTCCCCCTGTTAGTGTCTTCCTTGGGCATTTAATCCCCCTTGGTCTTTTCTCCTCTTTGTCACAACTCTATTTTTCTCCTCCTTTGACATCAATGGAAAAAGGAAATTCCCTACTGACTGTGTACATTCTGAGTGTGTCTCCCCCTAATTCTAGGTAACCTCAAACCTATAGTGAAGGTTTATACATTTGAAAGTGGAGTGGGAAGGAATCCCAACTTCTCTTTGAGGTACTCAAAAGAGTCCCTAGCAAATGAATTGGTAAATACATCTACAATCTTCTCTTTGGAAAAAACATATTCTAATTTAACCACTCGATCTTGAACTTTTCCTCTCAGAAAGTGATACTTGATGGGGATATGCTTAGTTTTAGAGTGTTGAACAAGATTTTTGGAGAGATTGATAGCACTTGTGTTATCACCCATGATAGAAACAGGTTGATCACAAGGAACTTGAATATCCTTAAGATTGGTCTTTATCCATAACACTTTTGTACGACATGATGTTGCATCTATATACTCTGCTTTAGCTGTAGAGAGGGAAATCGAATTTTACCTCTTGCTAAGCCAATAAACTAAACAAATGCTAAAGAAAAACGCACCTCGACGGGTTCTTTTCATATCATCAATACTTCCTACCCAATCTTCATCTACATAATCTCTGATAACAAGGTCTGTGGTTTTTGGATACCACATTCCATAATCGCTAGTGCCTTGCAAATACCTGAATTATCTTTTGACTTCAATAACATGAGTTTCCTTGGGATTTGACTGAAACCTGCCTACCAAACCAACAACTCACATGATGTCAAGTCTTGAGGTTGTGAGATAAAGTAGATTTCCTATCATGGACCTATACATGGTTTGATATACCTTTGAATCATCATCAACCTTGCCGAGTTTACAACTGGTAGTCATAGGAGTGCTTACTGGTGCGCATTTTTCCATTCCAAACTTCTTCAAAATTTCCTTGAGATATTTTCTTTTGGAAATAAAAATTCATTTTTTGGATTTATGAATTTGTAAACCAAGAAAGAAAGAGAGTTCTCCTAACATGTACATCTCAAACTCTTGTTGCATTATAGTTTCAAAATTATTACTCATGAACTCAATATTACTACAAAAAATAATATCATCAACATGTACCACAATAATTAACATATCATTACCTTGAACCTTGATGTATAAGTTATGATCATCAACTCCTTTTTAGAATCATTGTTGGTGCAAATACCTATCTAATCTATAATCCCAAGCTCTTGGATCTTGTTTTATCCCATATAAAGCTTTCTTTAATCTACAAAGATAATCCTTTTTGTCAATTAGAAAACATCCTTTTGGTTGCTACACATAAAATTCTTCCTCAAGGTCACCATTTAAAAATGATGATTTCACATCCATTCAATAAACTTTGAATTTTCTATAGCATGCAAAATCCAAAAACATCCTAATGGATTCAATTCTTGCAATAGGGGAAAACGTTTCTTCAAAGTCCAGTCCTTCAATTTGAGCATACCCTTTGCATACCAACCTGGCCTTGTTTCTAACTACCTATCCATCTTCATTCAAATTGTTTCTTTATACCCATTTATTTCCAATTAAGTTCTTGTCTTTTCGTCTTGGAACAAGATCCCATGTCTGATTTTTCTCTATTTTGTGTAGTACTTCTTTCATGGCTTTGATCCAATGGTCATCATGGCTTTTGAATAAAAATTGATGTTCAATTATAGAAAACAATGAAAATTTTGAAGAGGTATATGTATCTATAAGTTTTCTTCTAGTTTGTATACTTGTCTCCTTATTTCCAAGAATTTGAATTTCTGGATGATGTTTTTGAACATACCTTGATGGAGTCCTTGATTGTGATGTTTCCATTATTTCCATTCTTATGAATCCCCTACTTCATGATTCCCATTTATGTTGTCATTTTGTCATTCGTTATTCATTGGTTCTTCATTTGAGTCAACATGATACTGGAGTCTCACTTAGTAAAATGGGCCTTCATTTACCTTTACATCTATACTCTCAACTATCTTGTGAGCCTTTTGTTGTAACATTTGTATCTGGAGGAGTATCCCAACAGGATACCTTCATATGCTCTGTTTTATCACTCCGTAAATTTCCCTGGATGTTGAGGAAAGTCACAGAGGTAACCACAAGCCAAATTTAGGCTTGAAATTTGGCCTTTCCAAACTAGAGAGGGCTCTCTCACTGTAAATTATGCTTAGTGGCCAAACTTAAAATAGAAATAAGTTTTAGGATATGTTTGATGACAATGGCAAGAGGAAAACCATTGGGCATGGAGTCATAAAGATGTAAGATGATCAATAAATGATTGGTGAATAAATCAACAACAAAGGAAGGGTAGAACATATCTTTCAAATCAACACAATAATTATAGTATGGTAGAAAAATTGAGAAAAACACCCCATTACATTATAACATCAAACACATGATAAATTCAAAGAATCTAACAAGAATGAATTCTAAACTACTTACTCTTAATCAAACAATTGGAAAATTATAATTTATATGAAATACTAAGATAATGAAAAAACAACATAATAGGGAAGATACAAACTTGAAAGATAACATCACATGAATCTATGTTGGAATAAATTATATACTTCTCTATTGATATTTCTTTAAAAGCATAAGAAATTTACAATACACAAGAGTCTCTCCACTCTCCGAGGTCGAACCCAACCCCTTTTCAAATTAAAAAAAACATTGTTTAAGTATCAAAACAAACCCAATTGTTTATTGATTTGCTAGAAAATAAAAGCAAAGAAAATTATAAGAAATAGACTAAAATAACTCGCTTGCAATGTGCCTCGAGATGATAAGGTTACTCGAGGAGTTTGTGGCTGAAAATAGTTGCAGAGGACCTCAAAGCTGCCACTTGTTTTCCATCTTCCAAGTGTGCCTTAGCGATGAGCTTCCGTCTACTATTTCGATGGATAGGAATATGGAAGAAATATCTTTCGAGCATCTATTCCTCAATTGTTGCCTCGAATTATGGACAACTATATCAGATCCCTTTGACTCTAAATATGATACTTTACCATAATTGTGCATTCGATTGCTTTTAAATATGGAGATGAACCCTTGATATCTGGGGTTTGATTGCTACATATTACAGTAACTGGACACCTACTTTGACATAATTAATTACATTAAAACTGCTTCAACAAATCAAAATTTGAGTGTCTATCATAATGCCTTTGAATTCAAGTGTGTATGGAGATGAGTTGGCATAGCTGCTGACATGTACAAGCTGATTTGTGAAGAAATCTGGTGCCCTATCATAGTTGTGTAGCGTTGAAAGACAATTTGTCGCGCAACTGAAAACTTCAAAATTTGCACAGTGATAGTCCTCTTTCAATTTTTTCTTTGTTTGCTTGACCTGAGCATGGCATCTGGAGATTATTTTCAACTGACTAAACCTTCAAACTGAAACTGACATTATGATGTCTAATTTCGCTACCCATAAAAAACCTATAGAACTTGCGTAGAGTGTCCATGCTGCACAAGTCTAAATCTTTCTTTTTTGTTTTTTTTATTCCTATAACTGAGTAAAGCAACCTTCAGAGGGTACCACATGATGTAAATAATTATTATGGATAGAAGAAAATTGTTGATGAAGTTCCCAATCACCAAAGTACCGACCAACAATGTAGTTCCTATGCTTTAGTCGACTAAAATGAATAACTTGATCTCCTTGTTGTCAATTACTAAACAAGTTTTGACTATATGCATCATCCCATGGAAAACTGTCAGTCCTCTCGTGGAGATTTCATCCACCAAATGGCACTTTTACTTGACACTTGCCATTTAGAGGCCTTGGCGAATACAACAGACATCTAGGTGTGAAACATTAGCCTATGGAGTCTTACATTGAAAAATTTTCCCGGCTAGGCGCACTTGAAACCTCGGGTATTTGAATTATAGAGACTCTTGCATATAAAATTTGATTGCTCGTATCAACAGACAACATTCTATAGCACTGTGTTTTTTTTTAGTTTCCAGTCGTGGGTAATATCCCACATTTGAGCCGAGGGAGGACTTTGATGGTGATTATATACGCCAACCTTTCAGTCATGGTTTAACTCATTTAACACTTAGAACAGGCCATCCTCCTCCATGTGACTTGGCGCTTGATAATTGTTTGTTGTATTTGGTGTTTAGTTGTGTGTTATGTCAGGTTCTCGTCTTGGAATGATAATTGTTTGTTGTATTTGGTGTTTAGTTGTGTGTTATGTCAGGTTCTCGTCTTGGCATTTGGATAGATTGAATGCTTGACTTGGATATTTTTCCTTCGGGCTATATATTTTTAATAAAATTAATTAAACCCTTCATAAGGCGAAATATTTTTCCTTAGGGCTATATATTTTTAATAAAATTAATTAAACCCTTCATAAGGCGAAATATTTTTCCTTGGGGCTATATATTTTTAATAAAATTAATTAAACTCTTCATAAGGCGAAATATTTTTAATAAAAATCCTGATTAATTAAAACCCTGCATAAGGAGAAATATTTTTAATAAAAACCCTGCATAAAACTGAAAGCCTAACCACAAAATCCAAAATTGGGCCATATATTTTTAATAAAATTAATTAAACCCTGCATAAGGGCAAATTTTTTTAATAAAAAACTTGCTTAATTAAAACCCTGCATAAGGAGAAATATTTTTAATAAAAACCCTGCATAAAACTGAAAGCCTAACCACAAAATCCAAAATTGGGCCATATATTTTTAATAAAATTAATTAAACTCTGCATAAGGCCAAATATTTTTAATAAAAACCCTGCATAAAACTGAAAGCCTAAGCACAAAATTCAAAACTGGTTAATAAAGATAAAATATTTTTAATAAAATTAATTAAACCTTGCATAAGGCCAAATATTTTTAATAAAAACCCTGCATAAAACTGAAAGCCTAACCACAAAATCCAAAATTGGTTAATAAAGATAAAATATTTTTAATAAAATTAATTAAACCCTACATAAAACTGTGCCAAATATTTTTAATAAAATTAATTAAACCCTGCATAAAAACTACAAAATTAAAATTGGCTAATAAAGCCTAAATCTTTATTTTTTCAAACATGTAGATTTTGCCAAAAGTCCATTTTTTCATTCATCATACTATAGCCATCCACTAGCATGCAATTGCTACAAAATCACTGAAATCCTTGGGGCTACTAAACTTGAAGGTGCTACAAAAGTTCCAACAAATATTTTTAATAAAATTAATTAAACCCTGCATAAAATTGAAAGCCTAACTACAAAATCCAAAATTGGCTAATAAAGCCAAAATCTTTATTTTCTCAAACATCTAGATTTTGCCAAAAGTCCATTTTTTTCATTCATCACACTAGAGCCATCCACTAGCATGCAATTGCTACAAAATCATTGAAATCCCCGAGGCTACGAAACTTGAAGGTGCTACAAAAGTTCCAACAAATATTTTTAATAAAATTAATTAAACCCTGCTGGGCCAAATATTTTTAATAAAATTAATTAAACCATGTAGATTTTGCGAAAAGTCCGTTTTTTTCATTCATCACACTAGAGCCATCCGCTAGCATGCAATTGCTACAAAATCACTGAAATCCCCGGGGCTACGAAACTTGAAGGTGCTACAAAAGTTCCATGTCGCTACAAAATCACCGAGTTAGCACAAATTATACAGTCCTAACAACTTGCTCCAATGGGGATGACGTCCTCCTTGCAAGGTGCCAAAAAACCCCGTAGACTAGTAGCCTTCATCCATTGGGTTGATCCCAATTCCAAGATTATAACCTGCAAACTATGACCTGTGACCTTCTCCAGTCGAATCCACTGAAAACCAAAAGTGTGCACTATTGCAAACTACTGCACACTACTGAAACTGAAACTATATAATGCTCAAAAAGGCACTCAAACTGTGATCTTATTCATAAGAAAAATATCCTACTCTAAGATAATGACACATCTACATAATAAAGTGATGCAAAAATGTCAATGCATCCAATCAAGAAATTGGCTTCTCGATTTCCCTTTGCTCACACTTTTCTTGAGTAGAAAGACAGATGTAAAAGATGGAAGCTAAATACAAAAATTGAATCCAAAACATGAGCTTATGAATGAAAACAATTCCACCTTCACTGATGACTGCAATAGGCTGGCCACAGGATCTTCAAAATCATGAAAAATCACTTATTCTTGATGAAAAAAAATAGAAAGACAAACCTGATTCATAAGTGTTGGTTGTTCTTTCCCTATTTCTTCAGTTCCAAGAACATTGTCAAATGAAATGGAAGCAATAGGTTTGTCTACTCGTCCATGCATATCAACAAAAAAATTCATAAATTCTTAAACATATTCAAATATGACAGCCATATTATGTGCATCAAGGTTATCCTCCTGCTCATCTAACAATTCTAATTTGGTTTTATTAACCTTCAGGAAATTTGCTTGAGGACTGTTATTTTGACTTTAAAATGAATGAAGATAAATAAGTTATTGCACATAATCTTCTTGCAAATGTGAAAAGATACGAACATGAACTATTTGATTGGCTAGAGTTTCCATGGATGCATTTTCAAAACACTGATTTTCAATGGAATAAAAAAAAGTAACTGCCTCTTCATTGCCTTCCTGTATTTCTATTTGAAAAGTGGCATACAATGTTTTGCTACTTTCCTGAAACTCTATGTTATTGATTGGTTTACTGCTCAAAGTGTTTATGCATGCAACTTTAAAGATTTGAACTTGGCAACTTTAGATATTCATAACATGAATAGTTTGAAGAAAAACTTGAATGACAATCCTCATCCCAATCTAGGTTTCTTAAAGTATGAACTTTTTCATCAAACTCGAGAAATGGAACATGGATTTCATCATTAGAATCCTCATCAAATTCATCTTCTTTCAAAGGAAAAGATAATTTTTTTTGAAGATCAACTTCATCTTGATAAAAATTATGCTCTAATTTGTGTTCCTGATGTTGAAAAGGATTTTCATAAATGGCTTATAATATTTCCTCGTCCATGGATTCATCATCTTCATAAGCATTTTACATATGTTCAATGAAGTTTTAAAAATGCTCACAACAATATTTTACCAGCAACAAATTTGAATAAGATTCTTTATATTTCTCAAAAAATGTTGTATGAAAATATTTTAATAAATAAATACTTGCAGACGGTAAATTTTCATACCATTCTTTTTCTTTTACCTCCAAGGTGGCCATGAACATCTTCATCAAACAGTCTTCATGAAATTGAACCCTTAGCTTACACACATGCATATGAAATCTAATCAAGTGAAGAGAAACATAATCTCCTTTTCCATCTTTGAATCTAGGCAGATAAGTTTGCCAATCTATACAAGGCATTTGATATGGAAAACCGAGAATGTGTGAGCGATTCATTGGAGCATACCTTGCAGATTTGTGATCCATATTGAAGCAGTGGAGTCGCCGAAAAATTATTTAGGCTACTGAGTCTTTGGATATTGGAGTCACCATAAAAATTATGAGCTTTGAATTTGTCTAAAATTGGAGTCCACAGGTGAATGGTACAACCTTCATGTGTTTGGTTTCTTTTCACCATCACAAGTCAAATATGAACTTTGTTGTTTATCCCAGGGAATATTTCACATTCAATATCATTCTGTAAATTTCCCTAGCTGTGGAGGAAATTCACATAGTTGACCAAAAAACCAACTTTAGGCTAGGAATCTGGTCTTTCCAAACCAGAGAGGGCCCTCTCACTGTAAATTATGCTCGGTCGCCATACCTGAAATAAAAATAAGTTTTAGGATGTGGTTGATGGAAGTGACGAGAGAAAAACCATTGTGAATGGAGTCATAAATATGTAAGGTGATCAATTACTGGTTGGTGAATAAATCAACAACAAAAGGAAAGGTAGAAACCATCTTTCAAATCAACAAAATCATTGTAGTATGGTATGATAATTGAGAAAAACAACCCATTACATGAGAGCATCAAACATGGGATGAATTTTAATGTAAATTTAAAAGTAAGAGTGAGTTATTGATTGTATGCGTTTAGAGAATCTAACAAGGATGAATTATAAACCATTTAGTCTCAATCTAAGACTCAAAGACTTAAAAGATTATACAATTCGGATAAAAGACTAAGATAAAGATGCACAAACATAATAGCTAAGATAAAGATGCACAAACATAATAGCGAAGAGAAACTAAGATAACATCACATGAATCTTTGTTGGAATAAATTATGTACTTCTCTATCGATATTTCTTTAAAAGCATATGAAATTTACAATGCAAAAGAGTCTCTCCAATCTCCCAGGTCGAACCCACCCCCTTTTCAAATTACAAAAGCATTTTTTAAGTATCAAAACAAACCCAATTGTTTGTTGATTCGCTGGAAAATAAAAACAAAGAAAATTATAAGAAATAAACTAAAATAAATTGGTTGCAATGTGCCTCGAATTGTTGAGATTACTAGAGGATTTGTTGGCTGAAAATAGTTGCGAATGACCTCAAAGCTACCACTTTTTTTCCATCTTCCAAGTGTTCCACTTTTTTTCCATCTTCCAAGTGTTCCATGGAGATGATGAGCTTCTGTCTACTATTTCAGTGGCTAGGAATCTGGAAGAAATCTCTTTCGAGCATCTATTCTTCAATTATTGCCTCGAATTTTGGACAATTATCTCATATTCCTTTGACTTTAAATCTGATACTTTACCATAATTGTGCATTCGATTGCTTGCAAATCTGGAGATGAACCCTTGATATATGAGGTTTGATTTCCACATATTACACTAACTGGACACCTACTTTGACTTAATTAATTACATTACAACTTCTTCAACAAGTCGAAATTTGAGTGTCTATCATGATGCCTTTGACTTCCAGTGTCAATAGATATGAGATGTCATAGTTGCTGATATGTCAAGCTAATTTGTGAAGAAATCCGATGCCCTCTCACAATTGAGTAGCATTGAAAGACAATTTGCTGCGCAACTGACAACTTCAGAATTTGTGCAACAATAGTCCTGTTTCAATTTTTTCTTTGTTTGCGTGACTTGAGCATGGAATCTGGAGCTTATTTTCAACTGATTAAACGTTCAAACTGAAACCGACATTATGATGTCTAATTTCACTACCCATAAGAAATCTACAGAACTTGTGCAGTGTCCATGTTGTGCAACTATAAATCTTGATTTTTTTTTTACTGTTATAACTGAGTAAAGGAACCTTCAGAGGGTACCACATGATATAAATAATTATAATGTCTAGAAGAAAATTTCTTAAGTTACCAATCCGCAGAGTATTAGAAAACAATGAAGTTCCTATGCTTTAGTCGACTAAAATGAATAGCTTGAGCTCCTTGTTATCGATTATTGAACATGTTTTGACTATATGCATCATCCCCTAGAAAATTGTCAGTACTCTCGTGGCGATTTCATCCACCAACAGGCACTTTTATCTGACACTTGTCGTTTAGAGGCCTTGGAAAATACAGAAGACATCTGGGCGTGCAACATTAGCCTTTGGAGTCTTACAATCAAAATTTGGCTAGGCTCGGAGCACTTGAAACCTTGGGCATTTGGATGATCGAGACTCTTGCATATAAAAATCGATTGCTGGTCTCAACATATAATGTTTTATAGCACTGTGTGCTTTTTTTGGTTTCTTGTCATGGGTAATATCCCACATTTGAGTCGAGGATGACTTTGAAGGTGATTATGGTTTGATACGTTGAGCACTTAGAACTGCCCCTTCTAGGGTTCCTCCTCCATGTCACTTGGCTGGAGATTTGGCCTTTGGGCTAGATATTTTTCATCAAATTAATTAAACATTATTTGGCTTGAATGTTTGACGTAGAGATTTGGCATTTGGGCCAGATATTTTTCAGCAAATTAATTAAACCCTATTTTGCTTGAATGTTTGACTTGGAGATTTGGGCCAGATATTTTTCATCAAATTAATTAAACCCTATTTGGCTTGAATGTTTGACGTGGAGATTTGGCTTTTGGGCCAGATATTTTTCATCAAATTAATTAAACTCTATTTGGCTTGAATGTTTGACTTGGAGATTTGGTCTTTGGGCCAAATATTTTTCATCAAATTAATTAAACCCTGTATAAACATGAAATCCCAAATATTTTTCATCAAATTAATTAAACCATGCATAAACCTAAAATCCTAACTATAAAAGCCAAAATTGGCTAATAAAAACAAACAAATTATTTTCCCAAACATGTAAATTTTTCTCAAAAGTCCATTTTTGTGATTCATCACACTAGAGCCATCAGCTAGCATGCACTTTCTACAAAATCACTGAATCCCTCGGGGCTACCAAACTTGAAGGCACTACAAAAGTGCCATGTCACTACAAAATCAATGAAATAGAATAAATTATACAATGATAACACTCTGGAATCAAACTTTCCTAAATTATCTTCATTTATTTTAAAGTAGAATTTGCTTCCAAATATTTTGAAGTGTTTTATTGATGTTGGTCTTCCATTCCACAACTCATAAGGTTTTTTATCATTGTTTAATCTTAGAGCGATTTGTTGAGGATGTTTACAATAGTTTGAACAACTTCCCCCCAAAAGGTTTTTGGTATTTTTTATTCATCAAGCATGGATATGGCCATTTATTGAACTATTATGTTCATCCTTTCCACTACTCCATTCTACTAAGGAGTTATGGAAATAGAAAAATATCTCTTGATCCCATGTTTTTCACAGAAACTATTGAATTAATTAGATGTGAATTCTCCTCCTCTCTTTAACCTTAGGAATTTTATTTTTAAGTCCATCTCATTTTCTACTTGCGCCTTGAAGATTTAAAATTTTTCAAAATCCTCAAATTTATGCCTCAACAATTCCACACAAGCCATCCTTGTATAGTCTTCAACTAAAAAAATGAAATATATTTCACCTCTAGGGGATTGTGTACTAGTAGGGTCACAAATATCTTTGTGAATCAACTCTAGAGGTCGAGTGGTGGAGTGTTCTTTTGCCTGAGTGGTGGAGTGTTCTTTTGCCTTGAATTGAACTCTTGACTATTTTCCAAATTAACATGACTTGCAAATAGTATTCTCTGGTTTGGATATTTTAGGCATATCTCTTACATCATATTTTCTTCTGAGATTAACAAGATAATCAAAACTTATAGGACCTAGTTTTTTGTGCCAAAGCCAACTTTCATCAGTTTTACCAATGTAACATTTTTATTTTCCTTCTTCTAAAATATACACATTCCTTGAAGTTCTAACTTCCTTTACAATAGTCTTCCCTGTATTTGCATCTATTATTTTACAACCTCTTGAATGAAAAACAACACTATGTCCTTGGTCACACATTTGACTTACACTCAATAAGTTATGTTTTATACCATCAACATACAACACATTCTATTCTTTGGTTTTTATCTTTTTATCTTCATCTAAAACAACTGTTCATTTTCCTCTAATTCTAGTTGGAGCATTGTTTCCAAAAGTGACATTACCACCTTTTTCTTCAGTTAAGAATTCAAAATTACTTTTATCTCATGTCATGTGCTTGGAGTAGCCTCTGTCAATGCACTATTTTTTTTCTTGATTGTTGGCATATAGAGCTAGTCCACAATTTTCTTCATTTTTATTTTTCTTCCTCAAAACCTTGGTGAAGTATTATTTTTTGTCTTGCTTAAAGATAAGAAAAAACTTTCTTTTGCATTCACTTGATTTATGTCCAAAATTATTGCATATGTGGCACTCGATGTCATTCAGTAAATGAGAGAAAGAATTTTGAGATTTGTTTAACCTTGTTCTTACACTTTTGTTGTATCTAAAAAGTTTACAACTCATAGCCTTATCTCCAAAATTTCCACAAGAGAAACAATATCCATAGAAGAAATTTGGATGCCTTGGAATATAAAACTTACTCGTGGGAATCGATCTTTGTCTACCAACTTGGTAATATTCAAAATCATGTTGCTTCCTTGCTTCATAATAGGTCTGATTTAGTTTGCCTGCCTCTTCTTTTCATATTTTGCATTGTTTGGATGACTGTTGTTTCCCTTGAGAGCATTTGTGTAACTTGTAGCCTTTCCACTGGTTGACTTGTTGATGCTTGATTCACCTTTGAAAAATTTCAAACCTTACTTATATCCCAGCCTTGTTGTCATCTTATGACCTATGATTGCTCGGGATGTTATCCAAAGTTTCAGATCCATTTATGAATTTTATTTGAGTCTTGGATTTCTCTATATCGCGTCTTAAGACAACTATTTTAGCTTCTAGTTTATCGTAGATATTCTTCTTTTATTTTATCCGATTTATCAATACTTCTTCTTTTCTTTTGGATTCTTCTAGATGGATTTTTAAGATGACTATTTCTTCACTAACCTCATTCTCTTTTTCTTTGTAGACCTGTAATTGGTCTTTTCTTAGTCTGTTCTTTTTCTCAAGTTGGGAAATTTCCTCCAGAGCACTAATGACTTATCCTTCCATGTCTACTACACCTTCAATTTCTTTTGTGTATGTTTGATCACATTTGTGTTGCTCCAAAGCTATGAGAATTTTTTCATCATGAATTATATCAGGCTCATCTTCTTCTTCTTCAGAGCTGTCGATATCCTCATTTGAATACAAAATATTCCTTTTAAAATAAATTTTAAAATCACTAGATTTATGCTTACCTTTCCTTTGATTTTCATTGATGTTATTTCTTTTTACGAGACACTTAGAAGAAAAATGACCAACTTTTCCATAATGAAAACATTCAAATGGTAACATACCTTTATATTTCTCAGAGCCTCTCTTCCATTTTTTTACAAAGTTAGCTTCTTCTTCATCTGAGAGTTGTTTTGATGAATCGTCATCTTGAGATTTTGATGATTTGATTGATACTTTGAAAAGTGCATCCTTTATATCCGGCTGATAATTTTTAGTCCCCATCTCATAGGAAAGAAGTATTCCATGTAGCCTATCCATAGTCAGTTTATATATTTCATGCATTTCTTTTATAACAGAGACTTTTGAATGAAATCTCGAGGGACGAGATCTCATAACTTTATGAACTACCATAGCTTCTTCAATCCTTTCACTCAACCCTTTCATAGTGTTTAAAGTTTCATCTACTCTAAGAAAGAAACTTGCAAGATTCTCATCTTCACTCATCCTCAAACTTTCGAATTTCATTATGAGGGCTTGAAGTTTGGCCAATTATATTTTCGTGTCACCTTCATAACTATTTACCAATTTGTCCCATATTTCCTTTGCATATTCCAATTTCATCACTTCAACAAACTTTGTCTCTGTAGCTCCACCTTGGATGGAATTCATAGCTCTAGCATTGTTGTAGTAATTTTTCTTACCAACTTCATCAGTCAGAAGAGTTGCTGGGATTTTACAACCATATACCATGATCTTCCATATTTCGATGCCAAGAGACATCAAGTAGGTCTTCATTTTGATTTTCCAAAAATAAAAAATTGTTCCATTGAGCACATGATGTTTGATTGAAGAAATAAAAACATCTTGACTTTTCATATTCTTTTTGTGATATGCCTTCCAGTTGTTAGAATGTTACTGAAGGAACCTTCCTATGATACCAATTGTTGAAACTCACAACAATGATGAGAGGGGGGGAGGGGTGAATCAATATTGTATTAAGTTTATGCATTTTTCTTTTCTTCCAACCATTTGAGTTATAATTAGTGCACACTTAATGACAAGAACAAGCAGAAATAATAACAACACACTTAATGACAAACAAAAATTAAACCAAGACACTTAATGATAAGCAAAACATCACAATGGGTCCTATTTTTTTATTTAGGGGTTCATTTTAAGTGTTTTTTTGGAAACATTATGAGGTTGTTAAGGCCATGGTAAAAAACGATAGTAATATTAACCCTAAAAAGATAGGTTGCTACTAAAAGAACCACTTTTATATTCGAAGATTTTTTTGGGTGTTTCTGACAAAAAATATGGGTTTTTAGAACTAAGGTTCTTTCTTTGAGATTAGAATTCTTTGAGATTAGAATTCTTGACAAGTTAGTAACTATGTTGTTAGTGAACCTGTCTTCGAGCTATGATGTTAGTCAACACTTCTTCGAGCATAGTATTCAAATCATTGAGGATCCCAAGGATGAGTAAGCTAAGCCTTCCTCATTGCAGATATATTGATTTTTTATTTTATTGAATCATTATGTCATCTAAAAAAATATGAAGACATTTTTTATAAAATTAATTAAAAATACTAAAAAATAATTAAATTGAGTACACATTGCATCAAATGAAAAGCTATTCACTTTTGAAAATGGTGGTACTAGTTTTGACACCACACTCACAATATTTGAAGAAGTATGCTCCTTCCCAAGTTGGAGTAAGTTGAAGTGAACAAATACTTTTATGGAAAGTGCCATAGTTACAGGTTTTCAGCTGAAAGCTAGTTTTTTTTTAGTCGAAAGTTAGTTTTAACAGAAAAAATAACTTTAGATTTAAAATTGTTGTTATATTTTTCAAGAGAGTTGTTAGATTTAACTTTCAACCGAAAAAGAATTTCAGTCGAAAGATTCTTCGGCCGACAAAATTCAAGAGTCCGACCAAAAAAATGCCATTATTGATTTTCATGACTTGATTCTCATGAAAGTGTTACCCAGATTCGTGATTTTACCCACATGTTTTATTTATTTTTAATTAATTAAAATTTGAACTTTTCCTCACCTCCTCAATTAGTTCCTAGATTTTCTCCTAGTTGTCCCTTAGCTCCCCAATTTCTCCTTTATTGCGTCTATCTTCTCTTAGTTAGGATTTAGAGTCTAGTTTAACTTATGAATCTTAATTTAAGTTGACACTACTTTTCCTCATGAAATAATTTTCTTTTAATTAAAAATTCCTTTTATTAATTTCATGCACACATTGTGCACGTGTCACAACATTTTATTCTCCATATAATAGTTTTGTTTAGTATAAATTTTCCTTATAGCCCTTTAATATAAATGTATTTAGACATAACCATTTTAGACTTTGATTTTATTATGTTTCCAATTTATAACTTAGTATAATTTATTTTCTCTTCTCTAATTGATTCTAAATATTCGTTTGATTTTCTATGGTCATCTAGATCTTTTATTCAATTATTAATTTATTCATGTAATATTCCCTTCAAGACACACCTATGTGCTCCAATGGTGTCACTCGCCATTTGACTTAGTTTGGAAGTTGTTTGACGCTTTGAGTGAATACTCCACTTGTCGATCTTGTGTGAGACTAAGGTCTTATTAAGGAATAAGGAATCTTCCTTATTGTGTTCCCCTCATAAATCCTCATGAGTGACTGTATCAGTATGCCCTCATGACATCTTGAACCTCTCAGGAACAAGGTAGTCATTAAACTTTAGTTTAGGTCATGACATGAGTGCTATTATGATGTGACAGGGACACTACCACACCTCTTCCTAATCTATCTGATATATGTGTATGACCCCTTTAATCCATATGTGAGATGGATTAGTGAGCTTCACCATGGATGCATCTACTAACAAAAATAATATTCATAACTCTTATACATGAAATCCATAACTGAAATAATCATCCTAACATATATGTAATAAATCAAGTACTCATAATCAAAGTCAATAGTCCACTCCCTGACTCAATATAGAGTCCAAGGTGTTTTGTCAATTCCATCATCATCCTCATCACGTCATGTTTCTTTCACACTCAGGAAACCTCATCATAATATATGTCAATGCTATACATCAATATAATTAACATATCAAAATTTTGGTATTCATTTATAGCATAAAAGTTAACTTATAAACCAAATCAATTATTCATATAGTACCATGTTTAACCGGATCTCTTGAACACAAGTGTCCTCAAAGAATAAAACAATGTTATGAAAATGGGCTTAATGAAATTTGGATGTTACATACACCCCCTCTTGTTTTAAACTTCATTGTAAAGTTTGTACAATATAATAATGAAACAATGATGTAGCTGCTACTAATATATATATAGCTTCAAAATAAATATGGAAATTGTTGGCACATCCGATGTGCGGCCTCCCAAGTGGCATAATGTGGACTATAGTTGTCCCACTTATCCTTGACTTGTTCGAGCAATCAACTCCATAGTTTTCTAGTGAAATGGTCTAGTATGCATATTGGCTCCACTATGAGAGCACTCTTGCCTGATACTTGCAATGAAATCAAATCAATAACATGTGAAAGATATGGAATATAATGCCGTAAAACTGAAACATGAAACCCATCGTGCATATGCCTCAAAGAATCAGGTATGGCTAGTTGGTAATCCACTGGTCCTTTCTTTTCAATAACTTTGAAAGGTCCCACAAACCTTCGAGATATTTTAACACCCTTTCCAAACTTAATCGAAATCTTATGTGGCTTCACCTGTAATAACACTTTATCACCTACCTCATAGCTACGGTCTCTATCATGCGCATCTGCATAACCCTTCTGTCAGTCTTGAGCTTCCTTAATCCTTTTGTTTATAGTTTGCATCTGATCTTATATATCTTGAATCACTTTTGGTCCCACTAGGACCCTATCTTGTATTTGATCCTAGCTCAAAGGTGTCCTACACGATCATCCATATATAAACTCAAAAGGTTCCATATTTATTGAACTATGGTAATTGTTATTATAATCAAATTATACCAATCGATAAAACTATTCCCATCACTTTTGCTGACCCATAACATACATTCGAAGCATATTTTATACAATTTGATTAGTTCTTTCCATTTGTCTATCTATTTCAGGATGATATGCTGTAAAAAAATTTAATTGTGTGCCTAAAGCCTCTTAGAAACTAGTCCAAAAACATCCATTGAATACCAATCCTTGATTGGATATTATATTCCTCGGTACGCCATGCAACCTTACAATTTCACTAAAAAACATTCTAGCTATGTTAGGTGCTTGATATGTCATTGAAATGGAATAAAATGAGTGATCTTCGTCAAAGTGTTCAAAAATACAAAGATAGAATCATATCTCCTTGTCGTTAATGACAATAAAACTATAAAATCCATCGATATAACTTCCCATTTCCATTCAAGAATTGCTTGTGGTTGTAATAATCCCACTGGATGTCTATGTCTAGCCTTCACTTGCTGACATTCAATACATCTCGCCACATCGTTAACTATATAATTTTTCATTTCCTTTCAAAAGAATAATGGTTTAAGATATGCCTTCATTTTCATAACTCCAGGATGGGCCATATACAGTTTTCGATGAGATTCTTTCAATATTAATTTTCTTATTTCATCATTTGGTGGTACATAAATTCTACCATTATATCTTAATAGTCTATCGTTTCCCAAATAATAACCCTCATATCTAGGTATCATCATGCTATCTTGTCTGATATGGTCTTTTACTTCCTTGTACCAATTGTCATCAATCTGTAATGCTAAAATATTTTCCTGAAGGTTCATCTTTAGGGGTATTACTAAGAAAATGCGGGGTCTTCGACTCAACGCATCTACTACTCTATTAATTTTTCCCTTAATGTATGTGATTTAAGAATCATACTCACTTAAAAGTTCCGACCAATGTATTTGTTGCACGTTCATGTGACTCTGTGTGAAAATGTGTTGTAATCCACTATGATCATTTTTCAACTCGAATTTCCATCCAAAAAGGTAGTGCCTCCAAACGTGTAAGAAATAAACAATCGCTAATAATTCCAAATAATGAGTTGCATAATTCACTTCATGAATTCTTAGTTTCCTTGAAATATATGTGATAACTCAAGCTTCTTGCATTAGTACTCCACCCAATCCTTCCTTGGATGCATCCAGGCATATTAAGAATTCCTTGTCCATATCTAGAAATTCTAATATTGGTCTTGTTGTTAATAATTCCTTAATATTTTGAAATGCTTCAGCACATTTCTCTGACCATATAAATTTCTTATTCTTCTTTTGCAATTTCATAATTGGATGCGTTATTTTTGAAAAACCTTCGACGAAGCATCGATTGTAACCTGCTAATCCCATAAAACTATTTACTTATTGCATGTTTTTTAGTGTTGGCTATTTCATAATAGCCTCTACCTTCGATGGATCCACAATGATACCTTCTCCATATATAATGTGTCCCAAATAGTGAAGCTTCATCTAATAAAAGGAGCACTTTGACAACTTTCTGTACAACTTACTTTATGTTAAACACTAAAAAACTAATCTCATATGTTCATCATGATCTTCTTTTGTACGAGAGTAAATTAATATATCATCAATAAATACCTATATGAACTTGTCCAAGTATTCACGGAATACCCCATTCATTAAACTCATGTATACACAAGGGGAATTTGTCAAACCAAACGATAATACAATAAATTCATAATGTCCAAATATTGTCTTAAACGCTATCTTAGGAATGTCTTCCTCTTTGATTCCCAATTGATGATATCTTGACCTCAAATCAATCTTTGAAAACAATGTCTCCCCCTTCATTTGATCAAATAAATTGTCAATTCTTGGTAAAGGGTATTGATTCTTGATGGTGGCTTTTTTTAATTAATGATAGTCAATGCAAATCCTCCATGATGTGTCCTTCTTTCTTACATAAAATATTGGTTCACCCCACGATGATACAGTCGGATGTATAAGTCCCAAATATAATAACTTCAATTGCATCATTAACTCTTTCAATTCAACTGTCAACATCTCATATGGCATTCTAGCAATTGGTTATGTTTCAGGTTTTATATCTATAGTAAATTCCAATTCTCTTTTTGGTGGTATATCCAGTAGTTCCTTAAGGAAAACATCAACAAACTCTGATACTACTGCAAATTATTCCAATCTTTCTATGTCACCCTTTTTGTTAAGAGCTAATATAGCCTAAAACATACATCCCGTACGCATATTTTTTTTGTAACTGTAGGGAAGTTATAAATATTACAGATACTCCTTGGTTTCTCCCTACAATTACTCTATTTTGTCCCAAATCATCAATTAAGCTTAATCCTTTCATCTTATAGTTAAGTATCGTGTCGTGCAATTCCAAATAGTCTATTTCAATTACAATGTCGTAGGATCCCAAGGTTGTGAAAAAAAATTTTACACTTGTGATGAATTCACCCAAATTAATTTTATAATCTTTAACCTTTCCTCCAACATTTTTCTTAGATCTAGATGACAATTCTACATATCTAAAATCATCTTGTTCAACTTCCTTCACCTTAATTTATTTTAGCGCAACACTAGAAATGAAACTCTCAATAGCTCTTGGATCTATCGAAATACTAAACTATTGATCTGATATGACACATGATGTCTCGAGCACTGTATACTGATGCTCAGCTTGGTGGTTATTCACCGCTACATGAATCCTATGGGCCTTGCCCAGATCTCCTACTGTCATTTGTCCTACTGATGTAGTAGCTCTCTCCTTCTTGATAGGAAAATCTCTCTGATAGTGGGGCTCTCCAAAATTCCAACATCCATTCTCAGGGCTGATGCTCCTAGTTCCAAAGGAAGAATTTATTGATCTAGGGTTCTGAGGTCCTGATCTATTATGTAGAATAGATCTATACTATTGCTTCTAGTGAGGATGATGTGGTTGTTGTTGCGATGGTGATCTACATGAAGTCCTCTGATTGATAGTATGTCGACGTGGTGTATACAATACAGGCCTTCTAAGTGTATCATGATGCCCATAAATCTGTCTAACAGATGTTTGTTGCTGTAGCACTCTAAGTGGAGTATGTCCTGTCTATCTAGAAGGATTCCTACCTTGTCCTATGTTATTCATCTCTTCCTTATAAATAAAATCATTTTGTACTACGCCATGCGAATTATGGGGCCTAAGGATCCTCACCTTAGCACAAATGTTATAGTTGAGACCAAAAAAAAACTTATTCACGTTTAAATTTTTATTGTTCAAGTGTGGTGCATATTTGAGAAACTCCATAAATCTACCCTCATACTCAGGTACTGTACAAATGCCCTGTCATAAGGCATTGAATTCATTGAATTGGTGCTAAATGAACTCATCATATAGGTACCTATCTAAGAATTGATCCTGGAACAATTCCCAAGACACATCTTCAACAAACATATTCAGCTGTGATAAGAGTGTCTTCCAACAACAAAACACACTCCCTTTCAATTGGAAAACCTCCATGTGGAATTTAATGTTGGAGGTATAATCGTGCAATGAAATACACATTTCCATATTATCCAACCAAACTATTACGACTAAACAGTCCGTGGAACCCTAGAACTCGAGAAATTTTACCTTCTCGAGTTCTCTATGAACACTACGAGTAACTACAGGAGGGCACTGTGAACCCTCATTGGGTGCACTTTCCCTTCCCTCATAAAAATCAAGGCGATTTATCAACACCTCTAACATCCTTTGAAAATACCTCATCATACCCATGACATCACATATTGCGACATGCTCCTACTCAGTAGTATTATTTTCTCCATGTGGAGCAGACCCCTTGGGTGTGGCTGTACTTGGAGGAGACATACCTCTTCCTCCCACACCTCGATGCCTACTCATTATATGTCCTCTAACAATGATACCTACCATAAACAATTTCAAATTATATTAGCGATATATCTTAATTTCAACAAAATGCATTGGAAGTAGTAACGACTCATGTGTTGCAGAGTAAAACCCTACTCTGATACAATATGTAATAACCCTATAAATTCCCCTTTAAAGTTTCATATATATATATATATATATATATATATATATATATATATATATATATTTGATAACTCAACTAATAGCCAATATTGCATTAATTATAGTGAAGAAAATAATATAAGCATATACAAAGTTAATACATTTATGAATGATAACAAACTAACATTCAACAATTTAAAATACCATAACTGAAATCACATGAAGAATAAGTACAATTTACACCGTCTACCCATCCAAAGCTTATTAAAACACAAATTAGTATAACTCCTCATTTCCAATTTATTAACTGAGAACTTTATCAATTCCTCCACTATTACTATAATTAATATTTGTATACATATATTCCAACAACAATTGATGAATTTTATCAACAATATCCATAGTAAATTGGTTGCCAATCTATTGATTCTATGACAATATGTATCCAAACTGTAACATTGATTTAAAAACTATTTAACAATTCAAGGGAATTCATCACCCCACTAAATCATCACATTCTTAAACAACCTTATTTTATCGTTATGTTCTTGTAAGAATAACATTTAAAAATACAACTTTAATCCAACAAAATCCTTGAGATCCGAATTTAATTCTCATTACTCATAGTTAATAACGAGATTATATACATGAGAATATTAGCAAGGATAATAATGACTTCTTAAACTCATACTTTAATTCCAAATTCGATATATTTTAAGGAACTATAGTATATATATTAAGAATAGAGTATGCATTAATTTCCAATATCTAAACCTAGTACCAACCATCATAAATGATCCAATTTTTAAAAAAATACTCATCTAAAATACCTATGTTTAGATTATTTATTCCATTAATAAGCCATAGTGTATCTCGAAGGTGAAGACCACACTTGTCTATAAAATTTATAGATTTCTCTTGTATTTAATGTATATCAGAGTTTAGAATCGTTATATGGTAAAAAAATAACTTAAAGGATATAGTATTTGGAAAGGACTCGACACCTTTTAGAGGTACATGTCCCAATTCTTCTATAAAAGAAAAACTTTGCTGGTTATAATTCTTTAATTCATTCGTTAACACCTATTCACATTGGTCTCTCTTCGTCCCTTCGACAACACAGGTTTAAGAGATTCCGGATTAAGACTAGGGTATGGTTTATATTAAAGTATTTTAAAAATAATGGACCTATCCCATCGACTTCAATTATCCAAAAAAACGCATAATGCGAGAGTTATACATAAGGATCATGATTACAACAATGCCAATTCATAATGAATTAATTAAGCGTAGGCGCCAAGGGAGAGCCCACGAAGAAAAAAATATCATGCACAAGATTTATGGGTTATAACCAACCCAACCCTAATCGAACTAACTGTGAGTCACACTATGTCCCAAATTGCCATGCAATCACAAGATTTCAAAAGTGTCAAATACGAGCACCAAGGCATGATCACCTAAAAAAAACATGTTAAACAAATCCCATCAGCTAAGAATCACCATCGATATCCACGTCTAACGGTTTTTGTTGACTTCTTGAAATAAAAGTTTTTGTTGACTTCTTGAAATAAAATTTCATTTAGTACTCCTTAAGTCTAGCTTTGAAGTTTAGGTGTCAACTTCATGTCTAGTTGTTAAGTTATATAACACTCATGCTGGGCGAAGGTCCAATTTTGGGAAAAGGCCATTTTTGGAGAGAAAAGTATGAAGTGGAAGAAAAGACAGCTAGAAGGAAAAACAATATGTGCGAGGCGTATATGTAAGGGAGACCTAACTACATTACATTAGGGTTAGTGTTTTGTTTTTTTTTTTTTTTTTGATAGAATATGGTAATGGTTGATGAGTCAAGAATATGTATAAATAGTACTTAGGAGGTATAAAAAAAAAGGGAGAGAGAGAAAGAGAAAGAGAGATAGAAGTGTAAGGAAGGCTAGAATAGTAGCCTTACGTAAGCTGGTAAGCTAGAGAAGAGAGCTAGATCGATCACAGGTTGAATCGGATCTGGAAGCCTGTTGATATTGTAAGATCCAAGACTGTAAACATGCGTGACTCAATATATTGCTAAGACATAATAAAAGAGCTTGAGAGCCAAATATTTATAGACGTAGTCAAGGAGGGGTGAACCATGGTAGAACTAATGTTATGTGACTGAATGTTATGCATTTCCATTGTTGTTAATGTTTAAGTGCTTGATAATAAAAGAGCTTGAGAGCCAAATATTTATGGACGTAGCCCAGGAGGGGTGAACCACGGTAGAACTGATGTTATGTGATTGAATGTTATGCATTTCCATTGTTGTTAATGTTTAAGTGCCTGGTAATCAATTAAAGAAATTGGTTAAATCTGATATTTCACATGCATGAGTAAGAATGACTTGTTAATTAAGATGTTAGACTGAATACATGAAGATCACAAAGTACAATCATAGATCTCCACTCATTCCCAGGTTGCCAGTATCTAAGCATTGCAACAACCCATAAAACTATCTAGAGTGAGACCCTGTGTAGGACGCTCTGTACGACGCTGCCTTCTCGTTTACCAAGAGGGCCAATAGTTTTAGAGCTATTTTTTTGGAAGCTTGTTAAATCTGAGCCTATGTCTACATATGACAGTAGGGTAAGATCATAGTAGATAAAATGGTAAAAACCCACAAGAAGTTTAAAACCCAACAGCCCACTTCAATCCTATCTTCTCCTTAAGTGCCTTAAACTGAAGCTCTTTTATTTCAACTGTTAATTCTGACTATTGGTAACCGAACTACCAAGTGTATGGAAAAGGTTGCGCTTAGAATAAGATTTAACAGAAAGGAGTTTCTCCTCTAAACCCAACATAGCATAATGGAAAATCATTGGTCAAGGATTCTAAAAGAAGTAAGCAAGTATGATGGAAATAAACTTTCACTATAAAAAAGAGAATCTGTTTGCGAGGGGAGGGTATTCCATTGGGTTTCTCTACGCAGAAGCTTGAATGATGTTTAGCACATCGATCGACAGAGCATTGTTCAATCTACAGCTACTCACCTCCTTAACTTGATTTCATAGTTGGGCATCCAATTCGTCGTGAGCGTAAATCATTTCTAAGAAGCAATCACCATAATTTTTTCGAGTAGTCCAGGATTCTAGACTGTGGCTATAAATGTCGGTAAGATGTTATACAAACGTTCATGATCGAATTAAAAAGGTGTTCAAGGCATGAGTACGTGCTCGATGTCCTTGACACAGTCTTGTCGTTAGCAAATACATACTTACTGATTGAAGGTAATTGTGAATAAAGGACAAGAGGAGGATATTCTAGTATCAGATCGTGTTTTTTTCCCTAACGCAAATGTAGTGAACGACCACGATCGGTAGTTGCAGGAAAATTGCCAACTTCTGTTGTAGGATTAGGGACAAGGTGGTTGACATCTTGAAATGGAAAGGCACTGGTATATGATTTCAACAGTAGTCATGAGCTTAGGTTCTAAGGATCCACAAACTACTAATCGAGATATTAAATTCATTGTTAAAGGCTTCTTGTCTTAGATCTGAGAATATTACAAAGATGTAGGAATGCATCATATTGTTTAAGATATCCATGCAGGTGTAGATACTAAGCAATACATCATTGAATATATAAATCAATTAGGAAACCACAGAAAAATTTAACGGAGGCCAATTATTGAATAGAAAAAAAACACACACATATATATATATATATTCTCTTTCATCTTTAATACAAACAGATGCTAAAGTCCCTTAGGAAATTTTCGATTTAAGTGGGATGTGGAAATAAGTAGCAACTTTTCTTAGAATAAAAACTTTGTAATAAATAACTCAACAAAATTAGAATGCCATACAACAATGTGACAATGTGTAAGAATAAATTTAAATATGTTTGACATTTGGGAGATAATAACTAAAATATTACATTAATATCCATCCATTTGGGAGATAATAACTTATATTCATTATATTGAATCGATTACATTCAACATTTGGAAACACTAATCGTACTATAAAAAAAACCTATCTAACAAATAAATAACGAAAATACAAATATTGTAACTAAGATTAATGATATAGGAGGATTGTTTTCAACTTGAAAAGAAAAACATGTGCAAGGTCTTTTCGTTTCACTTACTAATAAAATCACTTCACTTGTATCTCCTAGCCAATGCTAGGGGTACTCTTCTCCCCCCTGAGTCCCATGAGTCAAAAATGGGCCACACATAAAATTTTAATTTTACCTAGCTTAATCTTGCCCTTGCAAGGAGAGGGGTACTCTTCTTCCCCCTTAGTCCCATGAGTCAAAAATGCGCCACACATAAAATTTTAATTTTACCTAGCTTAATCTTGCCCTTGCAAGGAGAGGCTTCAACTTCTTATGAAAAACTTGAAGCCCAACACACACAAGAAAACTTGTCAAAACTTGAAGCCCAACACAAACATTTTCTTTGTCCACTGGATCTCTCCTCGATCTCCTGACTCTCTGGTTCTATCTTCCCTATACAGATACAATTATGGAATGTTTAATATAGGTGATATACCCACATCTTCTGGGAGCTCTAACTCATAAGCATTTTCACCAAATCTCCTCAGGATTTTACATGGTCCTATATTTTTCAACTTCGGCTTATTGTATGTTCCCCTCATGAATATTTTCTTCCTGATATGTGCTAGGACTTTATCTCCAACTCCAAATTCAAGCTTTCTCCTATGTTGATCAGCTCTGTGCTTGTACTCACTACTACTCCTTTTCAACTGCTCCTTGATCTGATTGTGAAGTTCCTGTATTTCTACAGCGAAGTCTTTGACTCTAGAACTCCTAAATTCTCTCTACTTCAGATCTCTCAATTAGGACACTCTTCTCAGATTTACTCCATACACAATTTGAAATGGACTTTTCCAAGTGCTTCTGTTCATTGATTCATTATATGAAAAATCGGCTTGTGCTAGAATCTGATCCCACTGACTATGGTGTTTAGTAACCAAACTCCTCAACAAATCTAGCAAAATTTTATTCACCACTTCAGTTTGTCCATCTGCTTGTGGATGATATGTAGAACTAGAAGACAGCTCTGTCCCCAACGTTTTCCACAACGTCCCCCAAAAATGACCAACAAATTTGGTATCCCTATCTGAAGCTATACTCATGGGAAATCCATGGAGTCTCACAACTTCTCTGGAAAAAAAATTCGCAAAATCCATTGCATCACTAGTCTTCAATCATGGGATAAAGTGTGCTATCTTGAGAACATGTCCACCACCACAAATATGGAATTACTTCCTCTGTGTGTCCCTAGAAATCCCAACACAAAATCCATACTTGTTGCATCCCAAGGCCTCTCTGGAATAGGAAATAGCTGATACAACCTAGTGTTTTACTTCTTCCCCTTAGCATACTGACAAATCTTACAATTGTTCACAACTCTCTTCACCTCTTCTCTCATACCTAACCAATAATATGAACCATTTAATTGGGAAAATGTTTTGTCATGGCCGAAATGTCTTGCTAGACCTCCGCTATACTTTTTATTCAACAAATTATCCCTCATCGAGCATCTCAGTATGCACAAATGGCACCCTTTGAACAAAAACCCATCCTGAATCAGATATTCAACCCACTGGCTTATGTCCCCGAGCACAGGATTTGCACATGCTTCATATGCCTCTCCAAAATTTGGATCACTGTGGTACATTTACTTAAGGTGCTCAAACCCCATGGTCTTGACTTGAAATTCATGCAGAATAAAAATCCTTCTTCTCAATGCATCAACAACCTTGTTAGCATTTCCATAAATATGTTTTATGACAAAAGTGAAATTTTTCATAAACTCTATCCACTTCGCATGTCTCTAGTTTAACTTATCCTATTTGGTTATGAATTTAAAAGCTTGATTGTCACTATACAAAACAAACTCCTTCGGTACGAGATAGTGCCTCCATTTCTTTAAGGTTTGAATTATGGCATAGAATTCTTTATCATATGTGGAGTACTTAGTTTTAGCTTCATTCAGTTTATCATTGAAATATGCAACATGTCTATTGTCTTGACTTAAGCCCACTCCAATTGCAACCCCACTCACATCACACCTCACCTGAAATGTCTTCTTGAAATCCAGTAAAACTAGTATCAGTTGTTCAATTGTTTTCTCCTTCAATATGTTGAAGCTCCTCTCAGCCTCTTCTGTCCATTTGAAATACTTGTGTCTTTTCTTTATTGTATCCATCATTTGAGCACTAACTCCGCTAAAATTTATGATGAACTTCTGGTAGAAACTTGATAATCCATGGAAGATTATTACCTCAAAGATATTCCTTGGTGACGACCATTCTCTAATTGCTTTGACCTTTTCGGGATCCATCTTCAATTCATTTCAAGAAGTCACAAAACCCAAAAATATGAGTTTTGTCTTCATGAAAGATGACTTTTTCAAATTAATCAACAACTTCCATTGCTGCAACCTCCTCATCACTAATATCAAATGTCTCAAATGACCCCCCTTAGTCTTTCTAAACACCAGTATATCATCTAGATATACAATAACAAACTTGCCAATGAAATCTTTTAACACTTCATTCATCAGCCTCATAAAAGTACTTGGGGCGTTTGTTAATACAAACTACATAACAAGCCATTCATATAACCCCTCATTTGTTTTGAATGATGTTTTCCACTCATCACCTTCCCTCATCCTTATCTGGTGATATCCACTTTTCAAATCTATTTTTGAAAAATAGCTAGCTCCACTCAGGCAATCGATCAAATCATCCATCCTTGGTAATGGAAATCTATATCTGATGGTGATCTTGTTTATGGCCCTTGAGTCCGTACACATTCTCGATTCTTCATATTTATTTGGACTTAATATAGTTGGTACTACAGATGGACTCAATATTTCTCTGACCAACCTTTTGTCTAATAGATCCTGAACTTGTCTCTTCACCTCCTCATTCTCTTGAGGTGTCAACTTGTACACTACTTTATTCGAAAGAATTTCTCTTGGTATCAATTCAATGTGATTGTTGATACTTATCATAAGTGGTAATGAGTTTGGCAACTCATCCACTACAATGTCAGCAAAATTATGTAACAGTTCATGAACTTCCTCAGGTAAGTAATTAATTGAAGTATTGGTAAGGATAACCCTCGGCTTCCTCAATACAACAAACTGCATCTCTTGTTCCTTCTTTAATTCATTCAGGAGTTCCTTCCCACTCATGAGAAGTATGCTCACACTAGCTTCATATTTCACCTTCTTTTCCTCAATTGGAAACAATATGTGTGTTCTACCATTCTTCTCTATTATGTATGTATTCTTCCTCCCATAATGAATAACATTCCTATCATAATGTCATGGTCTTCCAAAAAAAACATGATAGACATCCATGGGAATCACATCACATAGAATCTCATCTCTATATCCTCCTATTTTAAATTCAACTAGGCATTGTTGAGTGACTATTACCTTATGAACTTTCTGCAACCATGAGACCTTATATGGTGTCAGATATGCAACCATCTCCACCTATAGCTTCTCCACCATCTCCATGGATACTAGGTTGTCAGTGGTTCCAGTGTCAATTATCACCTTGCAAACCATGTCCTTTGTTTTGCATGTTGTCTTGAACAAAATTTTCCTCTTTGCGGGTTTTTCAGTTTCTGGCTCTTGTTTCAAAAGAACCTTCTTCATCATCAATGATTTCCCATCCTCTGCACCTTCTGCCTCAACATCTCACCTCTTCACTTCCAAAATGTGAGCTTCGCCTCCTTTCTTCCTCTCGAGACAATCCCAAGACATGTGTCCTGCCTTTCCATAGGCATAACATCTCACTTCTCCTCCTCTTCCTCTTCCTCTTCCTCTAGGAAAAGAGTTTTTATGAACACCCTGTCTTCCTCAGGAAATTCCTCCTGTCTGAGGGTGACTATGTGGTTTCTTTGCCTTATCTTTGGGCTTCTGTGCTTTCTCCTAGGCAACTTCTTTACCTTCGTTCGAGATTTGACCTTTGTTTTGTTGACTTTGTTTCCTGGTCAACTTCTCTTCTACTTTCAACACAATTTGATATGCATCCTCCACTGTCCTAACTATCATCATATTGATTTCGTCCTCGATATCATACCTTAGGCCATTAATGTATCTGACAACTTTCTCTTCATCCCTCTCTCTCTGTCTAGCTCTAATGTTCAATTTGTAGAACTCCCTTGTGTACTCTTTCACAGTCAATCCTCTCTGTCTCAAGTTCTTCACCCTCTTGAACAAAATTATTTGGTAATCCTTGGGTATGAATTTATCCTTCAACTTGGCTACCATTTGATTCCAACTCTTGATCTTTCATTTTCCCATGATCATTTTGTCAGCTTGCAGTTCGTTCCACCACAGTGTTGCATGTCCTTTCAACCCAGTGACAACATTTCTTACCTTTTTCTCTTCTTTGACATCCTCATAGTCGAGATACTTGTCCATTTCTCGTATCCAATCAAACAATTCTTCAGTGTCTAAATTTCCTTCATACATAGGGATGTCAATCTTTTCTCTAGCTCCCAATCTCACAACTACTTTCAGTAAGTTCTCTTTCAGAACATCCTCATCTACAACTTCTTCAGCTTCTACTTCTTCAATTTATACCTCATTGACGTCTCCAACATCAAGCACTCTCCTTTTTGATGTCTCCATGGCATTCAACCTCACACGTAATTCTCTCATCTCCCTTTCCATATCTTTGTTGGCTACATGAGGCTCAACGCATCTTCTAGGCATAATTGTGATGATGCTTCTGATACCCCTCATTGATATCAATTTACCTTTCTCTCTACAGAAGTCAATTATGTACTCGCTCTGATACCACTCTTGGCACAGACCCCCCTTCCCTCCAAAGGGATGCTCAACCTCTCGGTTTAGGACCGTTCAAAATACTGAGTCATAGCGACTCTTTGGGTCTCTTTTTCCTCCTGGTGACCATGGCTATGATCGTGAGTCTATACCTTCATGATTCACGCTTCAGGGATATGCTGTCCTCTTCCTTCAACTTTTCCCGAAATGTGCTACTCTGAATCTCTAAGCTCTCACCAGGTGTCTTCTCAAGTGAGTTGGCTCCACTTGGGTTTGGGTTTCATGACTTCCCAAAAATCTAGGTTTCTCTCCCATGAAACTCTAGAATTCTGACTCTCAAACTCCTTAATCCATTTCCACGTGCCCATTCTTGACTTTAGACTTCACAATTCTCCTTTCGGAAATCCTCCAAACTTCCAAAACTCCGAAGTGTCGAACACCTTGTGACTATCCTCCACGTAGCTTTTCCAAATCTGACTGTCTGGGATCGTTCATCTCCTCTTGGAATGAATCTTCTCCACTGATTTCAGTGAATACTTAGGTGACTTTTGTCCTCGAATAATTTCCACTACTCTCCCTCTTGAGGTTTACTTCTTCGGTTTCCCCTATTTCCTTCGAACACCTCCTTCAACACTTAGTCTAATTTTTTATCTGTGCACACCTTGCAACAGATTCTCTTCCATGACTTAACTTCTCCTTGTGGATGGCTTCACACTCCTTGTGAATGTTCTCCAACCACTTCTATCTCTTGTGAATAGAATCACGCTACCCCTCCTGGGCATTCAATTATGAAAACTTTGTCACACACTCCTTGCAGATGTCATTGTACTCCTTGAATACATAAGTTTCGTTATCCCTCCTGATATTTCAAGTCGAAATAAACTCAGTCACACACTCCTTCTAGACACTATGCATGCCTTGCACTCACCCAATGAAGAGAAACAATTGAAAATTATTCACTCTTCATAGTGACTCATACATTCAACAATGCAATGTAGTCATGGATTCAAGAACAAGAAATAACAAAGAATTGAAAAATAACAGAAAGTATACCATTCGCTCATTCGGATAGAAAAAACAACCACATACCTTTGGGACAATATTCCTTTGTTATATTCATTCAACTATAACTTACATACATTCATACACTTTTCTTCACTACTCCTTAACATATACACTGCTAATCAACTATCTTCTATTAGCAGTCTTCCAACAACAAAGGAAACAACCACCACTACTAAGAAATATTACCAAGATTTTATTCAAAGGGGTGATCTTTGAGACTTTCCCTCTAAATAATCTATGTTATGTTATCAGAATTAAATGATATCAACTAATTAACATCTATTACAATAAATATTGAGCAAGACAAATAAGAGCTCAAGCTCCAAATCTGTACTATGATCCATCTCATAAAAAAATGCATCCCCCATTGATCTTATGTGATGGATCAGCCTCCGGTCATTAAACAAGTTCATAACTAAAAACAGAACTTGAACATATGTTACATTAATACATTGATGTTTGAAATTCAAAATATTTCAAAATACGCGCTAGTGCATCCAGCTATCTCCCGCTTGTGCTTTGTTGGCCATGCTCCTACATCGCAAACATTCTTACACAGTCTCAATTTCTTTTACCAAATTTGAAATCTATGGAATGCAAATGCGTGAAACTCATAAGTTAAAAAATTTGAAATTTATGGACTTCAAATGCATGAAACTCGTAAGTTAAAAAATATTAAATGAACCTAAACACATATTGCACTATCCAAATCATCTATTCTATTATTGAAACCTAAAACATATGCATCAAAACCAAGGAAGAAAAAACAATAATATATATTAGTATATATGTCTAAGATAATAAACATATAAATAATAAATAAGTTATTCAATCAAGAATAACATATCCAACCATGAGAAATAATAACATACTCAACCGAGGTTCCATGGATCTTTAAGGAGTTCTTTGGAGCTAATATTATTGCTCTCTTTTTATTTTATTCTGCATATAAATCCATTCTTCCAAACACATAAATCTTTAATTTTCTACTATGGTTTAGATGTTCTCATATTATAATCAAATTCTCTTTCAAAAATGCCTACATTAATGTGAAATAAGTACGATCATATACATAATATTTTTAAACAAAAGTTGGTGTGTGGTTGGTAAGCAATCATTGTTCATAGTTACATAATACCCCAAGAATGAAATCACTTGGATGTATGCAGAAAAAAATAATCTGGATTCTTCCAAGAAGATAAATCTTTCCTCTTTCTGTTTTTAAATATATGTTCTCATATAATTAAGATAGAGTTAGATAATAACCAAACAAAGATATCACTTAGATGTATGCAGAAAACACAAATTTGGATTCTTTCAAGAAGATAAATCTTTCATTTTTTTGTTCTGAAATATATGTTCTCATATAATCAATTTGCTACACCATGATATAAACATAATATCATGTGCAAAATATTTTTAAATCTAGGAAGGTTGGTTGGTGGTTAATACACAACAAGTTAAGAGTTTGACAATACTATAATCATGTAGAACATATTTATAAATATAGGAATCTTGATTGGTTTTTAGTAAGAAAAACATTAAGAGATTGACAATACCCCAACAAGAAATTCACTTCGTTGTATGCAGAAAACAAAAATATCTATATTACACCATTCTTCCAAGCAGATAAATCTTTCTTTTTCAATTGTGGGATAGATGTCCTCATATAATCAAATTCTCTTTCAAAAATGTTTGCATCATGATCTAAACATAAGTAAGATCATGTATATAACATATTTTTAGCATATTTTTAAATCTAAAAAAGTTAGTTCGTGGTTGGTAAGCAATTAGTGAAGAGTTCAAGACAATACTCAAATAAATAAAGTGTGGTTTGAATATTCCCCATTATTTTTATATCTAGAAACGTTAGTGCGTGGTTAGTAAGAAATTAGTGAAGAGTTCAACACAATAATAAAATAAATAAGGGATGGATGAACTTTTCCCATTCTTTCCTCAAAGATATACCATTTTAAATTATGGTAAATTTATATAGGGACTTGTTGACTAACCTTTCCATGAATAGAAATGATTAATTATAATATTATACAAGGAATATTTTATCAACCAAACTTCAATTTTTCTACAAGCGTATTTCAACTACAAAAAAGTCATGGTTTTAAAAATAATGTTGAACTATTTTTGCAAAAGAAATATAGGCAAAGGATATTGAATTTATTTGATTAACCAAAACTTCAGTTTTGCTATATTTGTATTTCAACTACAAATAAGCCATGGTTTTAAAAATAATGTTGAATTCTTTTCGAAAAATAAATTTAGGAAAAGGATATTGAATTTTTTATCAACATCTTTCAAAGGGAAAGAAAAAAGGGACATACAAATTTGTTCTGCACATCTTTCAAAAGGAAAAAAATAGATCTGGAAAATGCATTAAGGATAGTACATGTAGTTACATCTAAATCCTAATTATATATTATTCTAAACCATTGACATGGATGAAATAAATACAAGGAAATTCTATCATTTGCATATATATAATGTAACCCATAAAATTTCAAAAAAGTAGAAAAATAAATTTAAGCATTCATTTGTATATAATAAAGTCCTATAAAAACACACTAGAACTTACAAATTCAATGTGCATATGCATGACCTATGCATCATCATGTATGGATGCATCTTTCTCCGATATGGACACATCCTTCTCGGGAACTCTCTTTTCCAGGTTGGCCTATAACACATTTGAAATTTGCATATGCCCATTAAGGCATCTACTTACATAAAAAAAAAATTAAATAATTTTTTATGAGTTAAAATTAAATGATTGACACTTAAAATCATAGTTTTAATCTTTGAAAAATCCAATACACTTGATGTGCCAACATCAATATCATCCCCCTCTTGAAATTCCCCCAACATTTGCGATGATAACTGAGATAAATCTATAAATGTGTTGGGATATGGCAAGGGAATTTGTGAACACAAAAACTTTGAATTTTAGAGAAATGTGTTCACATTAATGGAGGGAAATTTTGAATTTTAGAGAAATGTGTTTACATTAATGGATAGATATAAATTTGTTGGATTGATTCTTTATGTGGAAATTATACAACTAAAGAGTAAATATGGATATTTCTAAAAACATACCTGAATCATTGCTTCAAAATTTAAAAATGATGAATCAAGTCCCCTATTTAATGAGGAATCATTTAACATTTGGCCAAACTATGTTTAATGAACATGTAACACATGTCAATTATTTATAACAATGCAATGATGGGTATCTAGGTCTAATAACAAGAAAACTATTCCTGAATACATGAAAAAATTACAAACTAAAATACAAATCAGTCCAATGCATGATTCCCCATGCCCAATTAACTCTTTCCATCCACTGCGACAAAATTTGGCATAAGAATGTAGCTCTTCTATGCTTATGGAATATATCTCCCCATCTGTATTCTCAACATAACTCTCCTGAGCAGTGGATTGTGCCCTCTGTCGATTCAAACTGACAATAATACCATAAAAAAATTATTTTAAGTTATCTCCAATTGGAGTCCTCGCCTCCTTACCAACTTGTGATGTGGCTTGCATCTCTTTATGTGAAGCAAATTCCCCCATTGGGAGAGATTCCAATGGTGGTGGATGCCTCAAAAATGATACATCTCGATATACTCTTTTTCTATTATATTTTCAACCTTTACCAACCCCATAATATCGAGATGGTAGGATCGTATAATCAGGGTGCATGCTGAAAACAAATAATCATAGAAAATTTTAGCAAAGTAAATTGGTACCTCATCATTCCATGGAAACCTCCCATATTCTACCAATAATGTATTATAGATATATCCCGCAATGTTCGGTTTCTTGAAATGTTGCACATTCAACATCGGTCACTTTGGACCTTCCTTGAAATTAAACATTGAAATTGCGTCATCTTTTGAAAACTTTTTTTGTACTACTTCCCATTTTTCATGGACCACTGCCTCTGATTTTTGTCCCCTCATCAAATCTATGAAGGTATCAAAATTTAGCCCAAGGTTTTGATATACATTAATAAAGTTTTGCAAACAATGCAAAACGATATCCAAGCTTTGCTTTCTCTCTACAGGGAGAGCCAATATATGCCTAAGATCATTCTTGAGCTTAACATTATCGAATGAGCATCGTTGGAGTGTCAGTGCTTTAACATTTCCTTCCCAAAGAAGCTCTTCACCAACATCCTAGGGATAGGTGGTCGTAGGGATGTAATATTCATTTTCTTGATAACATTTCCTTGATCCACCTTCACCCTCTACATGAAAATTGGACTCTACCTTATTTTCACTCTCTCTTTCATTATTGACCCCTTGATAAAATTGATCCTATACACAAAGAAACAATTGAAAATATTCACAAAATTGAACAAAAATACATAAAAACATATAAAAAATTAAAAACATATAAAATAGACACAAAAAAATAAAACAAAACAAAAATATAGAATAAATTTACAAAACATATCTTGTTGATGTGATGGGGTCTACACATTCTCTGGAGTGGGGGTATTTATGTTCAACTTATTTAGATGGGTTTAATCCCCAACTGTATCCTAAGAACTCTGTCTTCATGCTCTATTGACTTATTCATCCGACAAACTCCTCCTTTCGCTAGACTTCCTGCTGTCACTAGTTGCCCCTACTTGACTATGATACCTTTTTGAAATCGAGGTCTCTAACGATCTAGGTGTCTTTTTCGGAATAAGGGTCCCTCTTATTCCTTCATTGGAAAGCCTCGAGCGTTTGTGAGGTGGATTTGGATATTGGCATCCCAAGGAATCACCTCGATCCATCCTTCCAAAATCCAAGAAAATGAAAACATAAGGTATAAACAAGTTCAAGTCATAGACATATATTAAAGAAAGTTACAAATAAATTTGTGAGATTAATCTCACAAGTATGAGGCCAATAATATTTTGCATTAGGAGGGAACAAAAATACATATTCAAGACTTGGGCTAGGCTTGAGCTCTATCCTTCAAAGAGGGAATCCCAATTATATTGAAAATCAACTCATGCTATATAGTCCATAATTTAGTGTCATCCATCAATTCATGCTATATAGTCCATAATTTAGCCTCAATTATTTAAGTTAAGAAGAAACCATGTCAAATGTATGGAATTAGCATTATGAGTATAAAAAAGATGACATTGCTAGAAGAAATTCTTATTATAGATATGTAGAATACTTTTATAAGTATTTTTATATTTCTTCTATGCAACAAGATAATAATTTGAGAATTGTGTGTTTGAATGATTAATTGTATAATTTTGGATCAAAATCATATTTTAAAACATGCATGTTGTTAAATATTTGTCACAGTCATTTGGGGAAATTGTTATGCATGTATGTTTATTTCCATTTTAATGTTGAATTGATATATGTATTTGTGTGTAAAAATTAGTCAAGATATTTCTAAGGATTAAATGGAATCACAACTGAGAAACCTAATTAAAGGAGAAGACAAAATTTTAATAGTGTGCCATGACAACCTAGGCAAGTCTAAGTGTAGTGAAAAAATGTTTACACAAGACAAATTGATCAAGACAAATCTTTATAAATGAGCTATGATTTCCTATGTTGATTCTCTAAGGAGTTATTCAATGAAGATAAAAATAAAAAATAAAAACACATCTTTATAGTTTAAGAAACATACTAATCTAGGATATTAGATGTTTTTCCTTGGTTAGTGTTATGGGTTGAGTTGTTTGGAGCTCTATCCTTCTAAAAGGGGATCCCAATTATATTTAAAATCGATTTTGGGTTATGTTGGAGTGCTCAAGATAACATATTCACTAGGTTGTTGCTTCATTACCATCTTGGAGGTCTCACGCAGATGATATGGTGCCTATGGATGGGAGGAAAAATGATCCTATGAAGATATTTACTCAAGTGTTATAACAACTAAGTATTTTATCTTAAATATTTAACTTATAAGAATTAATTATTTTATTTTTCTTTTGAGTAAATGTTGTGAGCATAAATTGGTGAATGACTATGTTCAAGATATATATTCTAGGTTATCTAAGAATTATGTGTAGATTTCTAAGGTTGGGTCATCCTTCAACTCATGCTATATAGACCATAATTTAGCCTCTATTATGTAAATTAAGAGGAAACCATGCCAAATGTATGGAATCAACATTATGAGTATAAAAAATATGACATTTAACTAGAAGAAATTATAATTATATATATGTAGAAGACTTTTATAAGTATTTTGATATTTTCTTCTATGTAACAAGCTATAATATTTTGAGAATTGTGTGTTTGAATGATTAATTGTGTAATTGGATCAAAATCATTGTGTAAAACATGCATGTTGTTAAAAGTTTGTTGTAGTTATTTGGGAAATTTGTTGTTCATGTATGTTTATTTCCATTGGAATATTGAATTGATATATGTGTGTGTGGGTAAAAAATAATCAAGGGATTGCTAAGGATTAAATGGAATTTCAACTGAGAAACCTAATTAGAGGAGAAGATTAAATTTTAATAGTGTGCCATGAAAACCAATGTAGGCAAGTCTAAGTATAGTGAAACAATTCTTACACAAGACAAATTGATCAAGACAAGTGTTTATAAATAGGATATGATTTTACCTATGTTGATTCACTAAGGAATTATTCAATGAACATAAAACTAAAATAAAAAATAACACTAAAAATAACACATCTTTATAGGTTTAAGAAACATACTAATCTAGTATGCATATAATTAGATATTTTTCCTTACTTGGCCAATGTTATGGGTTGAGTTGTTTGGAGATCTATCTTTAAAAGAGGGAATCCAAATTATATTGAAAATCGAGTTTGGGTTATGTGGGAGATCTCAAGGTAACATCTTCACCCGTGTTGCTTCATTCCCATTTTGGAGGTGGCATGCACATGAGCTGGTGCTTATGGTTGGGAGGAAAAATGATCCTATGGAGATATTTCCTCAAGTGATATAACAACTGAGTATTCTTATCTTAATATTTAAGTTACAAGTATTAATTATTATATTTTATGTTTGAGTAAATGTTGTGTGCATAAATTGGTGAATGGTTATGTTCAAATATATATTCTAGGTTGTCTAGGAATTATGTGTATATTCCTAAGGTTTCTCCATCCATCAACTCATGCTATATAATACATAATTTATCCTCTATTATGTAAATTAAGACGAAACGATGCCATATGTATGGAATTAACATTATGAGTATAAAAAAGATGAAATAGCTAGAATAAATTCTAATTATATATACGTAGAAGACTTTTATAATTATATTGATAGTTTCTTCTATGTAACAAGCTAATAATTTGAGAATTGTGTGTTTGAATGATTAATTGTATAATTGGATCAAAATCATTGTGTAAAACATGCATGTTGTTAAATATTTGTTGTAGTGATTTGGGGAATTTGTTGTGTATGTATGTTTCCATTGTAATATTGAATTGATATATATGTGTGTGTGTGTGAAAATTAGTGAACAAATTGCTAAGGATTAAATGGAATCATCACAAACGAAAATCCTAATTATAGGAGAAGACAAAATTTTAATGATGTTCTATGACAACCAAGGTAGGTAGGTATATGTATAGTGAAACAATGTTTACACAAGAAAAAATGATCATGACAAGGAATAACATAGGAAGTTTTGTTTGAGTGCTTTTGGAAGATTGTATACATATTTTTAGTATTTAAAATCCTTTTGGACTTTGCATGGACATACAAGAGCATCCACTATTTTTCGAAGGATAAAAGAGAAGCTTATAGAAACACAAAGGCATGGACTTCAAGATTTATCATATAAGATAATAACATGAAAATATTTTGAGGTATTTGGGATTGTCCAAGTTTCTTATAGGTGTCAAAAGTTTCTAAATTTTTTTCTCATCTTATCAAATTGAATACTTATATATATATATATATATATATATATATATATATATATATATATATATATTATTATTATGTTTAATGAATTTTTAAAGAAATAGTTTCAAGAGTGTTTTCAATTAGACAGAGACCATGTGGCACTTTGTTATGAAATATGCGCAGAGTCAACAATCATCCTCCAATATCTCATAGAACAATATTATTTGCACCAACGTTAAAACTTGGTTTGGTCTGATTCATTGTTCGTAATATGTCCATGTATATGAATTTTAATATCGACAAAGAGTAAAAAAAAAACAAGGAAACAATGATTGTAGAAATCATGAATGTCATTTCAAGAAAACATTTCAATTTATAAAGTTGTCGGATAAGATTAAAATCCTAGGTTAAATCTCATCCATGCATTTTTCAGTAGAAATAGTGAAATTCCTAACATTTCAAAGGTATTGTTTTATAAGTACACTCCAGGTTATTTTGATTTATTTGTTCTATCTTTGGGTAGAGTATTTCCCTCTTTCCACTCTATGAATTTGTCCAAGACCCTTTGGATTGGAGTATCGGTGCATTATTTTATCTCTTCATTGGAACAAAGGGAATTGCAACATATTTTTGTATCTCAATGATTAGATTACTTTTAAGTGGTAATATGTCCATAATTTTCATTGAATTATCATGCACTATAGGGAGTTGAAAGAGATTAGAATGGTGTTATGAAATTATGACGAGTCCATTCAGGGAAACAAAAAATCAATATTTTCATCTCTTAACAAAATTCATGAAAATGAATAATAGACAATCACTCACGTTGTAACAATTATGACCTCTCTTGTCCAATGTAAGAGAAAAATAATCATTGTAGAGGTTGGATGTAATATGATTTGGAATTTGGTTATCAATATGAGAAAGGGAGAACAATTCAAGGCCTTGAATTAGGCATTGTTTTTAAATTAAAACTACGGGGGATCATAGGAAGATGACACTGTTAATCAACTTGTATAGAACATGGAAATAAAAAAACTAGAGTTAAACCCAGTAAACCCAACACTGGAAGAAGTGGACGAGAAATATACATTTTTCTAATTTCCTATTATACAAGGTGTATCTTGTAGAATCTATACCACTCAAAAGTGTTGACAAATTTTTCATTTGGATATAATTAGGCTTTGTTATATGTTAGCACATAGTCTATTATCTAGTTATTATATGTCACTTTTGAAATGGACCTTGATGTGCGTGCTCTATAGCTTTCATGTAGTCTTTTTTATTGATATTAAATCTCTTAGTTAGAAATAAAAATATTAAAATTGTTGTTAGTAAGGTATGTGTGTAGACATTCTATTATGCATCACTAGATGAACAACTTTAATCTTTGCATTATATTTATGTACTTGAAGTAAATATCAACAAAAACTAAAACACTAATTAGTTCATTTAAACTTTATATTATACAAATAAATCTAGTGTTTTAGCTATTATTATACTAAAAACATATACCATCCATAACTTAAACACAACATATACGCAACATCAAAAGAAAATTAAGAAGTACATTTGACACCAAATTTAGATAAATTTCAAAAAATTAGTTACATTAGCTAATAAAATTCTAACTACTTAACTAAGAGTCTCTATACATGTTTGACAATTACAAAAAGTTCAATATATAAATTGAATCCAAAAATAAAATAAAAATTGGGGATAGAAGGTATTGTACAACACTAGGCACTCTGTGTGAATGGGAAGAGTCCATATGGCACCCTATGAAAATGGGAAGAGTCCATATGAAATCTGTCCATTCACATAGAGTTCCATATGGACTCTATACAAATAGACAGAATCCTTATGGACTATGTGTAGAGTCAAACCAAAATAAAAATCTATAGCTTAATAAAAAAAAAACCTAAGCTACAAAGGAATCTGTGTAGAGTCAAACCAACATAAAAAACTATAACTAAATTAAAAAAAAAAAAAGTTTCAAACATAAACAAGAATTACCTAGCCCTGACCCCTACACTTGGATTTGACAATAGCACCAACATCCATCAACCACCATCATTCACCAACAATACCAACCATTAGTGTTCACCAACAACACCAACCACCAGCATCTACCAACAACACTTGTAAAGTAAAAATGTACATATTTTACAATTATAAAAAATTCATTATATAATTTGAAACTAAAATTAAAATTTGTTGGGGATGGAACGTATTGTACAACATTTGTGCACTCCATTCATATAGAATCCATATGGAACTTTGTGTTAATATATAGAGTCCATGGACTCTGTCCATTCACACAGAGTGCCATGGACTCTATGTAGCATTGATATGGACTCTATCCATTCACACAAAGTGCCATATGGACTATGTGTGAGTGGGCATAGTCCACATGGACTATTCCATGTCAATTTGCATAGAGTGTCATATGGAATCTGTGCGAATAGGAAGAGTCCATATGGACTCTATTTGTTCGCACATAGTGCCATATGGAACTATGCACGAAGTGAAAGAGTCCATATCGAATTTTCCTGCTTGCACAGAGTTCCATATGGAACTTTATGCGAATGAATAGAGTCCATATGGACTCTCTACATAGCCTTAAAAAAAATTAAAACTATATCTATCTATCTATCTATCTATATATAACAATTAAAATTTAAAATAAAATAAAAAAATCATACACAGTAGCAGTTTTCTTTACTTGGAAATGATGAGATCGGATTTTCCAACAACAATTTTCCAATAGCCAATGCCACCACTGTTCACCAACCACCAACGCCAATAGCCAACGCCAACAAATTACTAGTTCGCCAACAACACCAACCCGCAAAAGTTCAATAAGCCACCAAATTTCACTTCAAATTTATGTATAGTAACAATGGTGCAAAAGGCGAGATATATATAAATTAGTTTTTTGACCAAAAAACCTTCTAGGCTGAAAAATATTTCAACTGAAAAACTTTTCAGCTGAACTCTGTGCTGCTGGAGAAAAAAATTGGATGTTGTTTTCTTATGAGTACATTCTTTGTGCATCGTTTGATTTGATGTTCAAGTTTCCAGTCGAAAACCTTTTCATCCAGAATATGTATCTTTTCAGTTGAAAGATGTACGTTTTTGGTCAGGAAAATGAACACTTCAGCCGAAACATTGTAAAAAAAAAATATATTGGGAAAAGTATTTGAATGTTTAAAATTGTATAAAATCTAACATTGTATATACAAAGTAGAAATATTGTAACATCCCGCTCTTATGCATTGAACGAAATTATTCTTTGAGGGAACTTGCTTGCAAGTGATCTAGATTATCATTCTATTAAAACTTCTGATTTTGATTATGAGGCATTATGGGTTGATGTCATGTTGTTTTACTGCATTGACATAGAGAGGTGCTATTGACTTAGTTTTACTGAGTGTGTGGGATTTCGTACCTCGAGGATGCAGAGGCATCGAGTGAATCCCTTGGACTCTCGATTGAGTTGGGGAGTGAACCATTGAGGTTTGATTGTTTTATATGTGATACTAGTGCATCTTATGAGATGATATGATTATGAATATATTGTTCACATGATTCGTTGATGATGCAGGATGATGATAAATTGTTGAACAAAATCACATGTGGATTAGAGGGGTCACACATGAATACCAGAGATGTTGAGGCAGAGGTGTGGATAACATCCCTTCCTCAACCTACTAGCACTCTCATCGTGGCTCGAACTGTAGCTTAACATTTACTTAGTTCGAGAGGACCCACGATGCCATGAGGGAAGACTGCGAAAATTTCTCACGATGATTCTAAAGGGCACGCAATAAGGCAAGGCCTTATTCCTTAGAGGCCCTTAGTCTCCCACAAGGTCACCTAGCGGAGTATTGACTCCAAGGATTTTTTATGTCTACCAAGTCAGTCAAGAGGCAAGTGGTACCTTTGGAGCACATGGTGCATCTTGAAGGGCACGTCGATCAAGAAAAATGGAAAGATGAGAGTGGCACCCTTGGAGCACATGGTGCATCATGAAGGGCACATCGCACAAGGGGAATAGATGAGGCGAGTGGCACCCTTGGAGCACCTAGTGCATCTTGAAGGGAACGTCGCATGGTTAATGATACATAAATGAACCCAGATGGCCTTAGGACTAATAACGTGATAAGAATTTTTAAAACAAATTACCTAATAAAATGTTACCCAACACATAAATTAAAGTCTAGGTCTAAATTATACTAGGGACACAATTTTCTCTATCCTTATATATATATATATATATATATATATATATATATATATATATAAAAAATAAATAATTATTTTATTATATTATGGTAATTTAAAGTTTATTAATTAAAAAGGGAAAAGGGAAAAAGTTAATTTTTACACCTACCAATCTGAGTTCTAAATGAAAATGGGAAAGAGGGAAAATCTAAAATAATAGGAAACTAGGAAAAGAGGGAAACATAAAAAGAAAAAAGAAACACGAGGGAAAAAGCAGAAAGTCAAACTTAGTAAGGCATCTACCATTTAAGAACTTTCTAATTTTAAACTAAACTAGCAAATTAACAATGGGGAAAGTCATTAAGACCTGTAAGGGAATTTGGGGACACCTAGGAGTGACTCTAGGTGGGTGAGGGAAATAAGGGTAATTAATTAATTAAAAAAATTAGTTTTTGGAGGAATGACGGGGATGGGTGACACTTGTACGGGGAGGAATTTTTATGAATTAATTTATTAAACATTAAATAAAATGAGATTTGGGAAAGTAAGGGACTTCGAAACTCTATATAATGAAGGGAGGAGAAGGATGAAGGATCTCTTCTATTTTTGTAACATTACGCTATAGAAATTTGTACTTGACTGACTTAGCTTGTGGGAGTTGGGATACCCAGCTCAGTGAGGAGTGGTAGCTTAGCCTTGTGAAGCGATTTGGGAGCTAGCTGAATCTCTGGATAGTGTGTGTGGCCCCTTTGCAGCTCGGGGGGCTAAGGCATGAGAAGAGTACCCCTAGCGTTGGCTGGGAGGTACCGATGAAGTCTCATCGGTCGGTAAGAGGGAGTTGCACGAAGCACGTAGGACATCAACTTAGAGCGGGCAATCAAGCAATGGTACACTTTATTTATTTTTGTATGGTAGACTGTAGTAAGATTTATGCTTTGGATCTGCATGTTTAATTGGATAAGTAAATTGATTGTCTTAGAATTCTAGTTAATGACTGGATTTTTTTTTCCATAGCCTAGCTCGATGATTGATTGACTCCCATGGCCTTTGATTCCCAGCATGTCTTGACCACCCTGTGGTGTATTGATTTGTGAATATTGTGGTTGTTGGCCTTTCATCCCTAGCTGATTAGTCCTTGCCCAAGCAGTCGTCCAAGAGCCTGATCTACAGTCGTTGTTTTGTCTTTAATAGACCTATGCATCTTAACGCCCTGCTTTTCTGTGCGTGGATGATGAGCGAAGGATGTTCCTGTCAGTCTTCTACCTTTGTTGTTGTCCTTGGCTGATTGCTTGACTTGTGCCTTCTAGCCAAGACTCCTACGTATGGATTATCTTGTGTCCTTGTTGGTTTTTCTCTACGCCTTGACTGATAGAATACCTGCAATCATTCAATGACTTTTCCCAATAGATCCTTGCAGTTCTCTTACTTTTGTTCGCATTGTATTGGTATTCTGGCAATGGAAAAACAAATTGATCCATGTCTGCATTTTTGTATTGGTATTCTGGCAATGGAAAAATGAGTTGATCCATGTATGCATTTTTGTATTGGTATTTTGGCAATGGAAAAACGAGTTGATTCATGTCTACATTTTTGTATTGGTATTCTGGCAAAGGAAAAACGAATTGATCCATGTCTGCATTTTTGTATTTGTATTCTAGCAATGGAAAAGGAAATTAATTCATATATGCATTTTTGTATTGGTATTCTGGTGATGGAAAAACGAGTTGATTCATGTCTGCATTTTTGTATTGGTATTCTCGCAACGGAAAACATGTTGATTCATGTCTGCATTTTTGTATTGTTATTTGGGCAATGGAAAAATGAATTGATTCAGGTTTGCATTTTGTATTGGTATTATGACAATGGAAAAACAATTAAATTCTATGTGTGCATTTTACATTTGGTACCCTGGTAAGAAAGACAAACTTTTTTGTGTTTTTCTATGGGTTGGCATTGACATCTTGTCAGTGAAAAAGGAAAACCTCGGTTTATTAATCCCTCTTTGGTTTGCATCCTGTTTTTACCTTTGGGGTGAATTTCCCATCGAAGAAGATTGCATCGTGCACTTAAGAATCTTTGTTTTGATTACCTTGTTGCCTGGCAAATTTGCCTCTCTATGGACTACATTTCATTTTACTGCTGGAGTAATTTTTGCCCTTTTTTGAAGATTGAGTTATGCATTAAAAACTTGCTGCTATTGGATTCATGTTAATGCCCATGATTTGCAAGTAATTGATGCCACATTTTTTCCCTTAATGAAGACTGAGTTTTGCATTAACAATTTATTGTGATTTGATTCCTATTAATGCCCACGATTTGCAAGTAATTGATGCTAGGTTTTTTCCCTCGAAGAAGACTATGTTTTGCATTAACAATTTACTGCGATTTGATTCCCGTTAATGCCCATGATTTGCAAGTAAATGATGCCATGCTTTTTCCCTTCAAAATTTGATTGAGTTGTTGTTTAAAATGCCCACGAATTTTCTCTAATCAATTTCCTGAGCATGTTGTAATTGCCCACAAATTGGCCTTTAATTATTGAATGAGTTTCCTAGAAAGCGGCATGAGATTTCCTTGTTATTCGCTAGAACATTTTCTACAATTAAATGCCTTTATCAATTGCAATATTAAATGCTATATCATTTTCCTTATTAATTGCCAGAATAATTTCTACAACACTATGAATGGTCAGCAGATTCCTTCTTCTTGATTAAATGTCCACGAGTTGCCTAAATTGTTAACTGTGCCCTTTAACCTGTAAATGACATCAGTTCTAGGCAGCCAACTAATGCTTCAACGTTTATGCCTTGAGTTTTTACCTTTACATAGCAGTAAATCTAATTAGGTGCATGGCCTTAGTCTCTTATTGATTGTATATGGCTTTATGGCATTTACACTTCTTAGTTGATTCCTTTAATGTGTAGACAGATGTCATTTTGGTACAATGAGTAAAGATAGATGCATGTGGAATTTATTGAGTTAATAAATGCATAATTGATGCTTTCTGCCTTGATGTAGTAATGTTGTTATTGCTATATTAAGTGTTAGGTTAATTGTCATGTTGGATGCCTTGTAATTGCTATATTGTTTGTATTAATGGTAGCATTCTACATCAAGATTGTCACTATTGTTATTTAGTTAATGGCTAGTTGGATGGAGATTTTGGATTAATATAGAATTGACCATTTAGGTTGTGTTAATGATTAAAATTTGATTGGTGAGTAAGGAGTGGATTGCAAATTTTAGACTTGTTGAATTGAATTATAATTGAGGTTAGAGGTCATTTATAATTATAGTTTTAGTATTGACTACTTAGATTTGCAAGATTAATGGTATTAACGTCTATTTAGCGGACACATTATTGGCTAACTGTAACTTGACGTGCCCCATTAGAATTAAACCCATGTTAAAATATAATGTAATCATGGACTGGTTAGAATGGATAATTGGTGGGGTCGGGGATGATGTTGTGTGGGCTGGTGTCACCCCTTGTCTTCCTCCTCTTGTGTCTCGTCGACCTTTTGTGTGGGGGTACGCATAGTCTCCCAGTCAGTATTCGGTTCTTAGCACGTCGAAGTTTTCTAGAATCCTTAGTCTGGTTAGCTTATGTTTGTGCCAAGTTTATTGACGTGTCTATCACATGGGAATGACATGATTCTTGATGTGGGGATCATGGTGCACCTTGTGGGATAGCGATGAATGAGACCTTGGCCTGAGTCGGTGCGTTCTATGTGAGTTTGTCAGGCATTGCAAGTTGTTTTTGGTGCATGGGTTGAATGCCTTTAGGTGTTTGGTTCGCGTGTCTTGAAGTTCTAGTCATTGGTTGTCAAGGTCATTGTGTCGGGAAGGGGATGTTGTCCTTAGCTTGTAGGATTGGTCATGATTGGGTCCAGCGGATAGTCATCCCTCCTTTTTGTTTACGCTTGTGTTGCCTAGTCACTCATTGAGTTAGTTGTCATGTCATCGATGTCTTTCGACTGACTTGTCCGTGTGTGTTCATCATCTGGTTGTGTGGTTCATCTATTGTCGTCCGTTCCTTCCTACCCAATTTAAAAAGAAAAAATAAAATAAAATTTGCACCCGCTGATTTGTGTGTAGTCCTATCATTTGGGGCCGTTACAAATATATATCATTAATTTGTTTAAAATGATATAAAGGCAATTTGATAAAATAGATAAATCAAAATTTTCATAATTATTGAATGAACTAAAATTATCTAACCAATTAATCCATTATCTAACCAATTAGTTGAATGTTGTAGAATCATCCAACATAGAATAGAAAATAGAAATGAAGTGGTAAAAGCATCATCACAATATACAACTTGGTTTAGAAGGTATACTAAAGTGGTGAGGAAATCTTCACAAATTTATCATAAGTAGCATATGTTACATCATAACATAGTATCAACATCGTATCATAGCATGGGATAGTAGGCATTACTTCACAAAATGGGGTAACCCAATAAAGTGAAGTGTTTTAAAAATATGTGCATGCACATTCAATCAAATTAGGTCATGCTACCACTCAAGTTGTTATGTATATGGTTTAAGAGTTTGAAATTTATATTATAGAGATTGCTATTTCTATTATACATGGAGTTCAACATATTCAATTAAATTGAAACACATTAAATTCATATTCAATTAAATGGATTACAACCAATACTATTATACATGGTTTTAAGTTCACTAAGTCCATAAATGTGATAACACATTTATCATAACGAGTTAGTTCTAATTACTTGTTCAAATCTTCAAAATTATATAATGCTAAACTATACTCCCTTCACATTAAATATGTACTTGACTAAACACTAAACCTATAATTTCCTTGAACATAAACATTCATTTTCCTAATAACTTTTTTTTGTAACTTTGAATATAATTACTTAATTTCAACTTTAAGAAACACTTAAAATTTTCAAATTTTAAATATCATTTCTTCTTTTTTATCATTATAAATTATTTTGAATTTAATATTTTATTTTGTATTTTAGTTAAAAAATATAACATTAAAAATTATTATTTTCTTAATATATTTTAATTTATAAAAATACACTATTCATATATCTCATTAATATAAATTTTCAAAAAATATTAGATTAAATAATTTGAAACATACTAAAATAAACTTCACTACAATATATGATTATAATTTTTAAAATATATAAATTCTATTAATATATTCATATAATTTTTGAAATATATAAATTCTATTAATAGAAGACACATATATAATTGCAGCCATTATAGAAGACATATATAATTGCAGCCATTATAATAGGTCACATTGTAATAGCATTGTTTTTTTTTTTACAATAGTATTAACGTTTGGAATATGTTTTGCATTTTCAATCCTATCTCCATGTATATTCTTATATTTTAGTTAAAAGAATTTTCTTTGCATAGAAGTCTCAATATTTCAACTAATTGCAACCATATTATATATATATATATATATTTTATAGCAATTTTTTTTTTTTTACAATACTTTTTGATTGAAGTGTTAACATTTTTTTTTTATAAGTAAGAAGTATATATTATATTTAGTGCCTGCTAGAGATTAAAAGAGTTGCCAAAATACAGTAAGATACTGGTTGAAGTTGCTGGACTGCCCCAACAGAGGGGAAACCAGTCTAGCCAGCCCCCAATTCACAAGTCTGAAAAAGTTGTTGGTTCATAAAACACACTAAGATCATACTAGCTGCATCTAGACTAGGAGCCTAATGAAACTAGATGTTCAGCAAAAAGAAATCTAAACACCTGTCTAATATCCCATCCACGTGGCTCGGAGGTTCTCTATCGACGGTTCTGTCTCGAAATTGGTCGCCTGGTCATCCCAGCGTTGTTCCTTTCTCTCTACATGCTCCTCATTCTTAGCTGGGCCGCTACGTTCCGCTTCCTTCTGCCTATCCGCTGCCTGTCTCCGCATGCTATCCATCTCAATGTCAGGGACTTCCCCTGGAGAAGAGCCAGCTGGGTCCGAGGAGAGCTCTGATTGCATAGTTGAGAGGATATGAAGAAAGGTGGCAACATTGTCTTCTGTGGCCTGCAGTCGAAACTTGAGGTCCGTCATCTCCCTCCTGAGCTCAAAGACTAAATCATACAAAATGCCCAATCGTTCTTTGAAGTTCTCACTGTCGAGATGGCCCGCTGGTTGGAGACGCGCTCGCTTGTACTCTCCAAAAGCCGTTGGTGCACTCCTCCAGGTGCTTGAGGATCTGGGGAAGGACATTGTCGCTATGAATTGCATCCGGGGGTCCTGGGGAGAACGTGGAGTCGGATTCGACCCTCGCGGGATAGTAGCCATGGAGTGTAAAAGCGAAGACTGTGGAGGTGGCGGGGTTATCGCGAAGCGAAGGTGTAAGGATTGCAGAGGTGGCGGGGTGGCAGTTGGGGACAAGCTTTGAGGGAGGGAGGAAGAACAGGTCGTCGGGGAGGCCGAAGGCGAGACCGGGGGTGTGCGGGGCTTCCATGGTGAGCCCCGCTTCGGTTTTCCTCTAAGCCTTTCTTTCATGTGTGTAGGTGAGCAGGGATGGACAGGGTTGGACCAGTGTTGCAGCAAGACGAAGGAGATAGCCTCTGCACAAGCCTAGTGTTGTTTGCATCGTGAAGGGGGGAGCCCTTCCAACTGCTTACAAGGTGTAATGCCAAAATCGACAACCCAAGCCATTATACAAACTGCGTGGGAGAAAAGGGTGGCGTAAATGCCCCTTACCTCAACCATTATGCCGAGTATAAATGCCATTACTCTCCCGGGATGGCATGGTACTGCAGCACAGGCCCGTCACATGGCTCCATGCTGCGGCGTATTGTGTCCGATCCCATCAATCGCCACAGGGAAGCCAAATTGAAGTGTTAACATTATTATATATATCTAATAGCATTGTTTGTTTGTTTTTAATAATACTTCTTTGATGGAAATGTTAACATTTGGAATATGCTTTGCATTTTCAATCTTATTTCCATGTATATTCTTATTTTCAATCTTGTATCCATGTATATTCTTATATTTTAGTTAAAACAATTTTCTTTGCATACAAGTCCTTAAGCTCCCAATACCCATACGGTAAACAATAAATAATAACTCGCCATTCCGTACCAATCACCTTAACATTGACAATTTAAATAATGAAACCACTTACTATATACATGGAACTCATACACACTTACCCAATAACATAATGAAAAATGAAAAGGATCACTAGCCATAAAAGTAAGCAGAATAAAGTGAACCTACCTTTCTCTCCATAAAATGCACAACAATATCATAATACTTTATTATGATATGATAAACGCATATAAAGTAGAGCATGTGGTTTTCCCTATGCGAGAAATTTGTTTAGGGCTCTTTCTGAGAGCATGTGGTCACACTCTATAAGTGGGTGGTGCTATAAATTGTGGAAGTGGAAATTGGTTTTAAAATTATTATTTTTTTTCTTTGGTAAATGTTGTTTGTTAAAGGGTGGAAAGGCCCGAGCTTTTGTATCTTGTGTAAAAGGAATTTAGAGTCAATAAAATATTTGTTTATTTCATGCCCTTTTACTTGTTAAGTTTGGGTTATTATTGAGGGGATTCTTAAGTTCAAGCTGCTTTGGGAGGGAAACACAGTTGATGAATGTCTTTTGTTTTTGGTCGAACAACATCTAAATTTGATCACTCTTCCAGCCATTGTCTGGTGGTTGTTATGTTTAGAAAGAAAGAATCTCCTTTTCAACAGTGGGTCGACTCTTCTGCATGTGGTGGCTATCAAGTTTGTTGCCTTTCTTAATGCTAATGTAATGCCACAAAAATTTAACTCTAAGTACAGGATTAAAAGAGCACCCCGGATTCACCAACTTGTGGGGTGCTTTTATGGCGCAGCATGAGGGGATGGATCAAATAGTGGTGCAGGTGGTGTTATCAGTTTAAATGCAAATACTCTGCTCAAATGGACGTTCAACACATGAGTTGGAACAAACAACGGGGCAGAGTTGCTAGACATGTGGACCATGCTTTTCTTGTTGTTAAAATTCCACATTTATGGCATTCATATTATTGGGGATTCAAATCTCATCATATAATGGTGTAAGGGAAGTGGGAGACTCTAAAGACTAGTGCTGGAAGGATGGAAGGAGCAAATAAAAAGGCTTAATACCCAGTTTGAAAAGATTTCCTATCTTCATACTTATAGAGAGTATAACAAAGTTGCAAATGTTCTTTCAAAATTTGCGCTCAAAGACCAAGATCACCATGATATTATTATCTACACATAATGGGTAAACAACAAGCCAAAGACCAAGATCACCATGATGTTATTATCTACACATAGCGGGTAAACAACAAGCCAGGACTCTCTAAGCATATTAAAGTTTTATGATCTCCTACATGTTGATAATGTATAGTATTTAAAGACTAAAATTTTGTTTATAGTTTTAAATGTTTCACTTTTTGTTTACAATTTCTTGAATATGTATGTGGTAAATTCACTGGACAGTTGGTACTCTCTGATTTAAGTGATGTTTTATGTATTGAAAGCTTGAATTTCCCAATCAGAACTGGTATAGTTTTTATATGATCGAATGCTCTTTTTCGAAAGAGAATGAACAAAGATGTAATATTTTATATTATATAATATAAAGATAATTTTTCTTGTTTAAAAAAAACGCATATATAATGATCTCATAAAAATAATTTAGCATATCCAGATTCGTTCTTCTTTTAGTTAAATAAATTTCGTTTAAGAGTTTTTATCATGTCTTTCTAACCAAACCGAACTAGTATTATTATGATTAAAACGATTAGTATTATTATGGTTAAAACGAAAGCCAATACTACTTTTCCCTCGTTTAAATTAGAATAGATTTAGCTTTACTTTATCTTTGAGCTAGCTTTATTGAAATAAATATTTTTAAACCTAACACACGCATAAACACAAAGATGTTCCTAGTAGAAACTGGGGAACATTTGGCTTAGTGTAATTGTCTATCTAACCAAACCGAACTAGTATTATTATGATTAAAACGAATAGAACTAGTATTATTATGATTAAAACGAATAGTATTATTATGGTTAAAACGAATGCCAATACTACTTTTCCCTCGTTTAAATTAGAATAGATTTAGCTTTACTTTATCTTTGAGCTAGCTTTATTGAAATAAATATTTTTAAACCTAACACACGCATAAACACAAAGATGTTCCTGTTAGAGATAATGCTTCATTAATGCATTATGTTGAGTTGGAGATTGGTTTGAAGATTTGTAGGAGGATGTTGAGATATTCTCTCAACCTATCCCTCCAAGAGTGGAGTTAGTTGGATCTGAATCCAGCTTTATATATGTGTATTGTGTTATGTCTATTAAAAAAATAATACAAATCATTATGTGTGTGAATCCGTTGCAATGGCTGCTCTCCATTTTGTTAATAGTTCCCAGTAAAAACTGGGGAACATTTGGCTTAGTGTAATTGTCTATTTTCAACACAAACTATGCCATAACTCTTCATATAAGTTCATCTCCAAAGATACATATCCAGTACTATTGGAAGGGTAAATAAAGTTAAGAGACAAAAGAGTAATGTAAAGGAATGGTAGAGTGAAAAAAAAATGGAAATTATATTAATAATATAAATGATAAAAATAGATTATATTGAATAAAGATAATACCAAATGATTATATACTATTGAATTTTTTTTTTTAGATTTAGCTTTATCTATGCATTTCAATTTGAATTGTTTCTAAATATTTAATAATAATAATCTAATTTTAATGTTACAACTAAGTGAGACATCAAATTGGTGTATAAAACTTTTTTGTTTGTGAGATAAGGGACCTTCCTCACATAGTGACTTGAGGAATAAAGTTTACAAAGGTTTACATACCCTACCCTCTCTAAATTTGAATCTGCGACCTCTTAAGAGGAAACACATGTTCTTAAATAGTAAGCCCACTCAACTATGTACTGAATTAAACCTACATCAAACAACTTCAAAATAAAGAAATAGGGAGGTCAAGTTACAACTATATCCTTGTGCATACCCACTGAATTTAATTTATGAATGCAACATTTACAACATACAAGAAAACCCAAATAATGTTTTGATTAGAGTCACCCTAATTACAAACAAAGATCAAGGTAGTAACAAACCATGAGAAAAAGTGCTCATGAGTATTCATATTTCAAAGGGAAAACAATGTTACATTTATAGCTGGAAAGCTCACCAATAAACCGGTAACATAATCCTAGAAGTATGGATCTATAACCTCTTACCATCTAAAATTAGACTCTAGTAAAACAACTCACACAGAATGCTCTAACAACATTTTAAGATTTCAACATGATTATCGCATTCCCCTTTAATGGAAAAATTGGTTTTCTACAACGCCTAACTTGCTTCTAAAAACTTCAAACTTGAGTTTACCAAGAGGCTTGGTAAATATATCAACCACATTATCATTTGTATTACAAAAAATTGATTAATTTTCTTTGATTCAATCTTCTCTCTCACGAAGTGGTGTTTTAGCTCATGTGTTTTTATCTTGCATGATATATTGGATTGTGTGCCAATTTGATAGCACTTGGATTATCACAATTGATGTATGATGGACCATTTTGGTTCTCTTCAACATATGTAAGAATTCTCCACAACCAAATATCTTCACAGGTAGCATTGGCCAATGATTTATACTCAGATTTTGTTAACAACAAAGAAACAGTTGGTCGTTTCTTTCTAAACCACAATACAACCTCTGATCTTATATGAATTGCATAGCCTGAGGTAGATATTCTATCATCAGGATTTCCTTCTCAATCTGAATCAGAAAAACCTGTCAGTTCAACATCAGATTCATCATTATATATAATACATAAATTTATTGTTTCCTTCCAATATCAGAGTGCTTTCTTTGTAGCTTTCTAGTGGATCTCATAATGCTTAGCCCTGAATTGGCTAAGGATGTTGACTAATTATGCAATGTCTAGTATGGTAGTGGTGAGGTAGTTCAAACTTCCCACCAACTGATGATATAAAGTACCATCTAGCTCTTTAGTTCCATCATCACTGTGTAATTTTTCATTATGTTCTAAGGGAGTTGGCATTTCTTTACATTCACTCATATTGAACTTTCTAAGAATATCTTTTGTGTATTTACTTTTAGTGATTAATGTCTTACCATAATCTCTCCAAACCTCAAGTCCTAAACACTAATGCAATTCATCGAGATATTTCATCTCAAATTCTTTAGACAACTAACCTTTAATCTCATTAATTAACTTGTGTGCACTTCCTGTAATAATGAGATCATCCACATTTAAAGAGATTAAGAAAACATTTCCTTCATCTTTCTTAGCATACAAGTTAGGATCAGTTTTTCTTTTCACAACAACATTCTAATAAAAGAAGGTATCTATCTTTACATACCATGATCTCGGTGCTTGTTTCAAACCCTATAATGTTTTCTGTAACCTGTAGACTATATGTTCTTGTCCCTTCTTGACAAACCCTTCAGGTTGAACCAAATAAACCTCTTCCTTTAAATCACCATTTAGAAAAGAAGATTTGACATCTAACTAATCTATTTTCCAATAATGTTTTGTAGCTAAGGAAATCAATACTCTAATTGTATTCAATTTAGCTATTGTTGCAAAAGTATCATCGTAATCAATTCTCTCCTTTTGAAACTAATATTGCCTTATATTTATCAATGCTAACATATTCTTTAAATTTAGATTTATAAAACCATTTGCTTCTAATAGGGACATTGTTTTCAGACAGTTCAACTAATTCCCATGTGTTATTTTTCATAAGAGAGTCATATTCATCATTCATAGAATTTATCCATGCTTCATTTTCTTTAGCTTGATAATAGTTTACAGGTTTTACAACATTCATTACCTGGACATAAATGCATAATATTTGTACCTTATAGTTGGTTGAGTTTGTCGTGATGATCTCATTGGTCCTTCACTACTTTCATCTCGTCTCCTGCTCTATGGTGACTCTTCTTCATTTGATGTATCATGATTTCTTGAAGTGTCCATACTTCTTACATTCCGTTCTTGAGCCTGTACTTGTTCTTGTTCCTGTTTAACCATTGCATCTATTTTGACATGCTTATCATTATCATTATGCCAATCATCTGCATCATTCATTGTATCACCTCTATCTGCATTCTCATGAAACACCACATCTCTACTTGCAAACAATTTATGTGAACTCAGATCAAACAATTTGTATGTTTTTTTATCACTACAATACCCAATAAAAACACACTTGATTGATTTTGCATCAAGTTTTTTTCTTTCATCCTTTGGAATATGTGAAAATACAGTGGATCCAAACACTCTTAAATGACTAGCATCATGTTTATATCCATGGAAAACCTCAAAAGGAGTTTGGAAATCTAGTTTCTTAGTTGGACTTTGATTCTTCAAATAAATAAAAGTATTAATGGCTTCTTCCCAAAAACCATTAGAAATGTTTTTACCTTGAAACATACTGCGAGCACATTCCACCAGTGTTTTATTCCTTCTTTTAGTGACACCATTTTGTTGAGGTGTATGAGGTACTGTAAATTCTTGTTGGAATCCATTAAGTTTACAATAACTTTTAAATGCTCCCAATCTATATTCATCACCTTGATCATGATAAGTTTAATACATTTTTCTTTCTGTTTTTCGGTCATAGTTATGAACTCTTTAAAGTACTCAAATACATCATTTTTTTTTCTTAAGAAATAGGCCCAAGTATATCTATATTTTTCATCAACAAAAATAAGAATGTAGAGCACCACCAAGTGACCTAGTTTGCATAGGTCCCCATACATTAGTATGAATTAATTCAAGTGTATCAATATGTCTTTTCTCTGTTTGTATGGTAAACTCCTCTCTATGCTGCGTACCAAGTGTACACGCTTCACATGCAAAATGATCATTCTTCATAATAGGAATACTTTATACCATTTTTTTTTTGCAATAATATCAAATCATTGTAATTGAGGTGCCCATACCTGTGGTGTCATAACTCTTCTGTAGATATTGTTGTGGATGACAATGCAACATGACGATTCATTGTCACATCCAACTTATACATTCCACCAACCCCAGTATCTGTGGAAACAATCCACATCTTTTACAACACACCTCAACTTACCAAATTCCACTTTTAAATTATTATCAGTGATAATTGAAACATATATTAAATTATTTTTAATAAAAAAAGCATACATCACATCATGAATCTGTCTCAGTTTTCCATTAGGTAAGTTCACACTTATTACTCCATAGCCCTGAATTTTATGTGATACTGTATGTGATGTGTTGTCTCCTAAATAAATGTGTGTTCCATCAATGTTTTCATAATGTTCATCATACCATTCTTTATTATAAGACATATGGGTTGATGCATGAGAATCTATGAACCATACATTTTCATTATTCATAAATAAACAACTTAAGATTTTTAAATCCCTCATTAACTGAAGTGTCTTTATGAAAAAATATTCCATTATGCCTTTTATATCTTTGATTGGACTCATGATTATTTTTTCTATAACAATTTCCATTATGCCTTTTATATCTTTGATTGGACTCATGATTATTTTTTCTATAACAATTTTTAACAAAATGTTCAGATTTGTCTCAATATTCAATATTTCTCTTAACTTAAAGATCATGATGTACCATACCTTTCTACCTTGTTTGAACCTTTCTCTATTATTGTCCGACGGTTTACCTTTGTATGATATTTTACCTCTTGCAATCAATGTTAAATCCAAGCCACTTGAGTCTTAATCATAATTCTTTATTCTCTCTACCTCTTGAAGAAGAATTCCAGCCAATTCATCAAAAATAGAGGTTGTTTGTCTAACAGAGAGTGCTGAAATAAAGACTTTATAATTTTTCACTAAACCTTTCAAAGCAATAAATCACTATTGAAAACCTTTTCAACAATATCACAGAACTTATCAGTTAAATCTTTAATTTGGAATACAAAATTACTTATGCATTCATTGGCTCCCATTTTGAAAGATAAAAGCTTAATTTTTAAGAATAAAATCTGGTTTGCATTAAAGGTTTCATAAAAACTTTTAAAAACGTCACGTCTCTTTGAAAGTTTTACTGTCTCTCATATGAGGAATGATGTTATCCTTTCCAGACATTAGCAACACCACTTTCTCCTTTATTTCCAGTTTTGCACAATTTGAGGAATTGAGGCAGCAGTTATGGGCTTGGGCTCATTTCCTTTTAGAATCATCCGCAGATTATATGATTAAGCACCGTTATCAACTTAAATTTCTAGTTAATATAATTTTCACCATCAATTTTCCATCTTCCACCACAAATAATTTAGCAAGATCAACAATTATTCACCAATTTAAAAAACAAAGAAACATGTTGCTGGTTTTTACCTCCCACGCGGGCTCCTTCTCTGCTGCAGATCGCCTTTCTATGTTTCAGGCTCCTTGTCTTCGGGCAGACAACACTTTAACACGCCCGCAACCTCTTCAATCTGACATTGGCTTGAACTATCTTTCAACTGGATTTGCAAAGTGGCAAAAATCGCCTTCACCAGACAACACTGAAATCGCCTACATGGATTTGTAAAGTGCCAGCGTTCTATTCATGGGGCAGCGCTATATTCCCTGATGATAGATCTATACATTAAGCAATTAATAGTAGCGACGTCTCCTCAAGAAAACGACGACTTACTTTTCAAATCTGTGCACGCGGGCTGTTTGAAAATGGCAGAGGCTTCAAACGATGGCAATGGCGACTCTGTTCGCTGGCAGCGGCGGATCGAAACGACGGCCCTGTTCGCTGGCGGTGGCGGTGTGGTTCGTCACATGTAGCTCCACCGCTTCTCTACTGGGAAACGATGGCTGGGGACTGCTTCACTGCTACAAATAGTGGCTCCTCACAACGTTTTTAACTCACACGAGCTCACCTTAGCTCTGAAACCAAAATACAAACAGAGATCAAGGCAGTAACAAAACGAAATTACAAACAGAGATCAAGGCAGTAACAAAACGTGAGCAAAAGTGGTGATCGCTATTCAATTCATATTTCAAAGAGAAAAGACAGTTACATTTATAACTGGAAAGCTGCTCTGAAACCAAATTACAAACAGAGATCAAGGCAGTAACAAAACGAAATTACAAACAGAGATCAAGGCAGTAACAAAACGTGAGCAAAAGTGCTCATCGCTATTCAATTCATATTTCAAAGAGAAAACACTGTTACATTTATAACTGAAAAGCTCAGCAATAAACCAGCAACATAATTCTAGAAGTATGGCTCTAGAACCTTTTTACCATCTAAAATTAGACTCTAATATAACAACTCAAACAGAAAGCTAACTCATGCAAAATATAAAGATGTGATTGATTGAGAGTTACCGAAGACTTTCTTCAAGCAGCAACGGAGAGATTTTGGCTGAAATTGAGGCAGCAAAACCTCGAGCTCTTAGATCTAAGGAGGCATTCTGCAGTTCCTCTATGGTTCTGCTTTTCGACGAAGAAACTGCTTTCATTCCAGCGAGCACTCCGCTATGGTTGGGTGACGAGCGCATTGAAGATGGCGGCTTCCCCACCGGAAGTCCTGCTACCCCTCTTCGAATTCCCTGAGAGAAAAACAGAAGACTATTCCACTACCTCCCTCTACAATTTTCAGTTGTCCTTGTTGAATCCTCTTCCAGCTTCAAACACAATCATGGATTCTCACTGATTCGCAAGGTATTCATATGGGCAACCCAAACATTTCCGATGTACACAGCCATCGCATATCATATGTTAACAGTGGTTGGATGTTGGGATGTACCGGTAAAAATACCATCCAGATTGAAACACAATCATGGCTACTCAGTGATTCGCAAGGAATTCATATAGGAAACCCTAAAATTTCAGGTGCACATAGCCATGGAATATTGTGGATGGATGCCGGTATGTATCAGTGATAATACAACGAGCCTTGTCTCACCAGGAACCCAGTACGTCTGATAATGGACAGCGAAGACGTGATAGCCTAGGATATACCATATGAACAGATGGATGGTAGATGTAAGCACCATATCAACAGCAATGCTTTTTATCGTCGTCTGTTGAGCCTTTTTGGGAGTAAAACGCCGAGTAAAGATATAAAAGTGTTAATAGAAAATAAATTGTAAGACAATTATAATTAATTCTTGTGTGTTTTCTAGGATACACATAAGTATATCTTGTAAGTATATATTACAAAATGATAGGTCTAAAATGTTTTTTTTAATCCGTCTATCTTGTTTAAAATATATTTTTGAATTTGGAAATGGATTTAACTTATTGAAAAATTTCTGAGATATTTGGATTATACAGAATATTCACTCAAATTTGGATATCTATCAAATATCCCCAGAAAATATGGCAAAAAAAGAATCATTTAGATTTTAAACTATGACATTTTAATATATTTCGAAATCCTAATACAAATATCCCCAGAAAATATGGCCAAAAAAGAATCATTTAGATTTTAGACTATGACATTTTAATATATTCCAAATCCTAATAAATATCCAACAAGTTGACTTAATAATATATTGGAATAAGAAACAACTTATACACAGTCCTGAAGTTGTTTTTATGCCCTGATCTTAGTCAATTTGTTGGACAGTTATTAGAATTGGGAAATATATTGAAATTAAAGAAAAATACAATCTACTATTTTGTATTTTGATCTTGACTTATGTGTTGTCTAACTGTTTTAAGAAATGGTTTTTCTTCACCATATATATTTATAAAAAATTATTATTTTTTGTTATTTAAAATCCATTTATAAATGTAAAAATAGTTTCAGTATATTGAAAAACCAATAAACTTTGACATTAAAAATTACACCTCAAACAACATACTTTATTCATCAAACCTCCTCATAGGGAATTGAATCTTTGTTTTCTGGGATACAAGGTTCCTCATATTTATAATCATATTCAATAGCTTCTGACTTTGGCATATTTTGAGATTCGGAAGTATGATCCAGGACCGTCGATCTCTGCATTTTCTTTCTGAGCATTTCAACTAAAAAGTAGTCGTTATAATTCGCAGATACAATGCTATCAACTTGTTTTCAATGTGTAACAACACTAACAGAATACAAAAAAAAATAAAACCTCAAAAATCTGAAAGCCAACTCATGTAACTCCCAATTCAATGTATTCCCTAGGAACACTGGTTTCCCATGATAGCATGCTTATTCCTTTCCTTTTCCTACGGATTTATTCATTCATCTTCCCAATCTTACTTGCAAGATGGAAATCAAAATCTGTTTATCCTCCTAATTGCATTGGTTTCCAAGCTCTTGCTAGGAAAGGGAACTACTACAGAACCTTTGACGCTTTACTTAACACTCGTTGTAAACATAACTATCCAAGCAATGTACATTTAGAAGGCTGAGGCAGACAAAGATAGAGTTAATGGATTTTGACTAGTAATTTACATAAAGTCAAGGTTAAGGCAACTATATTATCATATAGAAGCTGGCAGATAGGTACATATTTAAATACCACTTTAAAAATGCTAAAACAATGATTGTGAAACCTATAACAGTGCTTTACTATCCATGGATGAAAGGTACTTCATCTTCCATGCTTTAGTGTCAATGCAATGAAAAATAACGAGGATAAATCAATTGTAGCTTTCAGTTTTGAATACGAATTTGCAAGGATGGATTAGGTTTGTAAGCTATACATGAATCCTTTAAGAATTAAGGATATCAGATTGATGAATAACATGGATCCTACCCTGTAAACGAACTCTTGGCATCCTTTAAGAATTGAAGGATAACAGATTGATGAATAACATGGATCCTACCATGTAAACTAACTCTTGGCATGAGTTTAAGGAAGCAATTTTTTAGTATTTTCCCCACAAAAAGCGCTAAAATACAACCTATATAACATTGATGTTATAGTACCTCACAACATAGTATAAATTGAATGCACAACCGTCAAGTTGAGTGGCAAAGAAAATTGTCAAAGGTAGAGAGATTGCCACATCAAAGGATTTCAAATTGGACAAAGAATGCTAAAGTATAATCTGAATTAACAAATTCACCGATAAAAAATTGTTAAATAAAAGTGGTCTGTAAGTCATAGCATATTAAAACCATCACCAAGTTGTATTAATACATAATTAATTTTACTCTTATGTCTAGTTAAATTATTTCCTACAAACTTACCAATAGGCCAAAAATGGCATGAAGTCTTTTTGGTTAATTATATATTTCATCAGATAATAATTTATCAGTGTTAAATTACGAATTTGAATTGATACCACAACAAAAGCATAATGTTACAGGTTTAAGAATTTAATCTGTGTTTGGCACGCCGCACAAGAGAGATTTCATATGAATTTTGAACAGACAAGAAATGGTGGTTTTTTTGGGTTACAAATATATTTGACACTCTATAATGGGTAATCAAATAAGAGATGAGAGAGGCATTATAATACAACAGTATTAGATTACTTGATACTTGATATACAATACATTTGTGGCTCATTATATAGAGCTCACTGATAGTTATCAGATCTAACTTATTCCAGATATAGGATGAGACGTTGAGCAAATATCTCAACCATAAACACGAATCTAGGATCTTATAAATCCAACTCCCTAACAAACTCCTAATAATAAGATCACACAACTCACGTAGAGATTGACTCTACTTCTTAATACATCATATTAGATAAATAGGAATTATATATTCCAACACTCTCCCTTAATGACTACTTATCTAAATATCTTTGTGGTCATATCTTCATCACTGTCATGGCTTCAATTTTTCACTTGAGCTTGCTTTACTATGGGCTTCATCCTTGAACTTTCTTTGCTTCCTCTTGCATCTTCTACCTGCATATAATTATTGATGTCCATATAAAACACAATCCATCTACCGGAATACATTGGTCATTTGCCGCTGTAACCGCTAGTTCTCTAGGAATTGTTTTCAGCTACATAGCTTATCAATGTTAAACTCTCCCTTAAACATAACTTGGTCCCTCATACTCTGAGACTCACAACTTGGTCTCACACTTTGAGATTTTTCCATCTCACATCCCCACCTTGAATCGAAGATCCAAAGTCTCTGATTCAACATCAAGCTAGCATACGAGTACACCTGCCACCCTCATACCTACCCTAGTGGTTAATTCCACAACTTGATACAACAACCTCTTTGTCTATGAGAGAGTATCACATCCTATGATAACACGCACTTCTGTGCTACAACACATATGCCTGTTTATGCCTTACTAATGGTCTTACAACAAACCTAGGGAATTTATCTTGCCTATGGCTAAGCATTACAATTTGGACCATAACCTGGGGTGTCGGGTACAACCGATCATGCACCCCCTACAACAATTCAATCAAGTAAATAAAATATCAACAATACTCTCACCAATCATATGCCCAATATTAGAAGCCCATTACATATGTCCATTTACATCTCATCATCATTCTTGACCAAGACACACATATAACCACTTCACACAACTTGAATAAAATAAATACTCACAACTTCAATCTCGTTTTTGTGACTTGATTTGGAGGATGTGTCAGTCTGACAGAATGAGCACGTACACCTCACTTGATTTCACTATAACAACTCCATCTAATGGCGCAAATAACAAAAAACTCCAACAATAGCCTCTCGCCTAAACAAAAAGATCTCCTGTAAACTTGCCATATGCTCTAAGGAGAATAATCCACCATAATCCAGAGTCAACAAGGGCCATGCAGCCTATCACCACCTCTCCGAAGTCTGGGTCCAGTATATCTTCAGTGGCATCATCATCCACATCACAGGGGATAGTGCGCACTTTGAAGCATCCTAGCATCAAACCTTGTCCAGGGCTATGACAATCCATTGTTTTCTCCCAACTCTAAAAATTCCATCATCATCAACACAAAGAACTATCCCAACACTATCACGAGATTGTCCACGCCATCCAAACCTTGGTTCCTTAATATCTGATTTTAACTGCACGTGTTGTCCTCTATCAAGAGGAATGACCTTGATAACTTCATTTGCCAATACACGGGATTCTCCAGAACAGAACGATACAATTAGGTGCTCCTTATCAGCTACACTCTGAACCAAGCCTACACTTTTTTGTTTTGCACCTTGCCATCCATACTTTGGGACCTTTACACTCTTATTGAACTTGACCCAATCTCCTATTTCAAATATTGTCATAGATAGTTGTATGCCCTTCATTGAAAGAGCATCCATCAGGTCTTCAGAGATCCATTCTCGAGGAAGTGCCTCTATAAAGTCCTTTAATGTCTTACCACTATGGTTTCGAACATCAATGGTTGCATCGTCCTGTTGCAGCATGACAACTATCGAGTCAACATTTCCTCGAACCATCTTTTTTGTGTCTGTGGCTATATGGAATGCATTGTCCCCCTCATCATTCTATAAGTTGCAATTGGCCCCACTTTCTAAAAGCAGGCCTACACATGACTTTGAACCCCTAGCTAAAGCAACATGAAGAGGTGTCATATTGTGTACATCTTTAATATCAACATCAACACTTGCATCCAAGATGATCTTCACCATTTCTACATCATTAGCCATTATTGCTGCATGTAGAGAAGTTTTCCCTCACAGTGCATCTTGGGCTTTTCGATCTTCCCCTAAAGTAATCAAAATTCTGACCAATTCTCTGCATTCTATTTCATTGGCTTTCTTCAGTGCACCCGCCATACATAATGTTGTCCCAATTTTACTTGGAATTTCAATTGCGTCATTGATATCTTCTTTTGTCACTACTCTGCAGTTGCAAAGTTAGGAGAATTAAATTCCGGACGATGTCATGCCCTCCTTTAAGAAAAAAAAACAACACTCTAGAAGGTATAAAATCACGAATGAAAACCCGATCATAATTAAGCATACTGGGATCAGTGAGATCATTTGCAGCAATAGTTCTGATCGGGCTCCTATAGTAGTTTACCATAGCAGACCTGAGAAGGTTCCACACTTCCTTCTCGTTATGACTCTCCTTCTAAGGTGTCCCTGCCCTTGGTTTTCTCTCCACCTAGTCAGCTACAATTCTATCGACTAAAACATTATTCACGTTCATTTCAGCCACCACCATATTGACGAGTCCGTTTATCTCCTTGCCGGTAATATCATTCAGTCGGTCAATGTTCTGGCAACGATAAGTAGACAAATATAACACACTCAACAAATATAGCATGAGGTAGGCAGTAACAACAATCGATGCACTAAAAATATATCACGAGGCAAGAAATCGATTTCCCTCCACATAGGTCATGTAGCCTCTCCACATCAATCCTGAGTGAGCAGCTCTCCTTTACACAGGCGTGATCCAAGCTTCTTCCACGCAGGCTGCTCCACGCTTGACCACGTCTACTTCCTCAAACCAATCGCATGCCATGCTAACACCAGTCACACTACATGTACACCACACACAGGTATCCTCACTCCACCAGATCTATGCTCGATCCATGATATTATCTACTTTCACGTCCAACCAACACTAGTCCAAGCTGCAAGCTCCACACTTCCATGCACAGGTCGCTAGACTTATTGCAAACTCCACATACAACTCTTCTCTTGAAAACTCCACATAAGGATCTTCTCTACTCTCCACATGATCCTGGGCACTCTCGTGAGGGAGTCACACCCATCCCTGACACTTTGATACCAAAATAAGAAATGAGAGAGACATTATAATACAATAGTATTAGATTACTTGATACTTGATATAAATACATTTGTGGCTCATTATTTAGAGCTCACTCATAGTTATCAGATCTAACTTATTCCAAATACAGGATGAGAGGTTGAGAAAATATCTCAACCATAAACATGAATCTAGGATCTCATAAATCCAACTCCCTAACAAACTCCTAATAATAAGATCACACAACTCACATAGATATTGACTCTACTTCTTAATACATCATTGATCCAGATTATTTTCGGCACAAAATGAGAGTGGAGATATAACATATAAATATTCAGAGATATTGCAAGAGAGACAACAATACAACATATATATAGCGGAAATATAACAAGAGTCATAGATATACAGTAATACACGATTTCTATTAATGAAATAAATGTACAGAGACTGTAAAAGTACTGAGTGAAAGACTCACTAGAATGGTGGTAGCTTATCTCTAAGAAGAGTTGTGATGGCTACTCACATGCATGAGAAGATGATTATTACAATGAGGCTCTAAGGGCATTTTCAACATAAGTAAAATCCAAAATCTTAACCCTGGAAGATGAAATGTCAAAAGGTTTGTGGGTCCCGTTGGGGGTAGTTGATACATCAACTTCCCAGGGGCGTAACTTTTGCATACGATCTCCATTTGAGGCGTTGAATAGCTCGTTGGAAAGATCTATCTGAGAACTACAACTTTTGGGTGAGTAACATCATCTACGGTCCATGTTTCTCTCCGTTTTCTCAAAAAACATCATTTAGGGCCTCAAAATGGCCCCGGAAGTTAAAAACTACTAAAAATAGTAAATTACCAAAATTGTCAGAAACATGTTTTGGGCCAGTTGGAGAAGGTGGGTGGCCACCGATATCCACCTGGATCAGTCCTCCCTCCTTAGGAAGCAATGGTATCCATTGAATTGAGTTCCTAGGGAAGAGTGGAAAGTGATTGCTGAATCTGAATCTTGGTGAGTTGCTTGCCTTGTTGGAACCGTCGCGTTGCTTGGTTTGTTGAAGGTCGTTATGAACCTGTGGCTAGAAGGGTTGGACCTTTTTAACCAGTCTAGCTACATGAGATGAATGTGTGCAAAAGAAATCTTTATGCTTTGCTGCAACCTTGTTGACCTGCTTCTGGTGGATAGAAGGTGCTTGGGTCGAGGCTGTAGTGCTAGTAGTATCCTTTTGTTCCCCTTTTGAACAGATTGTGGAGAAGATGAATTTTTTAGTATAAGACACTACCTTGCGGCACTGTTTAGGTGGGGTAGTTGTTGGAACTACCTTTGGTATCTTGTAGATATGACCCCCCAGAGTAATAATGAAACTACGGGGTCGACACTCATAGATAACATGGTGTTTCCACATATATGGCTGGCCCAAGAGAACATCACAGACATCCAGTGGGGCGACATCACATAATACCTCATCCTTGAAGGGTTGGGTGCTGTATGACAATAGACACTGTTGGCTGACACGAAGATCTTGTCCTTGACGAAGCCACCCAATGTTGTATGGTTGCAGGTGTGGTGTTGTCAACAATCCCAAATGTTTGATGACCTCTGCTGAGATGAGGTTCTTTTGGCTTCTGCTATCAACAATAAAATGCAGCGGGGTCCCCTTCACCCACATCTGTGAATGAAAAAGGTGCTCCCCCTCTTCTGGATGTGTTGGTTCTTTTGGTTGAATTGTTGTGGTCGCGAAAATAGCAGTGGGGTCTGCGTCGATGATCTGTCATTTACCAGTATTTTCAGAATCAGATTCTGAATCAAGGTTCGGCTCCTTGTCTTTGATCTTAGCCACCAATGACTATTTTGAGTGACATTCATTGGTGTTGTGCCAGGGGTTTTTGTGGAAATCACACCATTTTCCGATGTCCTTCTTTGTCTTCCCATGACCCTTCTTTTCCTATGGCTTGGACTGGTTTTCGGGAAACTGCTTGTTAGGGTTTTCGTTGTGATACTTTGGTTGTTGTGGATTTGCAGACCCAAACTCTCATTTTTTCTGGTGCTTAAATTTCTGCTCAATTTTAACAGCATATCGATAGGCAACACCGAGTGATGAGATGTCCAGAAAATCCATTTCAGTTTGGATGTATTTGTGTAGAGCCCCACGATATTTCAAAACCAAATGTCATTCGGAGTCTTTGATACCCAGCTTTGTGCACAAGGTACAGAAGCTATTGGTGAACTCTGGAACTGATTGGCTCCTGTCTTGCTGCAGTGTGGTCCATTTCATGTACTAGTCCTCATAGTTTCCAACAGGGTAATACTGCTCCTTTACCGCATCCACAAAAAAATCCCAAGTGGGATCGACCCCATATATTCTAGACTCCTCTGTGGAACTCTACTCCCAATAAGTTTCCCACCAATGTTTTACATGGGGGAGATATTTAAGGAGTGCGAAGGTGATCTTTTCTTTGTCAGAAAAGTTGTGAACAGAGAAATAACCTTCTAGCAAAGTTAACCATTTGTCTAGGGCTTTTGCATCTATCTGTCCTTCAAATAGAGGAATATCAAAATTAACTTGTACCTTGAAAGGCGAGGTGCCTCCAAAGTGGTCACTTGATGAAGATGCACCTATTTCTATCGGCAGGCGCTGAAGGATGTGGGAAAAATTCTCCATCATTTCGTCCCTCTGTCGCGTGAGAGCTTGCTCAAGCAATAGACTGATAGGATCATCTGCTCCGTCGTTTTTCTTTTCTTCCGCCATTGAGAGTTTCTTGGGTGTGTGAGAGCGATTGTCCTCAAGAGTGACAAGCTCGATACCTAACTTGCTATACTTGGACCTCATTGGGGACATGCACTGAAAACCGATCAAGAGCAGCCTGCTCTTATACCACTGATCTGGATTATTTTTGGCACGAAATGAGAGTGAAGATATAACATAGAAATATTCAGAGATATTGCAAGAGAGACAACAATATAACAGAGATATAGCGGAAATATAAAAAGAGTCACAGATATACAGTAATACACGATTTCTATTAATGAAATAAATGTATAGAGACTGTAAAAGAACAGAGTGAAAGACTCGCTAGAATGATGGTAGCTTATCTCTCAGAAGAAATGTGATGGCTACTCGCATCCATGAGAAGATTATTATTACAATGAGGCTCTAAGGACCTTTTTAACATAAGTAAAATCTAAAACACTAACCCCGGAAGATGAAAAGCCAAAAGGTTTGTGGGCCCCATTGGGGGTAATTGATACGTCAACTTCCCAGAGGCGTAACTTTTGCATATGATCTTCGTTTGGGGCCCTCAATAGCTCGTTGGAAAGATCTATCCGAGAGCTACAATTTTCAAGTGAGCAAAAATGATCAACGATCCATGTTGCTCCCTGTTTTCTCAAAAAACATCATTTAGGGCCTCAAAATGGCCCCAAAATTTAAAAACTGCTAAAAATAGTAAATTACCAAAATTGCCAGAAACATGTTTTGGGCCAGTTGGAGAAGGTGGGTAGCCACCAATATCCACGTTGATCAATCATACTAGATAAGTAGGAATTATATATTCCAACATAATCTTTGTATATATATTGGTGGAATCTACCACCATAGTAGAAGTCAAGCTGTTTTAGATTTAGGGCACCACATTGACAATCATAATCGTGGACATGTTTAGATAGTACACTCATAGATCAAATTAGTGTGTTGGTCTCCTTGATTCAACTCAAATGAACATGGAATAAGTAAAAATGCTTAGATGTGGCACAAATTTATATCAACAAGCATAAGTAGATATTTCCCGCAAACATACTATACGTAAAAGAGTGAGTACACTCATAGATGAAATGTATGAAATATGGAATAAGTAAAGATGCTAAGATGTGTTACAAATTTACGTCAACAAGCACAAGTAGATATTTCCTGCAAACATACTAGGAGGTCAAAATGTGGGTAAAGTTTCACATGGGTATGTAAGTCTTCACCAATGCCATACTTATTAATCATAAATATGACAAATTTAAGAGATAAAGGCAGACTAGAAACAATGAACAAAAAATGAAATGTAGGAGAAACACATCACTGATCTTCAATACCCATCTAGTTATTACAATGATACAATGAGGATCCAAAGAGATCTAGCAATTATTATGCAGTAAAGTCAAAGTGAACTCAATAACTAACTAATGTTAACTGAACTGGTTTAGGTGAATGGGCAGACAACTTGGATGAAGATTATCTCTCACACTCCCCATTAATCTCAACTATATAGTCATCAACATTTACAATGCTCAAGTGGTTCGAAGCCTTGAACCCTTTGATGTTGACATAAAAAATGCACGATAAACTCTATGTTGGGGTTTGAATACCCGTCTAGCTCTTAAATATATTACAAAGATACATTGAGGATCCAACTAATCTCTACCTAACATAATTGAACTCAGTGACTAAATGTAGTCTAACTGGACTTGATTTTACACTGCACACTCACTTGGGATTTCTTTGGTACGTTCTTTACCCTTGAACTTTCTTCTTCTTTTTGTACATGCACACAAACAACTAATTATTGATATCCATATAAAAACAAACCATCTACCAAAATACATGGATTCCATCCCAGGCACTTGCAAGTTTTGTAGGAATGCATTTCACCTACATGGTTCATCGATATACTAAGCTCTTTGTTAATCATACTTTGAACCCTCACTCTGAAATTACTATCTCACATTTCTCCTTCTTAATTGAAAATTCAACTTCTTCTACTCACCATCAAGCTTAGACACAAGTACACTTGCTACCCTCATACCTATACTAGTGGTTAATGCCACAACCCACTCTATGCATAAGAAAGATACACGTTACTAAACCTTTAGGTTATACAACTTGCGTATGACACGGCTTCCAACTTAAAAAAGAAAAACCCATTTTTTGTGTCATCTAACTTAAAACAAACATTCTATATGCTTTACTAAATGCCTAACGATCCCATTACATTTTTCCAAACAAATCCTATTCATTTATTTCCAAAACATTCAAATACCACAAACCAACAACAATCCCATTACATTTTTCCAAACAAATCCTAATCATTTATTTCCAAAACATTCAAATACCATGACAAACCAACAAAGAGGAAAACCGAATAGCTTCCTCTTCGATCTTCGCCTTTAGGCACAACACCAACAATCCCCTTGGCTCGGGGTGCTCTCGACTCTGTGAAGAGTCTTAAAATGCCGTTTGTTGTGCTTGATCGAATTTGAAATCGGGCCATCCCGTCTGGTTCATTCCGGGTTCCATCCATCTTGAATCACTCGGGCCCGGTTTATCAGCTTCCTTCTCTTGGCGTCTTCGACGATTTGCCTGCTCGGCAAATCTGCAACACCGGCGGTCAAGCACGGTTTCCAGTGGTGACGCAAATTTTCATCACCGAAAAACTTTGAAAAAATACTCCCTCGACACTTCCATGCTGCTCGTGACCATGTTGATTTTGCCGCTGTACCACACTGCAGCTCTGCTCTGCGTTCAACTGGAGCTGCTGCAACTCCCAGCCACGTAAATTCCCTCGATTCAACTTAACATATTTCTCGGTGTAGGCATCGAACAGGCATCCAATGCCACTGTCGCTATACCCTTCGCGATATTTCTTATAATCGCTGCTGTCGAGCTTCTAAACCCTAGCACCATGGCCTCCCAGGGGGCAATGCTATCTCCGCCTCCACTCCTGGAATCAACTAGCGCTGGAGTCAACCGCTTTTAACCACGGTCTAAAAACATTTCACAGAGAGTGCCCTTTTCAAATCCTCTGTGTCTTTGATTACTTAAGTCTTGATTTCGAGTAGCTTGAAACCCTCGGTGCTTTCTTCCCCCAAAACCTTGCAGAGTACTGGAAAAGTCTTCAACTACTCTTCCTCTTCTCCAATATTCTCTTGCGCTCGGGAGAAAGGGAGATTATCAAACTCGCCTTTTTGGAAGAACCATCCGAGACTTCAGTTGAAATCTTTTTGAATCAAGATTCAATACTACACATTCAGCTCAGTACCGATGTTCTATATCTTTGGCGATTCATGTAACATGAAACAATGCTCTCAGTCGACATATTGTATATGCATAATGCTGCACACTGGGGTGCATGGGGATCCGGTCCGTTGTGCTCCGGACCACACTCCTGGAAGCCAATATAACAATTCAAAACAGCTTCTGTTCGTGGAGCCATGCAGATACTTGTTGGCCCTCCAGAATGGGGGGCTCGCCTTTGTCTTGGGAATCGCTGGTTGCAAGCAATTTTTGCTTTTGTGATTTGTGGTAACGAATAGGGCCAGGGATCTTTCAAGACTACAATTTTACGGATCTAGTGACATAGAGCCACATTAAATCCACGAACTGGTGGCACTTTCCATGTACTTTTGTGGCACAACCCTTCAGCTCTCGATGCACTATTTTTTATAATTCCCTGGAATTGACCTCTGCGCAATCGTAGCACAAGCTATGCTGATCCGGTGGCAGTTACTTTGCTCAGTTATGGTATCACCTCTACGCTACTGATCCAGTCTCCTACGATCCGTTGCTTACAAGATTAGAGATTTCAAGCCTAATCTTCCACGAAATTGAGCAACTATGCTGCGATTTGGTTGCATTCCTTTGAGTGGATCAATAGCTCATCTGCTACGATTAGTGGTAGTTTCTCTGCCAACTATGTAGCTAAAGTTGTGGACATCCACGCCCAAAACTTCAATAGCGAGCAAGAAATCGKAACAGAATGGGAAAACAGTGGTATTTAACTACCGCCAAAATTAGAACTACCATAAACCCCGAGAGGCAGAAAACAATAAATGAATAAAGAAGAACACACAAACAACTATTTTCTCTACTTCTCTACTCCTACTCCTAAGCATACGGTGGACAGTATTCTCAGAATCTCATCTTGCTCGGCACTCCCGTAAGGGAGTCACATCCATACAACCTGTTATCATACCATGACAAAGTTCTTAGTCGGCTCTCCCGTGAGGGAGTCACATCCATACAACCTGCTATGATACCATGACAAAGTTCATACAACCTGTTATGATACCATGACAAAGTTCAGAGAGAAAGGCACAATAACAACAATGAATAGAAACCGAAATGCAGTATAAACACACTTTAAATGTTATTGAGGATATCCTAAAAACTTTTGAAAAAAAAACACTATGCATCTCAACATTTTTCGTTCTCAATGTGCATCATTGTTTAGCAGTGGCTATCAATATTTAGTAGTTTCTACAAGCTACTCAAACTCCTTGAGGGACTAATGCCAATGGTCAAAGGAAAAAAAAATAGGAACATTATAGGAATTTTTTTTGTCATGGCAATAGCGAGCAAGAAATCGGAACAGAATGGGAAAACAGTGGTATTTAACTACCGCCAAAATTAGAACTACCATAAACCCCGAGAGGCAGAAAACAATAAATGAATAAAGAAGAACACACAAACAACTATTTTCTCTACTTCTCTACTCCTACTCCTAAGCATACGGTGGACAGTATTCTCAGAATCTCATCTTGCTCGGCACTCCCGTAAGGGAGTCACATCCATACAACCTGTTATCATACCATGACAAAGTTCTTAGTCGGCTCTCCCGTGAGGGAGTCACATCCATACAACCTGCTATGATACCATGACAAAGTTCATACAACCTGTTATGATACCATGACAAAGTTCAGAGAGAAAGGCACAATAACAACAATGAATAGAAACCGAAATGCAGTATAAACACACTTTAAATGTTATTGAGGATATCCTAAAAACTTTTGAAAAAAAAACACTATGCATCTCAACATTTTTCGTTCTCAATGTGCATCATTGTTTAGCAGTGGCTATCAATATTTAGTAGTTTCTACAAGCTACTCAAACTCCTTGAGGGACTAATGCCAATGGTCAAAGGAAAAAAAAATAGGAACATTATAGGAATTTTTTTTGTCATGGATCTACTTTTTGCTCAAAATTTTCTTTGTAAACTTGAGTTTCTCCAACCTCGAGTTGTATGACACTACCTCCCCTCAACCATATTGGTTTGACTATCCTATGCCTACTACAATTAAAATATGTCTCTTCACTCAAGGTCTTGTCATAACTTTACCCTAAGTTACAATATGTCAAATGCAACTAAATCATATTCAACCAAGTTCATTCAAAAATAGACACACATGTAACTATATCCTTTAAAACGTTTGAATAATACTTATATTTAACCAACACAATACATTGCAAGGAACATGATATTCATCTATGAAAAGAGACTACAACACATGTATATAGGTGACATCCAAGGTGGATTCATTAACAATAATATGAAGAAAATTATAGATATACAACAATGGAATTGCAATCTTCTACCTACAACTTTATTACAAATGTACAATGACTCTAAGGTAGTATTATCTTCTACCTATTGCCCAAAAAGCTTCAACAATCCAACTCATGAAGAAACCATAGTGGTACCTCCTACAACTCTCGTCTTCTTCTTCTTCTCACTCAACCAATGTGATTTTCCCTACAATACCAACCATGAACTTAGCACCTTCAACATGTCCATTACCTACAAAAGACTTTGCTTCCACTTACATGCCCCTCCAAGCGTAATTGGACCAAATTTCCCACACTGCCAACTTTGGTTGTTCTCGATGGTGCTATTACACCCTTCATGACTTGTTCGTTGACCATCTAATGACCTATGGTACTACACCCAAAGTTCCACACACCAAACAAGTCCACCTAAGGTGCCCAAGTGTATTCGTCAAGGGTGCACCAAATAAGTGCATCCAATGGATGTGTGTTTGGTGGATGTGTGCCCGATGGATGTGCGCTTGGTGGATGTGCACCAAATAATTATGTTCCACGATTGTGCTCCATATATGCTTGTGCTTGAAGGAACTTATACCATTTGTTGCAAACCCCAAGTATGGAATGCTCAATTCCTTGGGTCCGCATGTATCCCAAGCACCCAATGCCATAAAATAGAATGAAGTTTTCTATGCCACCTTTTCCATCATTCATAGTGTATGTCTACATATGAGGTTTCTTGCAAAATCTCTCATTTCCTTTCCTTTCCCAATTCACTTTAAACACTCTATTGGTCTAGCCAAATAATGTGAGCTACCAAGGTTTGTCTGCACCCATTCTATGAGCAATGGTGTTAAACATGTCCATGGAGTTCCTTCCCAATGGGCTAAGGAACTCCAAAATCAACTCTTCTAGCAATCAACCATGTCTCAAGTTTTCATATTCAAGTTAGTGACCATCAAGGTGATCATGCAATGGAGGTGCTCATATCCATTCAAGGCTAGGGAAATACATCCTCCCCCACTAAAATTATTTTCCATTCTCAAAAACATCCTTAAGAACATGTTGTCCTCCAAGTATGTTGTCTAGATTCATGTATTTATACATAGTTGGCTTAACCATCCACTTTACACTATCACCATATAATCACTTGTGAATTACTTGTGCAATTTCTCACTATCAATTACTTCCTTTCAACAAAGAATTTTTCCGAACTATGTCACATTTCCATTGAATTCAGATGTCTCCACTAAGAAGGTTGTACAACTATATATGTGTCACATTTTCATGTCTTATTGTTTCTCTATTACTTTTGGTTACTCCTCCATGCTTACATACATTGAACTTCTCAAATATTGTTTTGATTTAGTGATCCCCGAGACAAACACCTGAGAATGTACTTTATCATTGTCAAAATAACCACATTCCTTTACACAATATTTTTTTGTACAACTCTACTAGACCAAGGAAAGGTCATCACCTTCACCTCCAAACTATCCAATCACCTATCAAACACTTAAAACTCATTAACTAATGCTAACACCTTTTCTTGGTGCATTTATTCTTCATTGCAAACTTTTAACAAACACTTTATGAGAAGAAGGTGGCAGATGGACATGAGAGCCTCTACCCTCAAATGCTCCATTAGTCTATCCAAATTCTTTTAACTTTAGTGAGACAACCAAAAAGAATTCAATACATCTTATTATGAAAGACATGTCCACACCAATACTTTTGTCACCTTCAACCATATAAGACATTTTGATATTCATCCTTAAATCTATTTGTAACATCCCGAACTTGTGCACTAATAAAACTTATTCTTTGAGGAGACTTGCTCGCAAGTGATCCAGATTTTATGTTATTAAAACATTGATTCTGATTATGAGGCGTTATGGGTTGATGACTTGTTGTTTTACTGCATTGACATAGACAGGTGCTATTGACTCGGTTTTACTGAGTGTACAGGACCTTGGACCTCGAGGATGTAGAGGCATCGATGGAACCCCTTGGACATTGGATCAAGTCGAGGAGTGTACCATTGGGGTTTGATTGTTTTATAGATGATATTAGTGCATCTGATTAGATGATATGATATGGATATATTCTGACATGATTTGTTGCTGATGCAGGCTGACGATAGCTTGCCGACCAGACTCACATGTGGAGTAAAGGGGTCATGCATGACTACCATAGAAGTTGAAGGAGAAGTGTGGACAATAGCCCTGCCACAACCTACTAGCACTCACGCCATGGCTCGAACTGTAGGTTAACATTTACCTAGTTCGAGAGGACCCATGATGTCGTGAGGGTAGACTGCGATAGTTGCTCATGATGATTCTAAGGGTCGCGCAATAAGGGAGGGGCCTTATTCCTTAGAGACACTTAGTCTCCCACAAGTTCACCTGGCGAAGTATTGACTCCAGGGGTTTTTGATGTCTACCAAGTGAGTCAAGAGCCAAGTGGCATCCTTGAAGCTTGTGGGGCGTCCTAAAGGGCATGTTGCACAAGAAAAATGGAAAGAGGTGAGTGGCACCCTTGGAGCACATAGTGCATCCTAAATGGCATGTTGTGCAAGGGAAACAAATGAAGCAAGTGGCACCCTTAGAGCACCTAGTGCATCCTGAAGGGCACGTCGTGTTATTAATAATAAATGAATGAACCCATATGGCCTTAGGACTAATAACTTGATAATAAATTTTTAAAACAAATTCCCTAATAAAATGTTGCCCATGAAAATTAAAGTCTAGGTCTAATTTTCTAGTGGTAGAATTTTCTCTATCCTTTAAAAACAAAAGGGGGGGAAAAGAATCTATCTATCTATATATATAATAATAATAATAATAATAATAATGATTTTATTATATATGATTTATACACCTACCAAATTGAGTTTTAAAAGAAAAGGGGAAAGAGGGAAATATAGAATAATTAGGAAACTAGGAAAAGAGAGAAACACAAAAAGAAAATGGAAACACAAGGGAAAAAGCAGAAGTCAAACTTAGTAAGGTATCTAACGTTTAAAAACTTTCTAATTCGAACTAAACTAGCAAATTAATAATGGGGAAAGTCATTAAAACCTGTAAGAGAATTTGGGTACACCTAGGAGCGATTCTAGGAGTGACTCTAGGTGGGTGAGGGAAATAAGAGAAATTAATTAATTAAAGAAATTAATTTATGGAGGAATGAAGGGGATCGGTGACACTTCTATAGGGAGGAATCTTTAGGAATTAATTTTTAAAACTTTAATTAAATGAGATTTTAGGAAGGTAAGGGACTTCAAAACTCTCTATAATGAAGGGAGGAGAAGGATGACGGATCTTTTTATGTTTGCGTAACGTTACGCTGAAGAAATCTGTACTTGAATGACATAGCTTGTGGGAGTTGGGATACCCATCTTGGTGAGGAGTGGTAGCTCGGCTTTGCGAGGCGAGCTGGGAGCTAGGTGATTCTCTGGTTAGCGTGTGCGGCCCCTTTGCAACCCGGAAGGCTAAGGTGGAAGAAGAGTACCACTAGAATTGGATGGGAGGTACCAGTGAAGTCTCATCGGTTGGCAAGGGGGAGTTGCACGGGGCGCGTAGGACGTCAACTCAGAGAGGGCGATTAGACAATGGTACCTTTTTTCATTTTTGTATGGTAGATTATTGTAGGATTTATGCTTTGGATCTGGATGTTTACGTGGATAAGTAAACCAATTGTCTAGATGGATGACCGAAATTTTTCATAGCCTAGCTCGATGATTGATTGACTCACATGGCCTTTGTTTTCCCACATCTCTTGACCGCCCTGTGGTGTATTGATTGTGACCACTATGGTTATTTTTCCTTTCATCCCTAGCTCATCAGTCCTTGCTTGAGAAGTCAGCCAAGAGCATGATCTACAGTCGTCCTTTTGGTGTTAATAGACCTATGGATCTCAACGCCCTATTTTTTTGTGCGAGGAAGATGAGTGAAGGACGTTCCTATCAGTTGTCTACCTCTGATGATTGTCTTTGGATGATTGTTGTCTTCTGCCTTGATGCATATATTCGACCCGACAATTTATTGATTGATGGTGAGAGTTTATCTTTTTCTTGTCCGTGTATTATTGAGTTGTAGAGTGATTACGTTTTTATTCTTCTATGATGTTGAATCGAACCAGAATATCTTCTTTTTACATTGAATGGCATGTCTGATCTTTACATCTTACAGATAATCATTTTTATTCTTTTATTTCCTGGGATGTTTGTACACCGATTTTCTTTTATAATATTGAAAGTAATGTAATTCCCCTTCTAGTGTGTTTTTTGTTATATTCGGTATCCTCACAATAGAAAAACGTTTTAAATTTCTTGTCTGCATTTTTTTTATATTTGGAATCCGGGCAATGGAAAAACGTGTTGATTAACCCTATTTGCATTTGTAATTGGTATTCCGAAAAATGAAAAAAAGTTTAATTATCCTTGTCTGTGCTTTTGATATTTGGCATCCCCGCAATGGAAAAACGTGTTAGTTATCCATGTTTGCGTTTGTAATTGGTATTCTGGCAAATGGAAAAAGGTTTAAGTATCCCTGTCTGCGATTTTTTTATATTTGGCATCCTGGCAATGGCAAAACGTTTTATTTATCCATGTCTGCATTTGTAATTGGTATTCCGACAAATGAAAAAACGTTTAATTATCTCTGTCTGCGTTTTTTGATATTTGGCATCCTGGCAATGGAAAAACATGTTAGTTATTCTTGTCTGCATTTGTAATTGGTATTCTGGCAAATGGAAAAACGTTTAATTATCCCTCTCTACTTTTTTTTTTTATATTTGGAATACTCGCAATGGAAAAACGTGTTAATTATCTTTGTCTACGTTTGTAATTGGTATTTCGGCAAATGGAATAACGTTTAATTATCCCTGTCTCTGTCTCTTTTTCTATTTTGGTATCCCGACAAATGGAAAAACGTTTTTAGTTATTCCTGTATGCATTTATAATTGGCATCCTGGCAATGCAATTACAACCACTGGCAGTTACAATCTCATTGATGACAATGCAGTTATATTTACTTCCTCTTTGACAACAATTATGTATATTTCCAATCCATAGTGAATAAGGTACAATGACTTGCTTTAATGGCATTTCTATTGTATTTACTGGCATTATGATTATGTGCTTTTAACCACAAAGATTTTATAGTTCCTTTGGGTTGTGTGTTATGTGCACAAATTTTTCTTTTAAGACAACCTTAGTAGCCTGTGTACCTGGCACTTTGTCCCTTGGACTGCGCTGCATTCGGACTTACCTTGGGTCTGCAATGTTACCATTTTAGGAATATGTTTCATTTATTGATGTCCTTCCAGGACTGCGTTGTCATTTTTATATTCCCGAGTTAATGGTATTTAATTGTTGCATGTGTTTAATGCTTGTTACTTATTGACAACCCTTCTCTAAATTGATTGAAACACATTCTAATTAGGGTAGTTTTTTACTTAGATGGCAAGGTGACTCACCATCTATATGTCTTCTGTTTTTTTTAATTGATAGCCCATGTATAATGTACATGGTAGTTTTGTACCATTGGTAATTTATAATTACTTCTTACAACAAATGATAAGCATTTTTGGACAACCTCTTTATTGAATAGACAGCCTTGAATTGTTTAGATCGCCTTTAACTAACTCAGACCATACTTGTTCTTTACTTTTAACCTTGATTAAACTGACTTGTCAAATTAGATGGTAATTGTAGTTTATTGTTTTAGTATTGATTAATTTAGATTTGTCAATTAGATGGTAATTATGGACAAATAGTAATTAAACTTGCTAAATTGGTTGTATTTAATGTCAATTTGGAATTAAGTTAGAATTTCCCTTTAGATCGCAAGTAATGATAAAATTGATCTATATTCAATGCTAATTAGATGTTATTTATTGATCGGTTAGACTTGATAAAAGGCATGGGTGGTTGACAAAGTCATGTATTGGTTTGTGTCTTCCCTGGTAGTCGTCCTCTGGCATCTCGTCAATCTGTTGTTGGGGCTTGGGTGTGGTTCCTCTCGGTATTTGGCTCCTCACGTGTCGGATTTTTCTAGAGTCCTCAGTTCAGATAGGATGTGTGGTGCCAAGGTTTTGACGCAGCTATCACCTGGGGATGGCATGATTCCTGATGAGGGAATCATGACACGCCCTATTAGATAGAGGCAAATGAGAACTTAGCTGGAGTCAGTTCGTTCAGTGTGAGTGTTGTCGAGCATTGCAAGTTTCTCTTGGTGTTGGGGTGTAATGCCTTCATGCATTGGGTCCGCGTGCCTTGAGGTTCTAGTCTTGTTCATCTTTGGTCATTTGTTAGGAGGGGGATGTTGTCCCTTATCTTGTAGTCATGTCTTATTTGCGTCGGGCATGTAGTTGTTCCTCCTTTTTGCTCTGCGCATGTTTTCCCAATTTCCCTTATGCCCGGGGCATGGAGTCATAGTTTCCTGATGCTTGGACGACATGCTTGCATTCATCATCGGTTGTGTGGTTATTGTTTTCATCATCGCCTTCTTGCCTTTAAAAAAGAAAAAAAAATTGCACTTTTGGTTTCGCATGTAGTCATAATGATTGGGGACGTACTCTACCTTCCAATTCAAATTCTACATGAAGGTGGGAAAGAACCTTCCAACTCAAATTGTTTTTTTCTCTAGTCTAAGTCATCTAGGTTAAATGCACACTTTTTCTTCATCAACTACTTCATTTTCTCATCGACTATCATTGTGACTACAAAAGGAAAAGTCTTCACCTCTTTCGCTAGTCTATTTATTTTCCTTCTACACATTAAGAATTTATTGAAGGTGCTTATACACTAGCATTCCCTTTCCCACTTCCCTACTTCTTGGATAGGAAAATTCCTAAACCAACATTGATGTGGATAACATAATGTCCTCTTTCCATCATGAATATACGAAAAATGGCACATAATCTATCAATCTTTAACTAGTTTGGGAGCCTCTACTAATATCATGGGTTCCATTTCCTACTTCTAGGTAGCGAGCCATTTTTATATTTTCATAGTGAAAAAAGTGTGGTAGGTACATTCCAAGGCGAGCTCCAACAATTATGTCAACGATGTACCTAGAATCCATTATAGGATTCAATGGGAACCTCTACTAATTCCCTAGGCTCCACTTTCTACTTCTATGTAGTGCCCAATTTATGGATTTTAATAGTGAAAAAAGGGTGGTAGGTGGCTTCCAAGGACACCTCCAATAGTTTTTTCAAGGATGTATCTGTAATCCATTATATGATTCAACCCAACAAAGTTATGAACTTATACCATGTGTATGTCCAGACTACCAATTAAGGCACTCAAAACTTACACGATTCCCATTGATATTTTGTCATCTTTTGTTTTGGCCTTATTTCCTTCTCTTAATGGACATTTACTTGTATAATGGTTCCCATACACACCCAACAAGTAGTACCCTTATTCTTATATTTCTTCTAAAATTTTTAAGAAGGGTTAGGCCTTCTAGATTTCTCCTTGGTGCCACCTAAATCTTCCTTCTAGATGTGGTGAACCTCCAATATTGGTCCTATATCTAGTTGTTCTTATTTTTTCTCTAATACTGTGAATTTCCTAGGGAATATTTTTACACATTAGATATAGTTGCACAAAAAAAATTCAACCCACCTCTATTGTACTAGAACCTCAACATTTTCCCTATTGTTAGATGTCTCCTCAAGTTCTAACTATGCTTCTTCTTGGTCCACCAATATTTCCAACCATGGGACAAAGAATCAATTTTTATTCTAACATCTCTAATACCCTTCAATGGTGTTGTACAACATCCATGGCATCCCTAAACGACTATATAAAAGTCAATATTTCATCTCTTACCTACATTATAGGTATTCCAAGCAATATTACCTTGTTGGGACTCAATGTTTTATCTCCACACTTAGAAATTGTGTTGCATCAAGTCTAGCCCATTAGAGACAATTTTCATTCCAAAGAATTAGGCTTAGTAAAGACACATTCCACCTTTCTTGACTAGATTTAGATGGTTTCAACTAATTGATCCACTTATTTACCCAAATTAAGATATATTTTATGTCTCTACGAACCTTCCTGCATGGATCACTTAATGGTCTTCATGAGGAAGGGAAAAGGGGACCATTCCACCCTTTCAGCATGTCATCGCTCTTCTTCTCTACATAGTAACTATTCTAAGTGATTTTTTCTTTAATATTTAATCCTATTACTTGGAAATAACAAATAACTTACAAATTATTGTGTGGATGACTTGCTCAACTAATTTTTGCATCCAAGAAAAGAACATACGTCATCTAGTCTCCATGTCAATCTTGTGTCTACCTAAAAATTTGTCTCAAATCTTGCTTTTTTACCTTAAGTCAGTAAGATATTATGAATAGTACTTTAAATTCTCTAAAACCACCTATCATAGTTATGAAAGTGGTGAAGAGCACCAACTCATCTAAAAATTATCTTTTATACCGCTTATCACAGACCTACAATCTAGCCAAGAGTTTCTTTCTAAAATTGAGTTTCTCCTAATTCTACTTCTATAGTTGAGCTTGTGCATCACTACCTTGCCTTAGTTGCATTGGCTTTACCATCCTACACCTACTAGAATAGGAATATACCTGTGCACTTAAGGTATTCTCTTAACTTCATATTAAGCTATAATTTATGAAATGCAACTAAGTCCTACTCAAATGAGTTCATTCAATAGTAGCCACACATCTAGTCATGGCCTTTAAAAAATCCCAAATATACTTCTACATAGTCAACATAATATATTGAAAGGAACATAACATTTATCCAAGTAAAGAGACTACAAAACATGTATAGGTGGTATGTAAGGTCGATGCTTTAATGTTTAATGAAGAGTGTTACAAATATACAACAATGGAGTTGATATATAATACAATAACATATATAAGGGGGTTTAAGACAAGTGAGGGATTAGGGTTTCTACAATCCATCTTTCTCTTCTTTTTCTTTTTGCAGTGACCAACTTCTGTGGGTTGAAACTTATGGAGGATAACTTAATTGATTATACATATAATGATACCTCATATTCTCTCACAATTTTTAATTATGATGAATAACTTCATGAGATTTGGAATTATACTAGGGACTTTATCTCTGCTTTCAAAAAGAAACCATTGGTCCACTTGTTGGCCAGAGAGAGAACACATAGTAAAATGTTTGTGGGGGAAAATATGTTAGAGTAAAAATAAAAATTGGCATCCATGATCCAATACTAAAGAGACACAACAAGCATTGTTGAGGTTCATATTTTAGAGCATATATGGGTGTTGTTTCCAACTCTGAAAATGTTTTTTACTCTCAATGAAAATACACGTGTATCAAGGTGAGGGGGGACAAAGTGAGTATGGTGCTAGGGTTTTATGTGGGATTAGCAATGGTAGAGAATTTGTTCAATATTGCAATGATTGGGAAGTTTATAACAAAGATTTTTTCAAGAATTCATTTAGCGAGTTGGTTGGATAAAGGTTGGAGAAAAGTCTTGGGTTATTTCCCAATCTTTCATATCTTGGTTAAGGGGTCGGATTGTTTCAAATTTAGGTCTTAGAAAGACATGGAGGTGGTTTTAGCATCAGCTTGTCTCTAAGGACCTTCCAATTTACTCTTGAATAAATGGAACCCGAGGTTTGACCCTTTGACCCTCATTCCAAACCTTTCATTGTCCAACACATTTGGTTGTTTCTTATAGGGATTTTTTTCGAGCTTTGGTCAAGCCCGATGTCAGAAATAATAGAAATTTCTCTTAGAAAAGTTATATATTTTAATTATCAAAGTATGCGACAATAGGACAAAAGGGTGGTGAATATTCTTATTGAAATGGAATTAATCAAAGGACTCTCGTAGAAATTAGACATTATCTAGAAATAATTCTCCTCATTTGTAAAATACCATGGATATTTTATCGAAGAAATAAAATTGACATATACTCTATGAAGGTTAATTTCCTTAGATTCAAAAATATTTATTTATTGATTTTTTGCTTATGCATGAAATAGATAAAATCAAGAAAACATAGAATAGTAAAATATAATCACACACCATCCACAAAATACACAAAGGTTTCTTATGGGGAACCTTTATGGGATAAAAAATAGGTATAAGGTGAGGCCGCTCTTCCTTCTTTTCTCTAGTATGGAAATAATGCAAGTACAAAGGATAAGGGAATTTTTATGGAGTTACCTGAGACATATGGCCTATTATGCTATTTAGAACATTAAACCACTCTGTCATTCTCTCTAATTTCCCACTCCCAATTGTTTTTCTCTGCTATGGAACAAAATAGAATAAGATAGAATGGAACCCCTTCTCCTCCTAGCAACCTGGTATTTAGCATATCCCAATAGCCATCTAGGGGTAGGTTTTTCACTTCCTCAACTCTCAATTGTAATATGGTTTTGGGGCTTGTAGAATGTTCCTAGAAAATACACTACATGGCTAGCACTGCATGTTTAAGTAATGGAAAGTGACATGGAATCCACTCACACCGTGGTGGTGAATATGGTAGGTCAACTTGAAGGAGGCATAATGTTTGCATATGAACTCTGATTGAGGAAATTATTATATAGTTGGAAAGGTATTGGTGTGTAGAACATAGAGGATGCCTCCATTGTAAGGTTTGGACCATAAAAGGTGTTGTTTGTTGACTCAAAATGTCTTTGGAATATCTTAGATTGTTTTCTGAAGCTTGATTTCCAAATTTGAACAAGTCACTAAAATGGCTCCACAAGTTGATTCCTATATTTTTTTTTCACACATAAAGCATCGAGATAGATGAGAAATAATATAATGGTCCAATACAAATGATACCTCTGGATTTATGAATGATTTTGGAAACCAAAATATTTATTGAATGATGTGAGGAAATATTTCCTCTACCATCTTCTTGATGTACCGCTTTGATTTGCATGGAAATTATCCTTTCAATCCAACTTGAAAAAATTCATGCTACCCGTGTCTTGTAGCTATACACCAATGCTAATTCATATATGAAAGGTAGGACCTACTTCTCCTCCTGATCCAACATGTAAGGCCCATATATTTTTATATTCTCCACATTCATTACTAAGTAAATGCACATGTAAGGGGGAAGACTGAGTCCATATTTGTTATCTCCCACCTTTTCCAATTCCTCAAAAGAACCATATGACATATCCTTGATATTCTTACTAAGTCCTTGTAGTATTTCCTTATTAGGATGTAACCATGCTCTATCTCACACACTAAATGTTTTCTTCATTTTGTGTTGGTCATGTCTAGCCTTGTAATTTTATTGTGAGTTTTTCAACATCTTTTGGATTTGCAAATGCATCTTCCTGATATTTTCAACATTTTTTCTTCTTTTACTGCACATCCTATGAATTTATCCCCAGGTGGAAAATATCCAAAGAAAGTTTCAAAAGGTGACTTGCCATTAGAAGTGTTGACTGCTATTTTATAAGAGTGTTATATATAGATAATATTTCCATCCCATGAATTTGGATGTTTTTTATTGTAACCCCACAAAATTTGTTGCAAATTCATGTTGACTAATGTTGTAGACCTCTTCATCTTAGTGCCCATCTTCTCCCACAATCTAGTCTATAAGGAGCTAAGAAATATGGTGTCCCATTGAGGCCTCAAGAGCTCCATTATTTTTTTTGAAAAAATTTAGGGCCCCCCATTAAAATTTGGAAATTACCTCCTTCTCTTATATTTGATTTTGTTTCTCTTGATTTGAAGGGATGGTTTGATTCTTTTCCTTTCTTTGATTGTTTCATTTTGCATCAATTATTTTGATTTGTCTTTCATGGGATCATGACTTGGTTATTTGCTTCTTTTGGAATGAACCATTAGTATTATGAAATGCATAATTTTAATTGAAGTAAGGAATTGTTAAATGCACAATGATAATCTTTTTCGTAATAAGCTTGTTCGTAATAAGCTTGTTGTGTAATGAAACCAATTTGTTTTGTTGCAATTTTCCCACATAAATAATGGCTGTGCCATTTGAGTCTTTTGGTATATAATCATTTAACATTGTTTTTATTCTCATATGAAATTATTCAAAGTTGTTTCATTCATCAATTTGTTTAAATTTGATGCATAAATGAGCTAGCTAGGCATTTTGGTGGATCTAAACAATTCAATTAAAAGATAAAATTTAAGAAAGTTAATCCTCAATCTAAAAAAGTATATGTTAAAGAATGAAAACAAGCGGATAGTTTTGAATTTGAATGATGTGTCATTTTTTTGTGAGCCTTCAACTTTTATTAAAAAACAATTCCTTTTGCATTTCTCTACTATTTGGAAAGACAAAATTAACGCAATTAATACCTTCTCCTAAGCATTATTTTTCACCTTAAAAGAACATACATTCAAGTTTGTATACATGCAGCCATTTTTTAATTCCAGCCAAGTATCAATTTCTACAAGGCTCTTACTTTCAAATAAAAAATGATTCTTGCATTATTTATGAATATGATCAATTCCTTGTCCCAAATCAGGAAAGCAGTAAATGGTCAAATTAGTGTGCATGATAGATAGAATAAAATTATTAGCAGGACAATAAATCCCAGAATATGCTTAGTGAAATAATGATAATTAAGGTATTCGCCATTTGTGCAAACTTTATTTCTATGCTTGAATGGTTAATATTTGGCATAGGAAAATCACCGTGATGTTTTAGGATGGTTTACCTCAAATGATTATATCTTAATCTTAAACCATATCACATATAGAGTTGACCAACAGAATAAAACGTGCAACAAAACTTCATAATTGCTCCCTCATAAGACTTACAGTGTACAAGTATGGGTGATTATTCTTTTCTGACATGTATCTTTGTCAATAAAGTGATTCTTTGTTATGGTGATATTGTTTAACAACTTTTTGTTTTCCTACAACATTGAAATTGTATATATTCAAATGACTTGAAGAATTTGTTCTTAACCTTGTTTTCTTTTGAAATGGCATGAATTTGATTGTCTTGTGATCCACCATGAAGTGTAGTTGTATGATTTTTATGCTCGTGCCACTAAGACCATCCTTTAACTTTCTTTGTTTTAAGTAATTTACTTTTTATTAATAAAGAGATTCATAACGAAAATTCCATGTGTGAGTTCATTGAAATTCTGGAAGAATATCAACGGTGAAGCATGGTATAATTATGTTTTTCTATGAAAGATTATAAAGTTGAAATGACTTAACTAAGTTTTATTTTCTTTGCAGGATAATACACCAACGCACATGGAATTAGGGATTTTGCAAAATAATTGGGCTTTCAAATAAAATGCATGGAAGAAGCAAGAATAAGAACCTGGTAATCCACATGGGAAAGATGCGTCGAATTTCTCTGTGAGAGAAATATCGAAATGAATCCAGATTACAAGAGTATTAAACCATGATTGCACTGATGAAGTCCACCTGGATGTTCCAATGCAATATATGAGAAGCTCGATCTACCACGACCAAACTTATCACAATATTACTATTGATTCGTTGTTCCACCAGAGCACCACAAATCTACTGTAAGTAAGTACGCAAATAATTCATTTGGTTGGAAATCCATGTTTGACAATAAGAAATGGAAAATGCGGCAAGGGCATAGTTCATCAAATTAGCAGGAAATGGAAATCATGGAAAAAGTTAGCTCGTGTTCAGATTGTTTATACCAAAGATTGTGATCCCAGAAGACTTATGGCAAGTAAAGATCACGGTTTTGGATATCAGCAAATCATTGTCTTAGCATAAAAATGGGAGAAATCATATTTCTATGGGGATCCTCTCCGAAGACAGAGATTTGAACAACGCAAGACTGAGATTTGAACAACGCAAGGAAGTTTTTTCATTTGCATTTAAATTTCCAAATAAAGAAAATCGACTGCATATAAAAGAGGAGGAGTTATCCAAGACAAGGGGAGGTGAGACTACCACAAAAGGTTGGCATTTCGATCGGGTATGCTATCATGGTTAAAGAGTTGCCTATTACTGTCACGTGAGGATATCAAGAGATTTATCCCACACTATCGTGGAGCTAAACCTAGAGTTTGAAATCGTAAAGGGAGAACGGGTGGACAAGGCGAAGCCATGATATTACTATCAAGTCTACCCTAAACGCTTGTTTTTTTTCGACTTTAAAATCTGAATCTGAACTCTGTAATATTTCTGTTCAAAAATTTAATAAATGAGTTTGAAGCCAGGTGATTAACTAACTGAAAGATGTTTTCAATAGTAATGTTATATATTGTTCTTACACTCTTTTATAAATGTTTATGATATTTTTTTTGAGCATTTGAAACTATTTTCTTTGTTCAATTTTGATATCTTACTTCTTTCATCTAATTATAATTACAATTAGATGTGGAGACATTTGACTTCATCTCCTATAAGTCTTGCCATTTATTTATGTTTTATAATTATTAAGAATGACATAACATTCTTGTTTTTGGTGGTTTGTCATCTAATTATGCATCTAACATTTTGATTGCTTCCAATTGCCATAATATGAACTACTTCTTTATCCCAATTGGGATAGTTAGATTTAGAATATGAAGTAGAAATAAATAGACTAGGCATTCCCGTGTTTGTTTAATAGATCATATTGTATTTCAGTTTTTGGAAAACATTATCGAAAGTCTTCTTTCAAGGAGCAATTCATTCAGTGGAAATCGGGACCACATATTAGTGGATATCACCAACCTAAACGAGTATAGGTCTATTTTGGGAACTTGATTGGGTGATGCTCCCATGTTTTAGGAGGAATTTTTCCACCTATCAACATGTCCCTCTCTCAGATTATGCTCCTTGGTATCCCAAAGTGCACTGGACTTGTTCAAAGAATAAGTTTGAAGAGACATGAGAATGAAAATTTTGTTGAGCTTGTCATCTACCAAAAATACATTCATGTCCCTTCTTGGTTGTTGGTAAAATTCACACAAAATCCATGGAAATGTTTTCCCAAGGTCGAGTGGCTATAGGTAAGGGATAGTATAGACTTTACTTCTTGTTACTAGGCTTGTTGATACAACAAAGTATACATCCTCTAATATATTGTGCTACATATTCTTGCATTATAGGCCAGAAGAAATACTTTTGTAATTTGATAACTATATTTTGAACACCAAATTGTCTTGCAACCTTGGAGGTGTGAGCCTTTATGATAACCTACAATCGTTCACCTTTAGGGACATAGAGCTTGTCGATCTTGTAGAGTAAACCATTTTGGAAATGATAGTCAACCTTGTTTTCGCCTTATTCTATATGAATTTGGCCCTATATCTGAACCACATTTATGAGCAGAACGAAATGAATAATAGACTCAATACAATAACACAGAGATACAAAGAACAATAACATATATCTAGTGAACAATAACTTCTATTGAATAAATAAGATGTAAATTTGCAGAACTGAAAACAACTTGCTTGAATGGTAGTAGCTATCTTTGAGAAGAGAAGTAGATGCTACACACATCCATCTGAGCAAAATGATTACAATGAGGCTCTAGAGGCCTTTTAAAAATTACTCATGAATTCCAAAACCCTAGACATCCAAAAACATAACCCTAGGATATGAAATTCCAAAAGTTATGTGGACCCTGATGGGTAAATTGCTACCTCAAATTTTTGGGGTTGTAACATTTTCATAGGACCTCTGTTTTAGGAACATGATAGCCCGTTAGAAATGTATTTCCGAGAAATACACATTATGCCATCAATTGTTTACTCCATATATAGTTTGACTATGGAAACCAAAAAATTATTGTTCAGGGCCCCAAAACGACATTGAAAGTACAAAAAGAGGCACTAACATGAAAACTTCTAAAATAAGTCAGTTGGATTCAGTGGGAAGCCACCAATCTCCACATGGAATCTTTGTAGGGCTTCAAACAACCCTGAAAGTTTAGAAGCCACAATTACAAATAATTACGGAAGAACTTGTTGAACTAAAACTATCAGAAGGAGCCAGTTAGAATAGGTGGATAGCCACCAATATCCCCCTAGATTAGTCCTCCCCCCTTAGGAAGAAATGGTCTCCATTATATTGATTTCCCCCATCAGTCGAGGAAAGTTCTGTTGAATTTGGGCTTGAGTGAGACATTTTCCTTGGTGTAGGAGTTTCCCTGCCTTGATAACCTGATAAAGTTGGATCCTTTGTTGGCCAGTGCCCTTGACCTGTGTGTCCACTATCTGATCTGTGGATGAATGTTCCATGTAGTCAGGGTTGATCTCTATTGGTGTTAACTATTTTGTGATCTCTGAGTTGTCTAATAATGGTGGAAAATATGGTTGGAGGAGGTCCACATTGAACGTTGGGTGCAAGCCAAGGAAGGGCGGAGTATTCAGCTCAAAAGTGTTAATATTTTTGGTGTAACTACAAAAGATATTCTTGTATATTTGTTTTAGTCAAGGGTGAATTCATGAATGTGGGTAACACTTTCATGACAATCGGGTCTCTAAAAATCTGAAAGACATTTTTTCGGTCGAACTATTTTTTTTTCTCGACCGAAAGTCCTATTTTTTCGGCCAAAAACTATTTTTTCCGAACCTTTGAACGTCAAATCGAATGACACCCTCACGACGCCCTCTATTTTCATGTACATTTTTATTCCGATGGATATTTTTCATCCGGCAACATCTTTTCGGTCGAAAGATATTCCGATTGAAAGATATTCGCCCGAAATAACTTTTTAGCTGAAAGATTATTTCGGTTGAAAATACTTTTCGGTCGAAAGATTAGTTCGGCCGAAAAAAGGTTTATATATTCCCTGCAAATCGCGCCTGCTATAGTTTTTGTCAGTGCATACCTATTTGGTGTTTGTTGTGCACGCGAACAACGTTCTTGTTTGGTGTTTGTTTTGCATTCATACAACATTCATGTTTTGTGTTTATTGTTTGGTGTTTGGTTTGTGGGCGGACATCGTTCTTATTTAGTGTTTGTTGTGTTGGTGGACAACGTTTGGTGTGTGAGCAATGTATATTGTTTTTGCAAGGTGTATGGTGTTTGGTGTGTGGGTGAACAACATTTTTGTTTGATATTTGTTGTTTGTTGCAGGCTGACGAGCGGTGTTGTGGACGTTGGAGCAGCGGGCGGGCGGACGTTGGAGCAGCGGGCATTCAATCTAGGTATGTTTAGATTACAATATTTTGAATTATAGATTAGAATTTAGAATTTGAAATTAGGATTTAATTTTTTTATGTAGATTGTTGATAGGGACTTATTCGTCCCTGTCCATGTACAGTGACAGGCTCAAATTCGGGCATGTACCTGTACATGGATAGGGCCGAATATGGCCCTGTCCATTATGTTTACATATGTTTAAATTTTAAATTTTTAAACATGTTTCAAACATGTTTAAATATTAAATTTTTAAACAGGGATGAATTTTAAAATTTTAAATCAGGTCGAATTTCAAGTATGTTAAAGTTTTAAATTTTTAGTTAAAAAATTGAGTTTAGAATTTTTTTTAGAATGTTAACAGGGCCTTATTTGGCCCTGTCCATGTAGAAGTTAGAATTTAGAAGTTATTTTAGAATTTTAGAACTTAAATTTTAAATTTCTATTTAAATTTCTATTTCCAACTTAAATTTTAAATTTCTATTTAAATTTTAGAATTTAGAAGTTAATTTTCGATTGTTGATAGAGCCTTATTCGACCCTGTCAATGTACAATGACAAGACCGAATTCGGGCCTGTACCTGTACATGGACATGGATGAATATGGATCTATCCCTTATGTTTAAATATCTTTAATTTTTGAATTTTTAAACATGTTTCAAATATGTTTAAACAGGGCCGAATTTCAAATTTTTAAACAGGGTCGAATTTCAAGTATGTTTAAATGTTAAATTTTTAGTTAAATTTTTGAGATTAGAATGTTGACAAGGCCTTATTTGGCTATGTCCATGTAGAGGGACAGACCCAAATTCGGACCTGTCACTGTCCATGGACAAGGACGAATATGGCCCTGTCAATGTATAGGGACAAGCCCGAATTCAGGCATGTCAACTTACATGGACATGGCTAGATTCAACCATGTCCATGTAGAGCCTCAAGCAATAGGATAAGTATATCTAGAACTAGTAACAAAGGCCTAGTTCCATAGGAAATCCATACAACTGCTAAGCAGATAGATAGAGGCCTGAAGAGACTATAAACTTTAGGGCAGGACACAGACTAGCTATTCTAACTATAAACAGTGAGACCAAGGGCTAAGCATGACTGCTACAGGGCCACCACTACCGAGAATAGTGCCCAAACTGAACAAAATTAGACTCTAACAACAACTGTAAAGAAACATCACCATAAAGGACCTAGAACATATCACAATATTTAACAGACCTAACAAAAATATTGAAATCCAAAAATATGTCTATAGTAGTTGTTGCAATAGTAGAAAAATAAGTACAATGTTGACAAAAAATCCACTTCTCTGCTAATAGTATTGCTAATTTAAATTTTTAGTTAAAAATTACAACCATGGAAACAATAGGGATAAAGGAAGTGTACAGAACCATGAAACAAAGTTTTTGTAATCATATCATCTAACTGTATAGGGTTGAACATGATGAAGTAGTGAGCTAATATGATATGAGACCACAAAAAGCCCTATGAACAAACTGAATGGAACTACATCTTTGCTTAGAAGTAATTACATCATATTCGTTCATAATGACACCGATGTTGCATTCTTATTGATCAGGGTCCTACTCCTATTAGAAGATATGAATAAGACCTATATTGGTTGTGCTCATATGTTACATGTATTCCCTTTTTATACCTTTTCATATTTATGGGATTGGTTATAACTCAGTACTAATACAAATACAACAACATCATTTACATTCAACTTATGATAATCTACTCTATGTGTCTATATGATCTCAACATAATATAGGGTTATGACTCATACAAGAAGATTTGTTCATGTTCTATGATGTGTGTTTGATATGTTGTTATAACTAAGAGTAATAGATATCTAAACTAACGTGTGTTTCTTATCTTTGTTGGTTTTGTTATCATTTTACGAAAAATGACAAAATTAAATATGAATTAAATATGACAAAAATATAACATAATTAATTTTGTTCATTCTGTTCATGATTGGTATTTTAATTTTGTTCATGGTTGGTATGTTATTTTATCAAGCATTTTATGTTGTTTTCTTATCCAAATAGTAAATTAAATCTTAATTTTAAAACAAAACATTACATATAATTGATTTTAGAAACTATGGTATGACTTATTGTGACAAAGTTTTATAGTGTAATATATATGACACTTAACAAGCCCTTTCCATATGTTCATCTATAAAGAACACACACCAATATATAACTTTGTGACATCTATAAGAATGAATATAGGAATGTATTAACATCTTCGTGTGACCATATTTGTTATCTTAGTTATAAATAGTTCTAGGTAAATGAAACATAGTATAATTATTAAAATGGGTATATAAATATAAAGTTAATGGAGAAAGGTTATAAAGTTAAAGTATTAAAGTTTTAAAATTTCAAACTAATTCAATATAAAAAAGGTAAATTTTCATCAATTTTGTGACAATTAAGACTCATTCAATTGCATCTTCTTCAAAATATATATCCCATTAAAACTCACATTGCTATGTTTACAATAGGCTATGATGCAATTACATTTGAAATTATTTTCATGATTTCTCTCAATCTAGATTTCTAACTCTAACAAAGCCTCCCAATATTACATTTGCTCCATTTGCTCCACCTCATCTTAATATAACTTAATATTGAAGACAATTTAAAAATTACTTATAGTGATGACCAAACTTATTGAATGCTTATCTTATTGATGATATTTATATTCATATAATATTACTTCACACATATAGACCAAAGTTATTGAATGATTATCTTATTGGTGATATTTATATTCATATAATATAACTTCAAATTGACAACTTATTAATTAATTCATTAATAACCTAAACATTAGTAACTAATGTGTTTATTGAACCATAATATTGTATGTGTGTTGGATATTTAGGCATAGCTAGCACACAAATATCCCACACATAGACAATAATAAAAAGCGATGTTCCTAATGCATATTTTTAAAATGTTCACAACTAATCATGTATACAAATAAATAAAGTAAATCAAACTTCAAATAATCCTCATTAAAGAAAGAGTAATAATTCAACATTCATCCATCTTTAAAATTGAATTATTATAATTTAAACATGGTAGGAACTATGTGAGGAAACAAGGAATCACATATCGAATCCGAAATGTGATCCTCAATTGACTTGGAATCACCTAGGTCCTTTTAAACCCTTAATTCCATCTCAAATCTCTCATCCCATCGTTGTATTTTTGAATTGATTTCCCTTGGGGAACGCAAATTTTGATTTCAATGACTTCTATGTGTGGGTTTTTATTGATTATTATAAAAAGATTGTGGTTTTATCTTTTGTCAGTTACCCCTTTAGTCATCAGTATATGCCTGAGAAGATGACCAGAGCCGAATCAATGGTCGTCACTTTGGTGTTTAAAGACCTATAGATTCAAATGCCTATTTTCTCTGCATGGATGATGAATGAAGGATAATAATTTGTCATGTTGTCTATGGACCCCTTACTTAGATTTGAGTTGATTGATTCATGGATGAATGTATAGTCTTTGTGCCTTCTTATGAGCGAGTACCTCTGCAGCTTGATTGATTAAAACTTCAATTTATATCTGCGAATTTAATTGCTTGAACTTGGGTACATCTCTTCATTTTTATTGATAGACTGTGCATTGTGAATGATAAATATTTGAGTTGAATGAAAGTCCCTTGGTGAACCAAACTTTTGATTTCAATGACTTCTTTGTGTGGATTTTGTTGATTATTATGAAAAGATTTTGTTTTTATATTTCGTCCCTTATCTCTTTAGTCATCAGTCTGTGCCTCAGTAGTCGTCCAAGAGATGAATCAAAGGTCATCACTTCGGTGTTTAAAGACCTATAGATTCAATAGCCCCGCTTTTCTATGCATGGATGATGAGTGAAGGATAAGAATTTTCTCTTCTGTCTATCCCTTATTTATCTCTGAGTTGATTGATTCATGGATGGATGTTTAGTCTTTGCTCCTACTTATGTAGATTTGGTTTTTCCTTGAAATTCATTCAATCAATATTCAATTTAATATTCTTGGATTTTTAGTGAGTAATTGAGTGAATTTCACTTTTTTCAGTCTCTTGATATGGCTTCTCTACCAAATTCAACACTAAATTTTGATATGGATTCTCTTGCAAACCATAGAATCTTATCATTGTAAAATCCTCAAAAAGGAACCAGTCTCTCACTTTGGTGGTGTTTTCCAATTGTAGTGACCCTTTGAGTAAAGGAATAATTATAACGAATAGCTCATTTTGGATGATAAAGTCTAATATAGAAATAAAAGAGTCTTAGATGGGAACTAATTATTATACTCATTTATTATAACTTCATATAATATTTATAGATGGGAACTAATTATTATCTTATTGATGATATTTACATTCATATAATATAACTTCAAATTGACAACTTATTAATTAATTCATTAATAACCTAGACATTAGTAACTAATGTGTTTATTGAATCATAATATTGTATGTGTGTTGGATATTTAGGCATAGCTAGCACACACATATCCCACATGTAGACGATAATAACAAGCAATGTTCCTAATGTAATTTTTAAAATGTTAACAACTAATCATGCATACAAATAAATAAAGTAAATCAAACTTCAAATAATCCTCATTAAAAAAATAATATTAATTCAAGATTCATCCATATTTAAAATTGAATTATTATAATTTAAACATGGTAGGAGCTATCTGAGGAAACAAGGAATGGCATATTGAATCCCAAATGTGATCCTCAATTGACATAGAATCATCGGGCTCCCTTTAAGCCCTTAATTCCATCTCACATCTCTCATCCCTTCCTTTGTTGAAATATGTTCGATTTTTGACTATATTAAACTAACTCTAGATATAATCCAAATGTGAAATATTCAAACCATTTGACCTAATATCTCTAGTAGAAAACTAGTATTAGTCATCACACATCTAGGGGAGTGTGGATAGCATGACCCTCCCACAATGCAAGGGGAATGTGGATATCTATAGAAATTACCCTTTAGAACCATTTATTTTGTGACAATTAAGTCTCACTCAATTTCATCTTCTTCAAAATATATACGTCATTAAAACTCACATTACTATTTGTAGAAATAGGCTTCATTATTGATCTGAAATTTAACTTTATCTAAAATTCAAGATCTTTTAACCATTATTTGCATGTGAATTTTTAACTGTTAACCACCTTTGTAAACGCAAAATTAAAGAACATCCATCAAGCACATGAGCACATACACATGTAATCAAACCATCTATGAACAAGAATTGGTAATGGAGTTCACCAGACCCCCTGGCTACGTCTCCGGGCCACTTTCCAAATGGGAAGGCTCATAGATTTAAGTATTCAAATTCTTACAAAGTGAGTTCTGAATTTTGTCTGTCATATACAGTAACAGAATTCAACAACAGCTGCAAGATGAAATTCTGAGACTTTTAAGTATGAACATGAATACCTTTCTGTGTATTCGAAAGATTCTGTGAGCACATTTCTGTCTAGATGCCTGAATGCAAAAACTGAAGCTGGATCTGTAATCCTTGCGAAAAACCAATACTTTTGAGTATAAACTTGATATATTTCAGAACTGGACTCAGAATGCCCTTCTTGGCACAATTCCCAAATATACCTCTGATCTGTACAGTCTGTACGGCCTCAGGATTCGTGCAAATCTAGAATCACCTCAATCTACGTGTAAAACCACCTTGATCCACATGAAAAACCACCTTGATCACTATGCAAAACCACCTCGGGCTACGTGCGAGTCTCTGCCTGCATCAACCTCTCCCCCTCAAGATCCATACCCATGGACCATTTAAATAATGAAAACAAAAACAAAAGGGTCGTGGGCCATAGGCCACGTGCCCACCCAGATCCCACCAAAATTGGAACTTTATAAGGTTATTGTGCCACTTCTTGCCACATCTCATAGCAATGGCACGTTGGTAGTTGTGGTGGTTAGTGGGGCGGAATTCTCGGGGTCAAACCCGCGGGCTTCTCCTCCCACTACATATGATTTTGGCTTTGGCTTATCGTGATTTCATTTAATATATGGTATATATATTATATGGTTGTAACTTATGTGAAGTCGCATATGGTTTGGTATATATATGGTGCGATTTATAACATTTGGTTGGTTTAGTATATATGTTTGGGATATAGTTTACGGAGTCATATGGCATGGTTGGATTTTGGGTTATTGATATGGTTGAATATCATATTGTTGAATAACATTTAAATACCAAGGGGGCCTTGGTGTTGGCAAGGTTGAGGGCTAAGCCCTTGACCACCCCCTTTTTGCCCAACCATGGGGTCATGGTGGCTTTATCCTAAGGTCTTAGGTTCAATTCCCTAGCCCCAAATTACATTTTTTAAACCATTTCTAACCATTTTTTACCATCCTTGATCAAACTTCAATTGCTAATATCTTTGTCATCTGGAGGTCGTTTTTCCTAAAACAAATGTCACCGAAAAGATGCTGACGAGGTCTTCCACTTTCTAATATTTTCTTTGCATTTTGAATAGTTTAACTCTATCGAATTTTGAGATGATCCACCTGGATCAAACCTTCCCACTGGAAATCTTTTTGGCCACAAAAGGTATGAAATCATTCATAAAATAAGTGAGGACATGTTTGTCTCACTTGTCCTGTATCACCTATCCATTATTCCTGGAACCTGCACATCTATCTCAGCAATACAACAATCAACACTGCACTGACATTGTTAAGTAAATTAATCACATTCATAATCACATCTTCATTCAACATTGTCGGAACCAACCACATACTGTTGATGAGTAATAAGCTAAATATAAACATTGAACCTGTGAAAAAGATTGTATCCAAACTATGCTGACTTTTAACCATATAAACACTATAAACCAAAATAGATGCATTGTAGTGAAATGACACTTCCTTTTCATGCTTAGGATTCTTTTCTTCCTTACATTGTATAGACATAAGTGCCAAATTCTGACTTGCATTAACAACCCTTTTTAATTGTTGTGTAGTGCCCAATGATTTGTCATTTTTGAATGAATGTGAATGCACTATGTACTCAATTCCTTCTTTAAACAAGTGATATTGATTCTGTTCTCGATAGAAAATTTCGTTTCGATCATATAAGTATGGACTACCAAACACAATTCCACAGATATCTAGTGGGACCACATCAAATTCAACCTCATATACAAACTTAGATGTAATTGCAAACTTTAGATCACATTGTTGTTTTACTTGTAATCTTTTATCTTTGCATACCCAACCTAATGGATAAGGTTTCTTGTATGGTTTTGTTGTCAATCCAAATTTCTTAACTACTTCTTTTGAAATAATATTAGCTTGAGATCCACTATCTATGAGTGTGTCGACCTTTGTTTGTTTTGTAATCACTCTTATATGAAAAAATGTATTCCCCTTTCTATCCTTAGAATTGTCATCATATTTAGAAGTAGAAGCACACACTACTACATTTGGGTCAAATTCCGACGGCGTGTTCGACGCAATTGCGACTTTCTATTGTCGAAAGACCGACAAACCTCGGACCCCCTCAAACGTCGTTTCACATGACGTCGTTTTTCCGACGGCCTAATTTTCGTCTCTCTTGCGACGTTTCAAACGTCACAAGAGCGACGTTTCAAACGTGGCAAGACCGACGTTTCAAACGTCGCAAGAGAGATGTTTCAAACGTCGCAAGAGAGACGTTTCAAACGTGGCAAGACCGACGTTTCAAACGTCGCAAGAGAGACGTTTCTAACGTGGAAAGAGAGACGTTG
>JASDQU010738697.1:20359-30904 GCA_032191745.1 Picea mariana
AGGGTTCAATGCTACAACAACGCACCAACAAAACCCTAACTACTGGCCCTTTCGACAACACCTGCGAAACAGATGAAGTCTCACCCAAGGTACAAGAAAGGGTGGTCTCAGGACTCTAGGTTCTACAACCTTAGCTGGGACACAGATCTGTGATTGTAACACGTTAACATAGCACTTAGAAGTTACAATTCGTTAATATTCAACCTTAGTTTACAGCATAGCTAAACCTTAAAAAAAAATTAGCGCAGTATTTATACAGATCCAATAGATTCAAGTACTAACCATAACAACATAGATAAGATCTAGCATTTATTCACATTATTCAGCACTAAGCTACCCTATTAGATCCTTATAAGCATACATCAATGCACTAAGAATTCAATCACATAGACAAGAGAACAACCATAAAGCACATAGAAATCACAACGCAGGATATACGTGGTTCACCCCCACCCTGGGGCTATGTCCACCAACTCTTCTTCTTTATTTCTTTCTGTCAATCTTCTACATGCACAGAGCCATGATATCTTAATCTGCAAAGGACAAGAGATGTGTGCACCTCGCTAGATCCTCCTTCTATGAATTGCAACATAAATCCTTCCACAGTCTCTTACAATCACTTGCACTTAGCTCTGCAAGTCTCACACAATATGAACAAAGCAATTACAATTACCACTTGCACTGAGAAATTAACACTTAGAACTTAGCATCACATACTTGTCCCTCCTTCGATCACATAGATCAAACTAATTCCTACACCGCCTATCTCTTTATTTATACATTACAAAATGGGCCTAAACATGGGTAAACCCATGGGCTAACATTACCATTCCCCTTACATAAGCCCAAAACCCAAAAATCCCTAAAAAGGGGCTAAGATCCCATGATATCTACTTCGACTTACGTTCCATCTTCGACAACCTTTCGAAGTCCCAAAAGTAGGTCAAACATGACCAAGGATCCTCAAAACTTGGTTGAGGGCCAACAAGCCCCCAACACTCACCTGTGACTCGTCCTAAGTGACTCTGGTCTGGGTGGTTGTTGTAACAGCCCTAGTAGAATATATGTTTAGGGAATTATTAAGTAAAATTTATTTAGTAATTAATTTTTCTAACATATTATTAATTAAACAAGGATTGGTATAATGATACTAATTAAATATTTATTAATTAATCAATGGTTACAATTTGATTAATTAATTGATTAATTAATTACATGTTACATTCATTGACATGGGTATTAAATTAATAGGGTTAATAAATTATAAGTTTAAATTGTTAAAGACTTACGTACACAGAAAGGGATAAGATATTAATTATAAAGGGATAAGATATTAATTACGAAAGGATAAAATAATAAATGAAAGGATAAGGGGCATTAACTATGTGTAGGTAAGGAAGTAAATGAGGAAAGGGCATTGAAGGAGGGATATGAGTAGAGGAGGTTACGAAGGAAAGGGATCATTTCTATGGGAAATTTTCTTTTGGGGGTTCTCTTGGATTTGCAGGGAGGAGAGTTTGAGCTCTGTAGTCAGGAGGATTAGTACAGGGGGCACTCGTTTGCTGGGGGTTTTGAGCATGGGGGGCAAGATTCCTTTCGGTTTCCTGGAGCTAGGGAGCCGGACAGGCTGCTCCTACATAGCTGGGAGGATAGTAGGTTTGGGCAGTGTTGGTCAGGGCATCAGGCAGCAGGAAGGCAACAACAAGGCAGCAGGGAAGGGACAATCATATCGACAGAAATTAGCATCAGAAGCAGGTAATTTGTTTGTGCAATGGCTAAGTTATTTTTATGTTGTAGTAAAATGTTAAATGTTAAATTTTGCTGAAATTTTATATGCTTATTTGAAGTTAATGAATTATTTACGCACTCAGAAATTCTATGTTAGAAATGTTATGCATAATTGTAAGGATTTTACTAGGCTTGTTGATTTTTTTTTACTGGCAACTACACATGGTATTAGAGTGCCTCGTTCACAATCTGGAGCCTTAAGGGCCAAGTTTCCAGCTCCAACTCCAGCTCCACCTAACCTGAAAACCAAACACAGAAATTTTAACACAAATATAAATATAAAAGAAATACATATTGAAAATGTAAAAACAAATTTACCAAAGAAAAACAAGTGAAATATGAATACAACTAGGGTTGTTACATAGTAAATGTATATCTTTTGTCGATACATAAGTGGATACCAGACACTGCTCGAATATACACAAACAGTAGAATTCTGGATGATAGAATTAGCAAATAAGTCTTTATTTTGAACTATGTGTGAGTCAGGACACAAACTGTTACTATATATACTCTATTTTTTTTGGAAACAGTGGTCATGTTGTAAATTCTGCCTCTAGTTAAAGCCAACGTCTTTTTTAAAATAAATCAAAACTAGCCCTTTTTACATGGTAAGGGAGAACTTAAAAAGATTCAAAGGAAGTCCAGGTAAAGTTTTAGCACACTAACAATAGGGCCTTGGTTCACTGGTGAGATCAACAGAGTATTAAGCCTGTCTAACAGGGTTCCATTGGTTCCATTCTCACTGTGGTTTACCCACCCAAATGGCATGTCTCAAAAAAGAATGAGGATGGGTACCAGTCCCAAGAGACTTTGGAGGAATAGACACCCCAAAGTGAACCCTATAAATGAAACAAATTCTCCAAATCGTACAATACTCCATGAACAAAGACCGAATCCGAAACCCCATGAAACCAATGATAATAATAGTAATGAATTAAGCATCACAAAATGATCATTAATTCCCTCGACATTACAATCAAACTTTGTATTAAAAGAAATGTTTTGGTCAAAGTACCAAAAAGAAAACTCAAAAGTTTGCTTGGAATGACTGGCAATGCCTGGCCAAAATAGAGAGTCAACTAAAACTTGGCCTCAAGAATGACTGGCCAAGCCAAAACAGAGAGTCAACTCAGGACATGGTAAAATTCAACAATAACAAGGCAAATTAGAAATACATTAAATAGTCAGAATTTCATAAAAAAAAAGTAATAGTAACATTCTCTCGGAGCAAATTAGAAATGCATTAAATAGTCAGAATTTCAAAAAAAAATAAAAATAGTAACATTCTCTTAGAGGTTGGGGTTAGGCCGTGACCATAGATAACCTACCTTTGTGTCCACTAGGCCTCTTCCTTTCACATCCACGCAAATTTACTGCAAGGAACGTCAACAAATCAACCCTGAAATCTGAATCGCATTCTTCACACTGTAAGATTAAATCCGACTCAATCCGAACGGTGCATGCATCTTGGGCTATTCAATAAGCTAGGGGCAGGTGTTATATACGGCGGAATCGTTCTTCATCCTCCATGAATCCATGATCTTTGGTCAATTTTTGAGTAAAATAAAATTTAAAACCACAAATTGGGACGAATGCAATTGTAAGCTCCATTTCCAAGACGGATAAAGGGCGAAATAGCTCACAAAAACCTCCATGATAAATGCAACTTCCAACAGAAAACATAAATCCGAGTAAACTCATAAAGAAACAACGAATACAACCATTTCACTCCCAAGTTACTCTATGTGGATGAATTGAAACAGTTGAACAAGCGTATCACTTGGAGTACTCTCTTCAGCTTTTGTCAAACCTGTCGATAGAAATGGCGATCTGGGTGTACCAATAGAAATGGCGATTTCGAAAGACCCTCATGGATCTAAACAAAGCCAACAGTAAATAAGTTGTGGGCTTCAATCCTTGTTGGCGACGCTAAATAGGAAAGACACCTTTGATTGCAGCAAACATACGCTTCAATAATAAATATCAAACCTCGTTGAACAGAGTCGATAGCCCGTTGTTGTTGGTTGCAAGTCATGTTTTCTCCATGGTCGCAGGTTGCGCAGCCTCTCCATGCCTGATCCTGAGAAAGAAACTCTCCTCTACACAGGTGTGATCCGAGCTAGGTTGAAGGCAGGGTAGCCTTCTATCATAGTTTCATGCAGGCACTGCAATCCTTTCCAGGGGATCTTACTGGTGGCTCCGAGCAATAGAGGCATGCACGAATATTCATTCTACACCATTAGCAGCTTCGAAAGGGAAGTGAGGACATATATGTATCACTTAAACTCTATAGCTCGGCCAACGCTAGAGACAATACAAGCCAACGACCAATGCTTGAAACCAAACACCTGACCACGAGGAGGAGAAGCCAGGAGAGAAGGCCATGGCGAATGACCGCATAACCAAAAACTTCGCAAGATGAAACGATGGGGAAAAGAGGAATTAGGGTTAAGACGATAGAGGTTAGGGTTAGATATAGGGGGTGCTGGAGGAAGCAAGGAAGGCACGTGGAATCCATGCGTGCCCGCACTTTTTTTTTAATTATTTTGATTTTTTTTTTGTTTACTAAAATTTTTATATGTTCGTTTATTTTTTTTTATTATTTTAAGTGTAAAAATAATTTAGTGTAAAAAATATATATATATAATTTAGGTCAAGTTAGTTTAAATTAATTTAAAGTTAATTTAGGTTAAATTAGTGTAATAATAATTTTAAATTAATTGTTTTATTTAGTGTAAAGTTAATCTACATTAAAGTTAATTAATGATGTTAGGGATTATATTAAATTTGGGTTAGATTAAAATTTTGTTGGGGCAGACGTGTTTTGAACCCGCGACCACCCACCAAGCGAAGCGCCTTAAGAAGAGCACTACAACCAACACGCCCTCATAGGTCTTTACAAATGAATTCTTATACGTATTTAGATTAATGGTAACACTGTAGAGATTAGAGTGGTATTATTATTAGGAAGATACAATATGAAGATTAAGACTAATTGGCTTATTACCTAACCTAGTGATTTGGAGCCAACTAACCGAGTTGAATCATAATTAGTGAATGCACTAGAAATCAAAACAAGGGATTATTTAGCATTAGTAATCTTTGTATCCCGAAGTATAAACTCCGACTGTCCAAGCATCAGGCTCACGAGACTGTACACACAATTCATTGAGCCGAGCACCAAGTCCCTCCACTCCATTCCACCAATCTAGTCAATGCTAAATCTCAATGCGGCATTCGACAACGCCAACACTATGCACCAAGGAAAATCTCCCGAGTCAAGCATCAGAGGATATTTAGTTGTAAGCAAAAAGTTAAAAGGACTTAGACTAGGACAAGCGGGAAGGAGGCGACATATACACTAGGAGAGTAAGCATAGGAAGTGGCGAGTATTACACAAGGCTAGCGTAGCTACAGGGCAACGAAACCAATATTTTTTTCATACGGGCAAAGAAATCAAGCTTAGATGCTTAATCCTAACCCTAACCTTGCCAATCCCCTAAAGGAGTAATGTCTGTTTACAGAAAAGTAAAGAAAACTTATGCCTAACCCTGTTTCTAGTTTGAGTAGCACCAATTTGAAACATCCTGGAACTCACCCTGACAACTTTGGTTGATGCAGTTCAAAGCATACAGGATGGTCAGGACTCGAGGGAATTGAGGCAGGGGAGCATCGTCACAAGAACCGCCAACACCGCCAGGGCCACCACCACCATCGCCCGAACTAGCCCTCATACTGCGCTCGTTGGAAGCCATTAATGAGACTTTAAAGGGGCGACAACCGGAAGGGACTAAAGTGGAACCCCCACCATATGGAACGAGTAATCCAGAAGCGTCAAGGGATTCAGGGGGAGGACCTCCAACTGAAGACATCACGCGAGAATTGCATAAGATTAAGCTTTTGGAGTTTGTCGGGGGTCGCGCCAGTGAACGCGTGGAAGCATGGTTGGAAGGCATGACAAGGTGTTTTTCCTTAAGGGACTATGCATCGAACTCAAAGGCAAAGATCACAGTTTTTCAATTAAGAGATAGTGCCTTGAACTAGTGGGGCAACCTGGAAAGACAACTGCACCTTACCCCAGACACAGTATCTTGGGAACTTTTCGAGGAGAGGTTCCGAAGGAAATATCTACCAGCATACTACGAGGAACAACAGGTAGGGGCATTTCATGCCTTAGTACAAGGAAACAGAACTGTAGAAGAATATGAGATCAGATTTATGGAACTGGTCAAATATGTTTCGTATATGGACAATGACCAACAACAGGCAGAGCGCTTCGTCTATGGATTAAACCCTAAGATAAGAGCTATGGTGCGGATGTGGAAGCCGTCTTCAGTAGCGGAGGTGGTGGAAAATGTGCGTTATGCGGAAGAACACATGAACTTAATTGGGGGTACAAGACCGACATTTCCGCATCGTCCTGGATTTGTAGGGAAGGCCCCAAGGACATTTCCTAGGGGAGGGGGCTCAAGGCCACCGCCATATGGTAACAGAGTCATGCCAAGGACAGTAGCTGCAGGGATTTCAATGGCAGTGAGTGCAGCATCTCGTTCATCGCCAACGATGCAGACAGGTCCACGACCATCTTAGGGAGCAACGAGTAGGGGCAGGGGTTCTAGGGGAAGGAACTCATTTCAGAGACAGTCACATAACACTACACAGGTTCAATCTCATGTTACCTGTTGGGGGTGCGGAGGACCCCATTACCAGCGTGACTGCCCAGAGTTACAATCAGGGTTAATGCATAGAGAAGGAAAGGCACCGATGGGGAGAGCAAGTAGCAGCCACCAGATTTATGCAACGGTTAATAATCGCCAGGCCGAACATTAATCCATGTTGGTGGAGTCATAAAGTATGCTAAATCATATCAATGTCAAGATTTTGTTTGATTCTGGTGCGATAGATAGTTTCATTTTACCATCTGCATTAGAAAAGAGTGGGTTGGTAGCCTACAAGCACGATGACTTTAAACAATTTGAGATGGCTTCGGGGGAAAAACAAGCGGTAGGACCTAGTGTCGATAATTGTATAGTAGACCTGGGAGTGTGTACTACCAGGTTAAAGGTATATGTCACTGCTCTCGGGGCATATGACCTAATCATTGGAATGGAATGGTTAGCAGCTCATCGATCTTTGGTAGAGTGTTTCGCAAAAAGGGTGCTTTGTGTCGACGATGAAGGAAGACTAGTAGAAATCCAAGGTGTACAGAGAAAAGTTTCGTTACACTTTATATCACTTATGAAGGTTAAGCGATGCTTGAGGCATGGGTGTCGACTTTATGTAGTGGAAGCAGTGAATGAAAGGAAGGGACCCTCATTGGATCAGTACCCGGTATTGTCAGAATTTCAGGATGTTTTTCCGAACAAGTTACTAGGGTTAGCTCCTGAGAGGGAGCTTGATTTTACCATTGAGCTAAAACCTGGTGCAGATACAATTTCCAAAACTCCGTATCAGATGACAGCGCTAGAACTTTGTGAGTTGCAAATGCAGTTGAAAGAGTTACTGGACTTAGGGATAATAAGGCCCAGTGTCTCACCTTGGGGCACACCGATAATTTTTGTAAAGAAGAAGGATGGATCCTTACGACTGTGTACAGACTACAGGGACTTGAACCGTGCTACAGTGAAAAAAAGGTACCCAATGCCGCGAATAGATGACCTCTTCGATCAAATGAAAGGAGCAGCGGTATTCTCAAATATTGATTTGCGATCAGGGTATCATCAGTTAAGGATTAAGAAAGGTGATATCCCAAAAACTACCTTTCAAACTCGGTTCGGACATTACGAGTTTGTTGTAGTACCTTTCAGATTGACCAATGCGCCAGTAGTATTCATGAGCCTCATGAATGGCGTATTCTAGAAGTACTTAGACCGTTTTGTACAAGTCTTTTTAGATGACATCCTCATCTATTCCAAGAATGAAAGAGAACATGAGGAACACTTGCGAATAGTGTTGTCCTGCCTTAGAGAGAACAAATTGTATGGGAAGTTGTCGAAGTGTTCCTTCTTCCAGAAAGAGATCCACTATTTAGGTCATATCATTTCCAGCGAAGGAATCTCTGTGGACCAAGAAAAGGTAAAGGCCATTATGGAGTGGCCAGTGCCGAAAAATGCCCATGAGGTGAGAAGCTTCATGGGGCTAGCAGGTTATTACCAGATATTTGTGGAAGGGTTCTCAAAAATAGTGAAACCCATCACCACCTTGCAGCACAAGGGGGTCAGGTATGAATGGATAGTAGAGTGTGATAGTGCATTCATTGAGCTTAAGAGGTTACTAACCAGTGCGCCAATTCTACGAGTGTCAGATATGGAAAAGGACTTCACAGTCTGCATGAATGCCTCGAAGCAAGGGTTGGGGGCCATGCTAATGCAGGATGGAGGAGTGATAGCCTATGCATCAAGGAAGTTGAAGAAGCACGAAGAGTTATATGCGACTCATGATTTAGAGTTGGCAGCTGTAATGCTAGCTCTGAAAATTTGGAGGCACTATCTTGTGGGGCAAAACTTTGAGCTCAAAACGGACCATCAAAGTTTAAAACATCTCTTCACTCAAAAAGATCTGGATGCCAAGCAAAGGCGATGGAGTGAGTTTATGAGTGAGTACAATTTTGGTATTTCGTTCATCAAGGGAAAGGAAAATGTGGTTGCAAATGCCTTGAGTAGGAGACCATGTATCTTCTCCTTGGTAACATTAAAGGTCAATCTGAGGGAACATGTGTTGACACAACTCCCAGGAGACAGTTGGTATTTAAAGGTTACTTCAAACCTCCAGAGCGGGAGGCAATTAGATCCAAAGTATGAAGGATATAGTATGGAAACAAATGGACTGTTAAGATACCGAGGAAGGATGTACATCCCTAAGAATGGGGATATTTGAAGCATCATATTGAAGGAATCCCATAGAGCACTTTATTGTGCACATCCGGGTGTGAAGAAGATGTACGTAGATATGAGGAAGCTCTTCTTCTGGGTAGGCATGAAGCACGATGTAGTCCATTTCATCGCCAAATGCCTGGAGTGTCAACAAGTGAAAGCCGACCACCATCACCCAGCAGGCCTCCTACAACCACATGATGTTCCTATGTCCAAACGGGAAGTCATCTCTATGGATTTTGTTGTGAGGTTTCCAGTCACATCTCATAGACACAATGCCATTCTTGTGATAGTGGATAAGTTAACCAAGAGTGCTCATTTCATTCCGGTTAGAGACACTTACGATGTCACTGATGTGGCACGTGTGTTTGTAAGCAAGGTTATCTGTTTGCATGGGATACCTAAGAAGATAATTTCAGATAGGGATTCCAGATTCAATTCTAGGTTTTAGACAAGTCTATAGTCAGCGTTGGGGACTCAATTGAACTTAAGCACAACTTATCATCCTGAAACAGATGGGCAAACTGAGAGAGTAAATCAAGTCATGGAATACATGCTTAGGATGTATGTAATGGATAATCAAACCCAGTGGGAGAATTACCTACCTTTGGTAGAGTTTGCCTATAATAACAATTTTCATAGTTCCATCGGAATGCCACCCTACGAAGCTTTGTATGGGAGGCCATGCAGAACGCCATTGAGTTGGGATAGACTAGAAGACTGAGTAACAGTTGGGCCAGAATTGATTCAAGAAATGGAGGAACAAGTGATTCGGATTAGGCAGAGACTAAAGGAAGCACAGGATAGGCAGAAAAGCTATGCAGATGCACACAGGACTGATCGAAGTTATGAAGTGGGAGACCAGATTTTCATTCGTATCAGGCCTAATAAGAGTACCATACGGTTCGGGAAGGGGTCAAAGTTGCCACCTCAATTTATAGGACCATTCAGGATCCAAGAGAAAATTGGACCTGTTGCATATCGTCTCGTACTGCCACCCCACTTGCATAAAACTCATAATGTATTTCATGTATCTATTTTACATCATTATGTTGCTGATGAATCACATAAACTAAATTGGAAGGAATTGGAGGTATCGGATGTGGGAACCCTCACGGTAGAACCGTTACGCATATTGGACCATAGAGTCCGACAGCTCAGGAACCGTCTGGTAGACCAAGTTAAGGTCCAGTGGGACAAGTATAGTTCAGGATCTGCTACTTGGGAAGACGCTGAGACACTACGATGAGACTATCCCTCACTTTTTTGACAACCTCGATAACATGTTTCTCAAAGGATGGGTGTATGTAACACCACCTTTTGACTTAGACAACCAGGATTACCTAAGGCCTATATACTTTATTTTCTAGTCACAATGAAACTATTAAGTGGTACACCTAAACTTTAAATGTATGAACTTTTATGAATGATTAAATGTTATTGATGATGATGTATGTAATGTGATCTATTATGTGAATGTAAACTTTACGAATGTTTAAATGTTATTGATGATGATGTATATGATGCGACATATTGTGGGAATGTGAATTTAATGAATGTTTAAATGTTATTAGGATGATGTTGGATATTATGCAATCTATTTTGGGTAAATGATAATTTTATGAATGGGTGTCAAAATTGAATTATGGGATATTATGAGATCTATTTCTAATTGGAAAACTTTGATGTTAATTTATCTGTACATGGATACCAAATTGAAATGATGATAGTATGCAATTACATGATGATAATGCATAGAAATGTATGAGTTTGTGTTACAGACTAATCTGCAGGTTATGGGCTATGAAATAGCCAAAGGATAAAGATGTTGAAAGTGGATATTATGACCACTAGCCATGAAACATTATGGTATGAATATTGT
>JASDQU010738697.1:52165-86237 GCA_032191745.1 Picea mariana
TGGACCAGTGCATGATTTCAGGTGATGACACTGCCCAAAAGCGAATAAATGATGACAAAACCTCTAGCAACACGGTGCCACTATATATTCCATTGTAGGGTGTGGACCCTAGTTATGATTAGGAGGGGTGGAGGCATTTTCCACCGTGTATCCTCCAAAACCTGAAGTCATGGGAGGACGGTGTTAGTTCACACTCCCCAAGACGTGTGATGATGACTGTCAGATGCCTGCTAGAGAATTTTGGTAGAGATAGCGACACTTCCGCTTACGGATTCTATTTGGAGTTAGGTCAATATAGTCGACGCTCCAAGATAGTCTAGCAGAGGAAGGATAGGAATGTAGATGGAAGTAGGTTAGGGAGGAAGAATGAGTAGTAATAGTTGAGAAGGTATGGAGATCTGTCTGGTGGTGGAATTTAACGTTTTCCCTTCAAAAAAAAAAGAGAAAGGAGTATATATGAATATTCATTATTACGTAACTAAACCACAATTGTTTAAAATAAAATTGTTGAACCAGATAATAGTAATTGAAGGATTTCTCAAACAATTGATTGGTTTGTTGTCTTTTATAAAAGACTAGTCTTGCTGACTGGATTGGATGCATACATAAATTACTAAAGGATGACAGCTTTGATTATTAGTACATGCACGAGACTTATATGTACTAGCTACACATGCATTTCTTTTACATATACACTACTATGTATGAGTTTTCTAGACTTACTTACTGATAATGTCGGTTAATTGCTATGAATGTGTGAACCATGTTTCTTTTCCTTGTACCATAAGATACCTTAACTTTGGGACGAAGTTTCCTGAAGGGTGGGTGTATGTAACAACCCTAGTAGAATATATGTTTAGGGAATTATTAAGTAAAATTTATTTAGTAATTAATTTTTCTAACATATTATTAATTAAACAAAGATTGGAATAATGATACTAATTAAATATTTATTAATTAATTAATGGTTACAATTTGATTAATTAATTGATTAATTAATTACATGTTACATTCATTGACATGGGTATTAAATTAATAGGGTTAATAAATTATAAGTTTAAATTGTTAAAGACTTACATACACGGAAAGGGATAAGATATTAATTATAAAGGTATAAGATATTAATTACGAAAGGATAAAATAATAAATGAAAGGATAAGGGGCATTAACTATGTGTTGGTAAGGAAGTAAATGACGAAAGGGCGGTGAAGGAGGGATATGAGTGGAGGAGGTTACGAAGGAAAGGGATCATTTCTATAGGAAATTTTCTTTTGGGGGTTCTCTTAGATTTGTAGGGAGGAGAGTTTGAACTCTGTAATTAGGAGGATTAGTACAGGGGGCACTGGTTTGCTGGGGGTTTTGGGCACGGGGTCCAGGATTCCTTTCATTTTCCTGGAGCTAGGGAGCTGGACAAGCTACTCCTAGCTGGCTGGGAGGATAGTAGGTTTGGGAAGTGTTGGTCAGTGCGTCAGGTAGCAGGAAGGCAATAGAAAGGCAGCAAGGCAATAGGGAAGGGACAATCATATTGACAGAAATTAGCATCAGAAGCAGGTAATTTGTTTGTGAAATGGCTAAGTTATTTTTATGCTGTAGTTAAATGTTAAATGTTAAATTCTGCTGAAATTTTATATGCTTATTTGAAGTTAATGAATTATTTACGCACTAAGAAATTCTATGTTATAAATGTTATGCGTAATTGTAAGGATTTTACTAGGCTTGTTGATTTTTTTTTACTGGCCACTATAGTTGTGCTTCAAAATCCTCGGACTTGGCTCGAGCTGCTTCGACTTGTTGTTGTGTCACGACCTCCTACTCAACGAACTATTGGATGATTGCTTCGTTGATAGGTTCCTCTAAATGTTCTTCGACTGCAGTGACTACTTTTTCCAACTCTGCGCCTCGACCTTCAATATCCTCAAACAGTTGGCAAGCTTCGTTCTGGACTGTTTGGAGCCTTTGAGTTACTTCGATGAATTTTCTTTGAATGGTGTGGACCTTCTGTTGAGTAGTGTGCTACTCTTGGGATCGCTCATCCTTTCAACTACTGACAGGAGCTTCAACTGCACTTGTACTGTTGTTTCTTGTTGTTTTGCCTACTGGAGCCATGAATCGAGTACCTTTATCTCAGTATCTTTAGTGAGTCGCTCATAATTATGTGCATTGTGAGCACTTAGTTGTTTTCATTCCAGATTGAATGCTCTGATCCTCTCGTGTTAAGAACCAAATACTTGAATACAAAATATCACAATAGATCCAAACATATCTGGATATAATCACCACACAAGATATACGAAACCATATAGAAAACCAAAACTTTATTATAGAAACCCTTGAGGTAGGGAAACACCATACAATGGATCCTATTATGGAAGGGATCCTCTCCTGTTCACTTGCCTCCTTGAGGGGGCATCCTCCTATTGAGCTAAAGCTCCAAATACAATAATTGTCTTCATATCTCATTACATTGCTTGAACCCCTTTATATAGTTCTACCATCACCTAAGAACATTCCAGACGAGGAATCTTCTAGAAGTAGAACCTTCTAAGAAGTCCTCTTACATTTATTATATCTAATTACCCATTTATTATATCTAACTGCCATAGTGGGCCTTATTTAATAATATAGTGGACCTGGTCCACCTTACATTGAATGACATCCACTATTATCACTATGGGCCCTCTGGGCCCCCCCACTACCTCTCTAGCTACCTTACATTCCATCCCCCTTATGAAAAAATTTTCCTCAGTGCTTGATGTACAACCATATACTAGGGTCCCATGGATAATTGTGGACCATAATGTTGAAGAAGACTGGAGAACCAAGGTCCCATGTAGAAAGGAAAGCCACCATGTTGAAGTAGTCCAACCACCATTGTAAGCCCGGGTCCCATGTCCAAGTGCTCATGTAAACTCCCCGTGGAATATTTTGGAACCCAATAACCAACTCAAAATGATGCTCCAAAGACTGACACCTATCATGTGGATCCAAATAAGAATATCCATCCACATAGTGGAAAATGGTCGTAGCAGAATTTGGAAGGAATAATACCAATGTAGAATATGCAGGATGGACACTAGTAATAATCATTGGCTCTCAATTTGTCACATTGATGTTGTCTACAGAAGGTGGATTAGTGTCATCAAATAAAATATGAAAGTGGTTGTCATCCCAGAAATGATAACTATCCATATACCAATCATCACAATCAACCTAAAAATCATACCAAGCATATATTTCTTGATTATATTCATCCATGATGTCCGCCATAAGAAATATCTGTTGCATGTTATCCAATGAATCTCGAATACTACGGAAACTATCATTGAGGTCATTTGCAAGGTCATGCAATCTAGCATCCAATGTGTCATACAATTTGGATTTGAATGCTTCAAGAATTCCCTTGAGGGTTTGATAGGAAATAGCCATATGAGCACCCTATGAACTCTTCGGTCCCACATCCGTCATGAAAAATCCCCAAAAATAGAACAATAAGTTACTATAGAAAATCACGGCGTTTTCCGGAAAAACCCTGAAAAACTGTTGAATTTAAAATGCTCATAACTTCACTTTCCGAACTCCGTTTCGGCTGTTTTTTTTTTTAAATTGGGTGAAATTGTGAGAGGAACTCATATCAGTAATTTATTTTGGCAAATTTGGCCTCTATATGCTATAGAATAATAAAAAAAAATCACGTCGCCGTCTGCAGAAAAAACCCTTAAAATTTGCAGATTTTAAAAATTCAATATCTTGACTTCCCGGACTCCGTTTCGGACGATTGTTTTTTCAACTTGGGTGTTTTTCTGAGAGGAAATCAGATCCACAACCTGTTTCTACAATGTTTTCACAGAAATATACTGAAAATATCTAGAATGTCGCGGCCCTCTTTTTCTTCTCTGAAAAAAAAATATGCAAAAATAAAAAATATTTTCCCACAATGTCTGCCAAGGAAAGTGCTTTGATACCACTTGTTAAGAACCAAATACCTCAATACAAAATATCACAATAGATCCAAATATATCTGAATACAATCAGCACACAAGATATATGAAACCATATAGAAAACCACAACTTTAGTATAGAAACCTTTGAGGTACAATGCATCCTATTATGGAAGGGATCCTCTCATGTTCACTTGCCTCTTCGAGGGGGCATCCTGCTATTGAGCTACCGCTCCAAATAAAATAATTCTCTTCATATCTCATTACATTGCTTGAACCCATTTATATAGTGTTACCATCACCTAAGAACATTCTAGAGGAGGAATCTTCTAGAAGTGGAACCTTCTAAGAAGTCCTCTTACATTTATTATATCTAATTACCCATTTATTATATCTAACTACCATAGTGGGCCTTATTTAATAATATAGTGGATCTAGTCCACCTTACATTGAATGACCTCCACTATTATCACTATGGGCCCTCTTGACCCCCCCACTACCTCTCTAGCTACCTTACATCTCGACTGCGCTACGAGCAGTGGCTTCTCTTTGATATTTCATGTCCCATGGAGTACTTGGCATTGTTCGTAGCTCGAGGTCTGCAATTCTCTATTGAAGTTGTTGGATATCTTCCCCAAGCTGCTCTACTTGGTGTTCCACTGGGCCTTCCTCATTTTTCTCTAATCCTGTCACAGAGCGAAGTGCTCTATTGATTGTTTCTTTTACTCCCACCTTCTCTGTGATCAACTGGTCTTTCTCTCGCTGGATCTGTGATTTCTCTTCTTCAAGCCTAGTTTGGAGGGAAGCCTTCTCTTGCTGCACAACTTGAGGTTTCTCTATGATTACTTTTTGTACTTGATTTAGGGCCTCTATGGCTTGTTCGGTTTCTTCCTCTACGCGACGAAGGTGAGCTTTGGTCATGTCAGCTAGTCTGTGAAGTTGGGTTGGCTCATCTACGAAATAAGGTTCTTCTGATGGTGGGGGCACAATGGATGCTATGCGGTTGGATTGAAGGGCATACTATACCCCTCTGAGTTCAACCTCAATTCTATCATACATCTCCTCTTGCTTGGCTTCATGTTTCTGCAAGATCTCCTACAAGGCATCTGCTGCAGCTGTGATGATAAAGTCAAAGTCATCCACAGTGAGAACAGTCTGCATCTTAGTCAAGGTAGCTCTGGATTTCTTTCAGGAAGTGGGTTTCATGGGAGAAACCTTACTTCATCATCACCTCCTCATCTAGGTGATACTGAAGCAGTTTCTTACGATATGATGCTCAAGTTTTGGACCTCTTTGGTCATCTTTGTTCTGCTGGGTCCAAAAAGATCCTTTGCTTCATTAGTGGTCTCAGGGCTATTGATTAGTTTAGGGTCTGAAATTTTTGCGAGGTCTGTGGGGATGAGGAGTTATGCAGACCAGTCCTTAGTGATCTCTTCAAGGTCCTCCTCTGTGAGCTTGTAGTACGATTGAAGATTTTATTTGTGCTCATATGTACACATGGTGATATAAATGAAGTGCCCATTTGTGCAGAACTTCATGATTGTTCAGAGCCGATGCAGGTCATTCACTGTCATGTGAGGGACAACTTCGATAACCCTCTTCAGTTGGAGATAATAGGTATGAAAGACCGCATTTGACTGCCACTGTTTTCCCATATCACTCGAGTACCAAAGCATGGTGAACTTCGTATCAAGCAGCTCGAATGGCTCAATGTCTGGGAAGGTCGCACTGTCTGGGAAGGTCACACTATTCGACATTTCCCAAGTGGTAAATGTGATGAGGATCAGGACTCAGCTAAAGTGGAACTCATAGTCCTGCTCCTGAGCTTCGCGACAGTCTAATTCTAGCTGGTTGACCAAGTACTTCACCTAGTTCATCCGGAGTCCTTCTACACATTTCTCGGATAGGTCAACAATGAATCCTATGAATTGTGTAGGTCAGTTCTTCCTCACTAGCTTCCCTGCGATCAGCTAGCAGGCCAGGCACACTGCGCCATTCTGGATGGAAGCTAACTTGTAGCCTCACATTCCCTTTTGTACATTGTCATAAGCCTTCCCTGGGTAAAAGTCTTGTGGGTCAGGTCCTTGCATGCTTAATTCGGTGATCCTATGGATCAATGTCGGATCGCCTATGATGCATCTATATAACCATAGATAGCCTCCATGGTAACATGAGAGCAGGATCTTAACACACACGTTAACCTCTTGGTGCCTTCCAAAGTGTGGGATCTTCATCACATTCAAGATGTTGGACTACGCTAGGTTCAAAGTCCATGGCTGGGGGATTATTTTTGAGTTCTTCCCTAGTCATATACTTGTAAGGAGAAAGCATATTGTAATTCTTGCAGTCACCTTGGTTGAAGTCATTGAAATTCAATGTTGTGATCTTATCATGCTGCATTCTGACTGCACGTATCCCCTTTGGGAGGTACGTAGTAACCATGGTGTAATCAAAGTCCCTTGGGACACTATCATGACTCATCGTGCTGGCTAGAGACGGGATGTAGTTGGGTAAGATGGTCGGGATTAACTTTGTGTTTGCTATATCATCTCTATGCTTGGTTGTCTTCTCTATTACTGGTCGGGATGGTCCAGATCCCTGAGTAGTTGATGGTGAGTCTTGCACTCATCGTGTTGATGAAACTTGAACTCTTGTGGAAATCACTCTCTCGGCCATCAGATTAATTAAAATTTCCTCAACTGACTTCTCCACAATGTTGAGCTCATCCAACATGCACGCTCTCGATCAGAAAATGTGGGTGGATGGATGAGTGCTCAAATCAATAGAATCGGTGTCGATCTCACTAAGAACAATGCGGTAGCAATGGGTTCTCTTGTTAGCTCTGATACAATTCACAAAATTTTTCTCAGTGCAACAATCGATGGACAAAGTAGACACGATGTAACAGATCTCTCCAATGGATAAGAAGCTTTCCATCAATGTGGTTATGTTCATTGCAGCACGGTCCCAACGATTTGATGGTGAGCTTTCTGGTCATAACTGTTGTTCTAACCATTCTGGAACACCGACCCAATGGTTATAATGCTTCCAACGGTCATATCTCTTCACCATGGTGAAGTTCCATGTGGCATTGTTCTAATATCCCTGCGAAGTTCCAATTTTGCAAATTTTCCTTATGAGAAGTTCCCTCTGGGACCTTCTGTAACTTTTCAATCATTGCTCTCTTCTTATTGATTTTTCTAGCCTTCTTTTTGGTGATCTTCGTCTCGGTATTCCTTTTTTGATTCTGATTCTTGTCTTCTTTTGGCATAGCAGCTTCACGTTGTTGAGATTCTTTCATAGGATTAGAGAGTAATATTGTTTCTCTATCTGGGGTAGGTGCTCTACTCGTCTGTGAATCTTCTTATGTTCTTTCAACTTCGTGATCCAAAGTTTTGGTTCTAATTATATTTGATTTGTTCTTCTATTCCGCAATCAAGTGTGCCATCCTCCTAGTCATGAAATCTTTTAATTCCTTCTTTTTTTGTTCTAGGGACTCCTCTTCTTTTCTTCTGGTCTGATCTTTCTCGATCCAAGTTTTTCCTAATAACATAGTAAATGGAGCGTTGTTCTCAATGAATCTAACAACCTCAAAATCTTCCTCTGTCGAAGCTCCATGAGCACTCATAGATACCTAGGTGAGTCTTCCACATAGGGTTATCATATTTCCCCTGAATAGTCCTATTCCTCCCAATGAAGGAATCATGTCAGGGTTTCCTAAAGCTTCCCAAGATATTTCTGTCATGATATTTACCTGTCTTTCCTCGTCTAGAACACAATCTATGTCGAAGTCTCCTATTCTTTCTTCTATGCATTATTTTTCTTTGAACATCTCTGATAAGTTGATATCTCTATGATCATTTAGGGCTTCTTTAATCATTTACAGTAGTACAATCTCTGATTCTGTCTGGGGTTCTTCCATGGTCTCAGTTTCGTGACCTTCCTCCAGGTTTTCTTGTCTCATATTCATTCTTTCAATCTTAGCAATCATTCTAGGGAAATCTAAAACTTTATGGTCCATAGCTTTACAACAAAGATAACCAGGTCTTCTTCCAGGGCATTCCTTAGCAATATGTCCTGGTCTTCTGTAACTATAACAAAGGGTTAATCCTCTTTTTTTATTAAATGATCCCCAACCTCTCCTGTACTGTGCATTAGGATCATAGTAGCTAACCTACAAAAAATTCTTTCTGGGATCCTGCATGCATTTGTTAGTCCAAACATTCTTTCTATGCATAGGAATAACATATCTTGCATTATTTCTATCAGACCTACTCATATCAAACCTTCTCTCTTCTAGTTATGCCCTAGTTTTCAGACTAGTATAACATTTATCAAACATACCTAGACCCATACTCTTGAAAAAAAAAATTCCACTAATCTTAGTTTCAACAAAGCACAAAGCTTCCAGATATAAAAAATTTCACTATTCTTACCTTTATCGGAGCACAAAGCTTCGAGATATTACCTCTTTTCTTCGGATCTGACTTCTCTTCTTAGCATAGAGATTTACAGGTTAAGTAGAATACTGTGCACTAAGGCAACAGATCTACGCACAGATGTTTCTTCCTTTCCTTCAGTTCCCAGCAGTGATAGTTTCAGGTCCCAACAACGGAACCGTTTGTTGGCACAAGGGCAGACCCAGGGTTCAACGCTACAACAATGCACCAACAAAACCCTAACTATCGGCCCTTTAGGAAACACCTACGAAGTAGATGAAGTCTCACCCAAGGTAGAGGCAGGGGTGGTTGTAGGACTCCAGTGTCTGCAACCTTAGCTAGGACACAAATCTTTGATTGTAACACCTTAACATAACACTTAGCAGTTACAGTTCATTAATATTCAGCCTTATTTTATAGCGCAGCTAAACCCTAACAAAAGATCAGCGTAATATTTATACAGATCCAACAGATTCAACTACTAAGCATACCAACATAGATCATATCTAGCATTTATTCACATTATTCAACACTAAGCTACCCTATTAGATCCTTCTAAGCATACATCAGTGCACTAAGCATTCAATCACATATACAAGAGAACAACCATAAATCACATAGCAATAACAATGTAGGATATACGTGGTTCACCCCCACCCTGGGGCTACATCTACCAACTCTTCTTCTTTATTTCTTTCTTTCAATCTTCTACATGCATATAGCCATGATATCTTTCTCCGTAGAGGATAGGAGATCTACACACCTTGCTAGATCCTCCTTCCCTGAATTACAACACAAAGCCTTCCACAGCCTCTTACAATCACTTCCACTTAGCTCCGCAAGTCTCACATAGTATGCACAGAGCAATTACAATTACCTCTTGCACTTAGAAATTAACACTTAGCACTTAGCATCACATACTTGTCCCTCCTTCGATCACATAGATCGAACTACTTCCTACATCGCCTAGCTATCTATTTATACATTACAAAATGGGCCTAAACATGGGTAAGCCCATGGGTCGACATATCCATTCCYGTTACATAAGCCCAAAACCCAAAAATCCCTAAAAAGGGGCCGAGATCCCGCGTAATCTACTTCGACTTGCGCTCTGTATTCGACATCCTTTCAAAGTCCCAAAACTAGTTCAAACATGACCAAGRATCCTCAGAACTTGGTTGAGGGCCAACACCCTTCCAAAAACTATCAAACTTTCCATGCTTTTCCTTGTCTTCATTTATGGAATCCCACTTCAGTACTAAATCACCCRATTCGAAATCATCCTCCTTGGTTCTTCTGTCATAAATCTTCTTGATGCTCTCTTGAATTACCCGTGTCTATTTATACACCTCCTCTCTGGACTGTTGGAGTTGGATCATCTGATTTTTTCTCCTTTGACTATCATTAGGCTCTGCATGTACTTCTTGCAAGAGTTTCATAACAGGAACACCCAAAGAGGTAGGTAATACAACATCAATTCCATATACCAACTGATATGGGGACATACCAATTGATCTTTTTGTTGTCATCATGTCAGCCCAAAGTGCATGAACCAACTTATTGTGCCAGGATTTCTTGTTTTCCTACAACATCTTCTTTATGATATTTACCAAAATTTTATTGGAGGACTCAACTAGCCCATTTCCTCAAGGATAATAGGTTGCAGAGTGTTCCAAAGTAATATGGTACTTGCTTCAAAATTATCTTAGATTTTTTGATCTAAAAGCTGCTGCATTATCAATTATAACATTCCCAGGGCATCCAAAACGAGAGAGAATGTTATTTTCCAATAATTTTATAATCACAGCATCTGTGGCTTGCCTGGAAGGGACAACTTCAATCCACTTTGTGAAGTAGTCTATAGATTTGAGGAACCACCTATGATGGCCTGATGAGGGTGGTTGTATCTCAGTGATAAAATCCAAACCCCATTGTTAAAATGGAGCTTCAACCGAATTAGGTTTCAAAAGAAAAGGCGAAATTTTCCTTCTACCTTCAAAGACCTAGCACTTGTGACAAGAGGTTACCTCTTTATGAACATATGAAAATAAGGTGGGCCAGTAAAAACTAGATCTAAAGATCTTGTTAGAAGTAGTCTTCCAACTTATATGCCTTCCACAATCTCCTTCATGGAAATCCTGCAATGCCTTGTCATCTTCATCTTTTAATAAACAATTAAGTAAAATTACCCCAACATATTTCTAGTAAATATTTCCATCCAGAATGAAATATTCCAATGCTCTAAGTTTTAAGAATCTAGATTTAGTCTTTGTCAGACCAGGAGGATCTTGTAAATTATGCAAGACAAATATAAGGTCTTCATACCATGGAGAATTTGGGAATACGTCTTTGACATGTGGAGTTGCCTGCTCTCCCTGTTCATCGACTGCAGCTAAGAAGTTTATGTCTAAAGCATGAAAATTTGATGCAACCATCAGTTTGGCCAAACCTTGACCCTTTATCAGTTTAGTTGGTTTGATTTCTATGTCATATTCCAGAATCACAACAATCCATTTCCCTCTCATACTATCTGGATTATCTTGAGTCAGAATGTCTTTCACTACTGCATTTGGAACATAAGCAATGGTATGTGAATGGAAAATGTAGACCCTAAAATATTTAATTTCTTTTACCAAGGAAAAATCCTACTTCTCCATTATGTTGTAGTTCAGTGCAACATCTCTCAATGACTTGCTGAAAAAGGCTATGGGTTGTTCATGGCCTTCACTATTTTTCTACAAAAGGACCATTGCAATGGTCTCTTCAGATGCAAAAGAGAATAAATAGAAATCTTTAGTGTAATCTGGAATGATTAATACAGGGGATTGTGTAAGTGCATGTTTCACTTTCTCAAAGGATTGTTTAACTTATGTGTTCCACTTTATTTTTGTATCTTTTTTAAGCATATTTGTAATGTTCCTGAGGAGTTCTGCCAAATTGGGTATGAATCTTCTCAGAAAAATTATTTTTCCTATGAAGGATTACAATTGCTTAATGTTCCTAGGATGGTCTAACTTTTGTATGGCCACAATTCCACTGGGGTCTATCTTGATTCCATCTTTATAGATTATATTCCCTAGCTGTTTGCCTTCTTCTAAACCAAAAAGATTTGTCTTGGGATTTAATGAGATCCCAAACTTTCTACACTTTTCAAACACTCGTCTGAGGTGTTGTAAATGTTCCTCATCTGATTTTGAATAGACAGTAACATCATCCAAGTATATGACTATAAACCTACCAAGTTCATCGACAAAGGAAATGTACAATGCTCTTTGTAAAGTGGCACCAACATTCATCAAACCAAAGGGCATTTTCACATACATGAAAGTTCCCCATGGTGTAGTGAAATTTGTTTTCTCCCGGTCATCAGGGTGGACAAGGACTTGGTTATATCCAAAAAAAACATCTAGCAAAGAGATCCTACTGGATCCAACTACATTTTGTAAGATGTGATCCATTTTAGGCAGAGGATAGTTATGTTTAAGAGAGACCTTGTTGAGGTTTTTGAAATCAATGCAGAGTCTGATTTCTCCTGCCTTTTTTCTGGTAGGAACCAGATTGGAAATCCATTTTGAAAATCTCAAGGGGAATATTATTTCGGCATCATACATTTTCTTTATCTTTTTTTCTATCAGGGGCAATAACTTTGGATTGATTCTCCTAAGTTTTTTCTTGAAAGGCTTATGTTTTTATTTTATTGGGATTTTGTGTTGTATGATACTGGTGTCATAAGACTTTAAATCCTCATAGCTCCAAGAAAAGACATCTACAAATTCCTTGAATAATTCAATATATTTATTTTTTTCTCTTGAGGTAAAGAATTAGATAGCTTAATCATTTTTGGTTTTTCATCTGTTCCTATATTATATTCCTCAACCTCTTTCCCAGTAGGTTTGATCTTTGGATTTTTTTCTACATCATTGAAATCAAACAAGTCTTCTAAAGGAACCAACCCTTTGGGTAAAATATTATTCTTCAGTTGAAAAATATATGAATCTTCATCTTCTTCATTTATTTCATCTTAATCTACTTTATTTACACTATGATTTTCTAAGTCTAGTTTATTTAAAGTATCATCATCACTATCTAGATCAATATTTGTACACTCAAAATCATTTTTAGACTACAGGAAATCTTCAATTTGTTCATCATTGCCAAACACTTTCCAGTACCTGATATTGTCTGGAATAGTCGGTCTACATTTCACCTCTATTGTGTATTGGCAATTTGGATGGAAAGGTATTTTACACATGGCTGACGAAGTAACCAGTCCATCTGCAAGTATATTCTGTCTTCTGGGAATTACCTGCAAGTCAATTTTAGTGAAACATTGTAGAAAATCCAAAATAGTGTTTATATAATCTCTAAGTCTAGGATGATTTGCAGAATACTCACCTTTGATTTGTTTAATGAAAAGTTTAGGGTCACCTTTTACCATAATATTTTTGGCACCAAGTTTCTTCAACAACTTCAGGCCAAGCATCAATGCTTCATACTCAGTTATGCTATTGGTGCACTAGAAATTTAATTTATAAGAGTGGGTTTTTGAATACCTTTCTTTATGATTATGTACCCACACCCCAGCTCCAGCTCCTTCTTTTCTAACAACTCCATCAAAATCCATACTCCAAAATTTTTTTGTTGATTCATCAGGTTCAACTATCACAATTTTACTTTCCTCAATGATTGTTTACTTTCATCCATGTCAGATGCATCATCTTCCAACTGTGCAATTTGACTGCCCAAGTCACCATCATGGTATAAAATGAAGGATTCCAGGTCAGAATGAACAAAGTACAAGGGATAGTTATGTGGATTCTCTTGACGGATGACCGTGTACTTCATTGGAGTCTCTCTATGCAATCTTCTATGTTGTCCAAATACAAGGATGGTAGCATAACACATATCTAACTTCAAAGTTCCCTTTAAATTAGCACCCCATGATCTAGATAATAATATACCATATTTTAGAGGAATGTCTGCAACCACAATATCCATGACCATGCTCTTAGCTGGGATTTGTTCTAGGGTAATACACATATATTTAATCAGACCTATGCATTTAACCTTGTTGGATTCAAAGGAGTATAATTCCTTGTAAGGCCTGGTGATATCAATCCTAAAATTCTCCATTACAGCCTTGGGCATAATATTGTGAGAAGAAACAGAATCCAACATAGCGTTATGTAATGTCTTGTCATGAATATTCAGACTGGTATAGAAAGGAGGAACAAAACCATTGTTAGTTTGTCCCTCAACCTCAGGACCAAACAACAACTCAAGTTGATCATCAACAACATTCACAGTATCTGTGCGTACTCCTGATCCAATGCTTAATTCTTTTGTGCCCATTCCTGGTTCAATGCTTAATGCTTTGATCACCTATTATGTGTAAGCATGTTTGTTCATTAGTTCTGTCAGAGGAATATGAATCTTCAATTCGGCCAATTCACTTTCCAATATGAAAGTGCTTGAAGTTTTTCTTTGGCTCTGCAATTCTAATTTGTCAATCACAGTTTTATGTGCAATAGTGTTGGGATGACTTGTGGATGCAATCTCTCTTTGAGTTATTTTTGGTGAAGATTCAAGAGTTATTTTTTCAGGAGTCTCTGAAGTATTATTTTCAGGAACCTTCTTAGGATTATTATCTAAGGCTTTCTTAGCTTCAACAACTTTCTTAGTTTCAGCAGTCTTCTTAGTTCGCTTGTCGTTCGACTTTTTACTTCTCAGGTTATATTGTCTGTGGACTTCCATTATTTCATTTTCGAAGGCTTGTTGTTCATATTCTTCCTCATCTACTTCCTTCTGTGAAACGAGAAAAATTTCCTTCTCTTCCCGAGTGAGAAAAATGGAATCGTTATCATTAACCCCCATAAGGTTTATGTGAATGTCATCCAAATCCTCAATTATCTCTTCCCGTTCATGAGAATAGTTTTCTTGAAGAGGTGGCCTAATCTGTTGATCAGGCCCTCTTTGTTCCCTTTGGTCTCAGGGCTCTCTCTGTCTGATCTGGGGAGGGTTCCTTCTGAAATTTGGATTTTGAATCTGAGGAGAAGGTTGATTTTCTCTAGGAGGGTTTATGTCATTGATTTGCAATCAGTCCACCATTCTCTCCATGTTCCTCACTAAAGAATCAATTTTGGTATCTGAACTAGAAATAGAAGGTTCTTCTTTAATTGTAACTCTTCTTTCTATTCTTTGCCTGGCTCTTCTGGCTAATAGATTTTCTTCAACACTCACTGCACTTTTTTCCATATATTCTAAAGTGGTAGAATTTGTTTCTCTCAGATGGTAGGACATATCAACATCAAATCCATTAGGGAAATTCATTAAGGCTAAACCTTGAGGAGGATTTATATCAGCACAAATTGCATTATAGAGATTATTAAAACGAATGCAATAGTCTTGTACTGATTCCCCTTTATTCCTTTTGATATTTTCATATTATGATAAAATTTGGAGAGGACTTTTATTTACCTCCCATATGTCGAGAAAAATTTGGTGAAAAGCAGCAATATCAGCAATGCTAGTATCACGTAATTATTTGAACCATTTTTTGACATCGCCAGTTAAGCTTTATGCAAAAAGTCTCATATGGACATCTGCCTCATCAAATTCCTGCAATTCAAAGTAATCATTCATTTTATCCACATGTTGTGCATTAAGGGGTCCAGTACCCTCAAACTGAGGAAGCTTGGTTTGATAGTCATGTGGCATGGCATGTAAGAGAACAACTAACACCAGGGGAGCATATCTTGCTGCCATGATTGGTGGAGGGGGATGAATGACAACCTGTGTGATTAATGGGGAAGTGACAGAAGAGCTAGATGATGTAGGGCTAAGGGATACAAAATGATTTTTTTGAGGATTGAGAGAAGTTGCATCAATAGAAAGGGCAGAAAGTTCGAATGAATATTGAAAGTGGGCTTTATACAAAGCATGATAAAGATTTGATACTAGATCTTCTAACTTCTTAAACTCTTGGAGAAACCATTGATCAAAATATGATCTAGGAGAAAGTCTTTGAGGGGTTCTAGGTTGGAGGATGGTTTGATCTAAAACTATTTCACTCACAAAGTTATCAGATTTGGTTTTGAAAAGGCTTTGCATGAAAGGTATGTCAAACTCAAGTTCCTGGATTGTGACAAGGTTCTCTAGAAGAGAAGTGGCCCTATGAAGAGGACTGATAATCCCTTCACCTTCTACCATATTTATTTTTCTGAGCAACATTTCTCGATTATCTACTATTGTTACAAGTTTTGGATCATGATGAGATCTAGTGTGAATTATTTTAGGAGCGATAAATTTAATCTTTAAGAAATATATATTAATATATACAAAATTCAACATCCTCTGAACATTTATCTCTTTGTAAGTTAGATCTTATGATTTGTTCAAAAATAACGTTTTCTTTATCTAGGGAAAGAATTCATAAGGATGGAAAGTTTGTTCAGTTCCCAAGTATGGTCTCCACTATGTTAGCACTTTGTAACTCCCAGAGGTTGTTAAGGGAAGAATAAATTAACAGAGGTAACTTACCCAAAACCACTTTGAAACTAGGATCAAGCCCCAGTTTCAGAGAGGGATCTCTCTGTCGGATTTAGATATGTTTGAGTTTTAGATATTAGGCTAGTTAAAATAATATGGGTTTGTTTGTTTTGTTTATAAAGATTGGTTGAAGTATTTCTTTAAACATCCATTGGGTTATGCGGTCTGTGTTAAAGATTAATATCTGATTACATATTTTATAATATTTTTTCATAGGGCGAGATAATAAGAATGTTGTATCTATTAAGATTAAATGTGGTGGAAAGATAGAATAGGTCAGATAGTCAACTAAGTAAAGAAGAAATTAATAATTTCTTCACTTAATATCAGATGAAATAACATGCAGATCACTTAAAGACCAGAAACAGAGTGCACAAGACAATTTATGTTCATTAACTTCCTTTAAATGATTAGAGACATAAAACAATATGATTTATAGAGTAAGATAAACATTAACAGAGCAAGATAAACGTCACCAACATCCAAACACAAGAATCCTGTGAATATAACTTTTTATTATTGGTCAATCTTCTCAAAAAGATTACAAAGGTAGCTTCCTGGGTGTAAACATCAACCCTTAATACTTCAAAGTAAGAAGTATTTATAAAATAGTTACATTTGATCATGTCATTCATGACTAGGATATGGTGAAATAAACATCTAACTAACTAGATACAAATTGAAAAATAATAGGACTGTTGATGATTTATTCAAATCCTAAGTGTTGATTTCTGGGAAAGTAGTTGGTGATTCATCCACTTGACTTTGACTGTCTTCCTCATGATGACTCGGATGTCCCTGTCACCTTTACTCTAGTAAGGCACATAAGTCTTCCCATCTCTTTTGACTAGGGATGGAAACATTGAGTAGCCTTATGTATGTTTCATCCATATCTGTATACTTGGAAAAGGTAGGCTTGGTGATGAATATGTATTTTATCTCATGTTGGATGCTCAGGTCGAACTGTAGAGTTTCTAAGAATGCTTTGTCAGTGATGCTCCCTTGTATGCCTGCAAACTTAGAACCATCTTTTTCCACTGTCAGGATCTTTTGTTTGTAATCTGACAAAGTAATCAGTTTATCATTGATCACTAGTAAACTTGGAAGACCTTTCTTGTGTAATGAATCAACCTTGCTGAAAAACCTCTGCACTCCAATATACATTGTTTGATATTTCTCCTCAAGTTTCAACATCAACCCCTTCTTGGTCAAAACCTTCTTGACCTCAAGGATTATTTATGTCCTATCCTAAATTTCTAATGATTCCAAATAGTCTTTGGTCTTGGAATTCAAGAACTTGATGATTTATGTGGCCTCGGTAGGCATTTCTCCCAATTCTCCCCTTATCTTATCAATGGCTCGTCTGGCACTCTACAGAAGTTCATGTTGTTCAAACAAAAGTTGTATAAGGGGCCATATCTCTGTCATTGACTGGAATATGTCCACCCAAATGTTATCCTTGACCTCTAACAGTGTCTTGGCCATGACTATCTCTCTCTACAACTTATGTATCTCTTGAGTGAGACTCTGTGACTTATGCATCTCAGTGTTGTAGATTGAAACACAGATTTTAGTTTCTGGAGGTTTATGATCTCTTCTTGTAGTATTTTGATTTCTTCTCCTTGCAGAGTCATGTCCTCCGTTGACTTTGCCAATTTCTCAGAAGCATCCAGGGTTGTTACTGGGATAGTTGATGGAATTTTTGTTGTAGTGTCTGCTGCTATTGTACTCACTCCTATGAGAGGAATTGCTTGTAGAGGGATAATATTCATTGGCACACTTTGTTCTTTTTCTTTGACCAACTTATCTAGCTCAACCTCCATCTTATTAATCTTTGCATTCTGCTCCATGATTAGTTTTAGCATTTCCTCCTTACGGCCTTCAGTCTCATCCATTTCTTTCGCCTGTGAATCTTCAGTGGCTGGGAGATTCAGTTGTTTCCTTAAGGAGGATATGTCGGCATTCTTCTTCTTTAGAAGTTCCTCAGTTTCCTTAACATTTGATGGATCATATCCAATTTTGAGTACCAGCTCCTCCAGAGATTTGATCTTGTTATCTTTTGCTAGGGAGGATATCTTCTCTAGCTTCAACTGAGACTATACATTGTTTAAAGAGACTTGCAACTTTGCAGCAGTCGTGGAGGTATTTTCCAGGGTGGAGAAAATCATCTCCCCAGTCTATCTATGCATATCCATTTGATCAGCTGGATGCACCTCTTTGACATCGAATTCAAATGTTGGCCCTTTATAATCAGAAACTGCCTTGGGATGAGGAACATTTGCCTGAAGGAATTCCATATGAATCCTTCCTTTATCTGTGTCGAAGGTAGATAATAATCTGTGTTGTGTTGTAGATGGTTGTTTCAAAAACTGTGCATATGTTTTGTTGGTAAGCAACTCATTCGTCTTATTGATCAAGTTATATTTCTCAAAAATGTTAAGTCCTACAGGCTCCTCTGAGGACTTAGTTGATAATGTGGTATTAGTCTATTTCTTGAATGAGGAAGTGGAAATTGTATGATGACTACCTGAGAAGGGTAATGAGTGTGGTCCTTCTATGACTATGGTGTATTGAGTTTCTTCGTCTATAGACTTTTCAGGTGTATGACTGGTTTTGTTGCTCTTCATGTATACTGGAAATATTCTCCTGAGACTTCTGTGACTGAAGGAGATACTTATTTTATGTGTCTCTTCTCTACGTGTACCTATGGAGTACTGGTATGTGAAATGTTGGTTGGTGAAAACTACTGTTCAATGTCTATCAGAGTGCTTTCCTCCCACACTGTCTGGTTCATGAATTTCTCAATTGTAGGTTTGGGCACATGAGCATAGGGAGAAATCTTGTTTTTGACCCTGGTTTCTATAATAATACCACACGGGTCATAGTGCCATGGAAAGCTATGGATGAGCTTTATTTGCTTTAACAGTTTATTAGATTCTTCCCCTACAACTCTATTGATTCAAATGAAAGAACCAATCTGACCTTTGATCCTGAGATGTCGCTTCTTCTTGAATGCCACAAAATGAATATCATCGGAATTTATCATTTGTCTAATATATTCAAGAGAAAATATCCAGATAGGAAAATTCTTTGGTAGCTTGTAAGGGGATAATTCACATCCGTAGATCCTAATTTATATATGATCCTGGTAGAGTTACCAGTCCCTTGTTTTAGCTAGGTCTGCCAAGTGTAGAATTATCTGAATTTCCTTGTTTATCCTTGGTTTTGTTCTTCCACTTAGCATGCATAGCACTGAATGGTAGAGTTGATCGATGAACTGTTTGAAGTTGAACTCATATGATTTATTCCTCACTATGGATTTCTAGGAGGTCACGGGTTGAGGGTTACCATCTTGGTCCAACTTATGCTGGGAGAAGGAGAACTTGTCTGCTTGCAAAAATAGGAACAAGTACACCAATATTAAAGAATACTTTAACATACCTTCTGTAGAAAATTTGAACAACTTTTCATGGATGTTGTCAACTAGAAACTGACTGTAGTCAAACTATGTAGTATCCTTTTCCTTAGTGCAGAAAATAGATAGAAAACACAGATCAGGTTCATCTACCCACTCGTCTGAATAATATCCTAGTAGACAACACAGAGAGGAAATGATCTGGTTTCCTTTAACTAAGAAGATAGAAGAATGGTATGGGGGATTATTTTTGGGTAATTGTGCAACTTTAGGGAGGAAAATCTCAAATATATGAGCTCTCTGTGGGAAAGATAACTTCTTGTATAGCTCAGTTAGGATCTCAATGGAGAAGGGGGAGGAAAAATCATTTATGGGTATCTACATCATTTGGTTTATCATCTCAAGGGTGATGGTGAATAGAGTTTCACCAGATGAAGATACCATGGCCCTTTGGCTGGGAAGGTATTGTGCTTGACATTTTAGGGAAAATTCAGGGAAATGGTATGTCTGGGGGAACAAGTATAAAGGGATATTGGATTCCCAGAGTCTAATCTTGTAGCTCTGGTGCAGAAAAATATCTTTGAGCCAGAAGTGTAATTCGAAGAATTCAAATTCACACTTCGGCTCTGCAATTAGGTAGTCTTTGTCGGCAAGGGGGATACAATCCATATCGGCGGGAGGAGGGAGGAAAGGATTTTCTGCAGTTTCAGTGGCTTTTGACTTGGGTGCCATGATCAAACTGATACCTACAAACGAAAAATGTTGTTAACTATGTTTACCAGGATTTAATGGCATTTTTTACTGTAAACTTGATGGTGGTTGTCTTGAGAATGGGAAATCATGGCGTCGACTGAGTCTGGATCGATGAATAGTGAAAAATGGCAAAAAAACGACGTTAAATGGTTGAAAGGGGTGTCCGTTATGGAGCGGATGGTGAGTCGGTCTAGTAACAGTAATGGCCGACTACATTGATTGGCCAAAAGACATAACGGATGTGATGTGGAGGGAATTGAATGGACAACGAGTGGATGGAGGTGACGTGGAGGGTAATGAATGGCCAACGGGTGGATAGGATGTGATAGCCGACATGTGAGTGGAGTGTGACATAATGTAGGGATGATTTTAGGGGATAAATGTTGCTCATGAGATAATTTTCCATGGTTTTTCCAAAACCGAGATTCGCTATTTTAAAAATGACTCGCACAAATTATATAGGATAAAATTATTTTACCTTAAAAATCGTCAAAATTTTATAAAAACTATATAAAATCCTTATAAAGTTGAATATTTTTACCAAAATATTGCCAATCATTTATAGTTGGCATATGAATGATTAGTAAGATTCACCAAGGTTTCTACAATTTAAAATAAATTTCCATCCTTAAAATCATCCCTGACACTGACGTGTAGGCGAGGTAGTGGAGTGTAGCGGTGGAGTGTGGAGGTGGTATGGATGAGTGGTTTGGTGGTTTACTTGGAGGGCGGGTGGGGGTAGGCGGTAGGTGGTAAGGAGTGAGGGGGGTCCGAGTTAATAGGAATATGACACGTTATGAGGGGCACATGCTTGGAAAACCACCAACTTGGACCGCCCCCCTCCGTTAAAGGAAAAAAGTTCGAGGGGGTCTGATATTCTCTCTGTGTCGTTGATATGGGAACACTAAGATCAACCATTGATATTAGTGCACTCTTTACCACAAAGTGCCAAATCTATCATATCACCACAAAAGTTAGGATAAAAACATTTTGTGGGTTTTTCCAGCTCCCCTTTCTTTATTTTGTCACCGAGGGGTCAAAAACACATCATTTCATCTCAAATCAAAGGCATTTTAATCACCCTTTCATCAATTTATTGAAATAAGACATGCTAACCTATATCCTAATATAATTACCTAGTACATTTAACCCAAATTAAACTGTTGGGTCAAAAATTACTCTAACCTAAGACATTTGACCAAGCTTAAACTGTTTGATCAAACTTATTCACTACCCTATCTAATTTGGCTAAGATTAAACTGTTGCCAAATTTATTCACTATCCTATATGCATAAATTGAAAGAGCTTGATCATGGTTAGACAGTATGAATGAAGCCAAATTATTTCATGGGGTTTTATCATTTTCTTTTCTATTTTTTATACCCTCTTTAGATTTTTTTTATTTTTTATTTTCTTTCTTTTCTTTTCTTTTTCTTTTTCTTTTTCCTTTTCTTTTTGTAAATCATTCGCAGAACAAAATATTATTTACAATATAATGCAACTAGAAGAATATATTATAATCACCAGGTGATCCTATGAAACATAGGGTTATAATAGTTGCGATATTTCTCTCACTCTGAGAGTGAATCACGAAGAAGACAAATTTCTCAGTCTGAGAGATGACCTTCCTGCATTTCTTGGTAGAGATATAATAAATAGCACTAGGAGGGATTGCCTTGGTTATCCTGTACAATTTCTTTTTCAAAGTAATAATAAGACTACAAGGCCTAGACTCATATACAACATGACATTTCCATAAATAAGGTTGGCCCAAAATAATATTACAAACTTCTAGAGGAGAAACATAACACAATACCTTGTCTTTGAATGGATTGATGTCGTACGACAATCGACAGTGTTGGCTAACGTGGAGATCACTTGATTAGCGGAGACATCCAATGGTGTAGGGTTTTGGGTGTGGTGTTGTCAGCAGGGCCAGATTTTGTATGACCTCTGCTGAGATGAGGTTCTTCTGGCTACCTCTATCAACGATGAAGTGTAGCAGGGTGCCTTTTACCCACATTTGTGAATGGAAGAGGTTCTTTCCTTCTTCTAGCTCGTCTGGTTCACCATGCTAGAGCTTGGCGGTATCAACGGTGGCACTGGGTTCTGTGTCAATGATTTGTCTTCCCCTTTATGGTTTTGACTTAGATTTAGAACCCGCATATAATTCAGAGGCTTTCACTTTAGCCACCAACAACTGCTTTGAGCAGAATTCAATAGTGTTATGCCAAGGGATCTTATGGAAGTCCCACCACTTCTCGGTATATTTCTTTGTCTTTTCGGTGTCCTTATTTGCTTGCATCTTGGATTGGTTGTCCTGATACTATATATATTTGATTTGTACTTTTTTCTATGGGTTGAGGTCGCCCCTTCCTAGCTTTTGTTGTGAGGGCTTCCCAGGCCCAAATTGTCGCGTCTTTTGTTTGATATTTTGCTTGATTTTGACGGCATATCTTTAGGTCATGCCCAAGGACGAGATGTCTAGAAATTCCATTTCGGTCTGGATGTATCTATGCAGAGAACCACAATACTTGAGCACCATATGTCACTCCTAATATTTGATACCCATCTTGGTGCACAAGGTATGGAAGATATTTGTGAACTCTGGCTCTGCTTGGTCTCTTTCTTTCTGCAGTGTGGTCCATTTGGTATACAAGTCGTCATAACTTCCAACATGGTAGTATTGTTCCTTAATAGAATCCATGAAGGATTCCCAGGTGGCCATGACTATAAATAATGAGGGTTCCTCTATTTCCTTTTTCTCATAGAAACATTCCCACCAATGTTTGACATGGGGAATGACTTTGAGGAGTGCAAAAGTAATATTTTCTCTATTCAAAAAGCTATGGAAAGAAAAATACCCTTCTAGTAGATTTAAACACTTGTCTACAACATCTACGCATATCTGACCTTAAAATATAGGAATATCGAAGTTGATTTGTACCTTTAAGGGGGTGGCACCTCCGCTCAAGGAAGATGTGTCGCTTGTTGGTAGTCACCAAAGGATTTGCGTGAAACTATCCATCATCTCATTCCTCTGTTACGTGAGGGCTTCCTCAAGAAATTTTTTGAAAGGATATCCTGTCCCATCATCTTTCTTTTATCCTTCCATGAGAGGCACTTGGGTGTGTGAGATATTTTCTCCTCAAGAGAAACAAGCTCGATACCCAATTCTTTGTACCTTGACCTTATTGGGGACATGCATTAAGACGACAAGGAGAATACCACTCTGATACCACTGATACGGATTTTATGAGAAGAATGAAATGAATACATATTATTAAAATATGATTAACACAGAATAACAAAGATATAGTAAAACTAGTTTTCTATTCAATAATGAAATAAGTTGAAACTGTAAAATGCAACGGAAAACAAGCTTGTTGGAATGGTGGCGTCTTATCTCTGAGAAGAGATGTGACAAATGTGCTCATTTGCAAGAAGATGATATCCCTAGACATCCCTAGACATTTTTACAATAAACAGGAATGTCAAAAACCCTATACATCCCAAAACCTAACCCTAGGAGATTAAGCGGAAAAAGTCATGTGGGCCCCATTTGGGTAAGTTAGTACATCAACTTCTTAGGGTCATAACTTTTGCATACGATCTTTGTTTTAGGAGAACGATATCCTGTTGGAAAGGTATCATCGAGGCGATTCATTTTGGGGATCCATAACAGCCATTGGCTATCATTGATAAGATCTATCCTGAAAAAACTTCATTTAGGCCCTTAAAATGGCCCCAGAAGTTAAAAACTGCTAAAAATAGTAAATTGCCAAAATTGCTAGAAAACTATTTTGAGCGAGTCGAAAAAGGTGGGTGGCCATTGATATCCACCTGGATCAGTCCTGAAGGACGAAATGAATCTATACCATCGATATATAATTGATAACAATCATTGATCAAGGATTCACGAGATCCCTAATAGCCGAAATCCCGACAATCATTTGATCGTGTTAAGCTTCTCGCGTCAAAGATGGATCGTTATATGAATTCAAGTTGCTTGAGGTTTATTTGAGGAATATCACTTCGGACAATTGAGAATTGGGAATGAATAACCAAAAGTAATGAAGGCCGAAATTAATCTAGGTCGTTGATCTAGAACTGATCACAGTCGTTGGATCAAGGATTCACGATATCCCTAATAGTTGAAATCTCGACAACTGTTGGATCGTGTTAGGAATTTCATGTCAAATATGGATCATTATATGAATACAACTTTCTTGAGTTTTATTCGAGGAATGTCACTTTGGGAGAATTGAGAATTGGGAACGAATAACCCAAAGTCTAGAAGGTCGAAATAAATATGGACCATTGATATAAGAGTTGATCACAATCATTGTATAAAGGATTCATATCAACCTATGACCAAGAGGAGGAAATGTACCATGTCAGGAGATCCATATCAACAAGACCATGTTAGCAAGGACACGTGGCACAATCAAATGGTGACAAGTGTCAAGGTCTAGTTTGAATTTTAGGTACGCGAAAGTCTCAAATATAAGTGACATGTGGTAGCCAATCAGTGAGTGCCATGTCAACAGTGATATCAACAAGTTACGTCACTCTGGGATCCCCCAAATTCTCACATAATCATTAGATTAAGACGTAGTGGAAAAATGTCATAATCTCTCCCAGGTTGAACAATTCAGTGCTAACCAACTCTAGTGGAAATTGGAACAACAATTACTCGAACCTTCAAACCCTTGAAGTCCTGAAGCTCTGAAGTAAGATCTAACCATCTGTAGAGAAGAAAGATTCACAGTTGAGATCCCTGAAAAAACAAACACTTGGAATGGTTAATCCCATGGTCCTATCTCCTGGACATGTGGAGGTTATCAAGTAGAAAGTGCTAATAATCACTTCGGTGAAATATACTACGGAAGGTTGAAATATTGTAGAGGATTGAAGTCTCGAGGAAAACATTGGTCGTTCATATAAACTTTTGATTAAGTCATATTTGTTGGGTTAAGTAGTGGAAGGATAGTGTAAGGATAAAATCCAAACCATTTATTTGGTTCCAGAAATCATTCCAACCATCAGATCAACCCTTGTGAGATGTAACCACTTTGAAGAGTTGAAACTCTGGAATATTGGATAAGAGAGAAAGGGCCTGAAGGATGAAGTACTGGAGGACTAAGTTCCATCCCTTGGTCATGTATTATGAACACATAATCCATGAGGTGCTAAGTACATCACTTAGCTAATAAGCCGGTGGTTTTGTGCATATGGTCACATGTAAATGGTTTGAAGGAAGCACCTCCGCAGGATTCGATTTATGCAATATTTTCAGAGACATGGAATCAAGTTAAAGAAATCGGTCCATACCTATGATTGATTTATGAAAATCACTCTCACTGAATTAAAATACTTCAGAATAATGTTTGAATAATAATAGAGCTTATTGTTAATTTAAAATGAAGAGGTGTGATGGTCCAAACAAAGGGACACAATGCTTCATAGTTCATGCCAGTTGGAAGAGTATATAAACGAGAACAAATGGTGAGAAGAAAGTGTATCTGTAGTCCATATCAGAAGATCAAAACAACAACAGAGTCCAAGAATAAGAACTGATGATTCTTATGAAGTGAGGGTGGAAGGGAGGAGCACGATAGGATTCATATCCTTTACTAAGTAAATATAAGGGAGTCAATTCTTGATAGGGTTGGTTCCCTAAAGGAACAAGGGATTTGGTGCTTCCTAGGGTTGTTTACCTAAAGAAACATGGGATTTGGTGCTTCCTAGGGTTGGTTCCCTAAAGAAACAAGGGAGTTGGTGCTTCCTAGGGTTGGTTCCCTGAAGAAGGGGATTTGTGTCTCCTATATTTGGTGCTCTAAAAAGGATTGGTTTCCTTCACTATTATTCATAAGAGATTTGTAATTCCTATTAATTATATTTAATAATTGATTTTACAAACAAGTCTATTGTTGATATATCGTGGTAATTAACAAAATATAAATTACTAATGACTGTTGAAAAAGGGTAATAATAATAATGACTGTGCAACAACTGGGAGGTAGATTCTGAACATGGAACAACAAGAGGGAATGTATAACAACAAAGCACCATTGTTCAATGGAGGTGGCTATGCTCTATGGAAAATAATAATGAAAAACTTCATGTTAGCTCTTGGTTTTGATATCCGACAATCTGTTGTAGATGGTTACATTGCACCAACTACTCCACCCAAAGATGTTGTAGGAAATGAAATCTGCAATGAAAACTCAAGAGCAGTTAATGAAACTCTAGAAGGGTTGACAAATTATATATGTGTGAAGGTTATGCATTGTAAGTCAACCAAATAAATATGGGACAAATTGGAGGCTGTATATGAAGGATATAGCAAAGTGAGGGAATCCAAACTACAGACCTATAGAACTCATTTTTAAAATCTTAAAATGAAAGAAGAAGAGAATATTGTTGAATACCTTCATAGGGTATATGAAGTGGTTAATTCGATCAGATCAGTAGGAGAAGAACTCACAAATAAACCTATTGTGAAAAATATACTATGGTCATTACCTATGAGATATGATGCAAAAATTTCTAAAATTGAAGATAGGCCTGATCTTGACACACTCACAGTTGATAAGATTCATGGAATTTTTGCAGCATATGAAATGAGAACAGGGAATCATAAATCATCAAAAAGAGAAACCACCTTTAAAGAATCTAAAACAAATATGAGGCAGGAGAAAAATACCAATGATGAATTATAATATATATCTAATGAGGAAGCTGCCAACTTCATAAAAAAACTCAAGAAAGGGACAGGGGAATACAAAGGAAAGATTCCTCTAATATTTTTCAACTGTGGAAAAATTGGACACTTTTCCAATAAATTTCCCCATCCTAAGCAAGAGGAAAGTGATGACAAAAACCTTCAAAAATCAGAAGAAAAGAAACACTAATAATAAAAAGAAGTTCTACAAGAAAAAAAAATGTTCTTTACCAGTTCAAATATATTGGATGAAATTATCAGTAGTCAAAGGTCACCAAACAACAAGACTATTTTGGGATACACTTAAGACTCAACTTGTACATCACAAGGATCTGTCAAGAAACCAATCAGTTATGCGGATGCTTTGAAAAACTCATTAAGAAAAGAATATAATAAGGAAAAGATGATACCATTGAAAACTGTTATAGATAAACATAAATCAATACTCCCTACTAGAGTAAAATATGACAAGAAAAATAAAATCATCAGAAGGAATCCCCCTAAATATCTATTTGTTGGATATTGTTACTCTTGCAATAATTTTTGACATAAGGCATTACACTGCAAATATTATGGACAATACAATTGTAGAAATGTCCAAAGATATAAGAAAAACAAGTACAATACAAAGAAGATAAACTATAACTCAGTTTATACTTTGCAAGACTTCAATAGTGAATGCCAAAAATGAAACAATTATGCTCATAAAACCAGTGAATGTAGATTACCAAAATATGATAAAAAGACAAATATTTCCCATAATAAAAAAGAATGGAAGAAAAATAAAATAGAGAGCAATGTAGCGTTATATGAAAGAAATCAAGGATGTCAATGGTATATATACCGTGGATGTTCCCAACACATGATTGGAGATCAAAGTAAATTTCTCAAGTTAAATACGAAAGGAAAAGGAAAAGTAACTTTTGGAGATAACATGTCAGCAAAGATACTGGTAAAAGGAACTGTTAGTTTAGGAAATAATAAAACCAAAGTAGAGGATGTACTTCTGGTAGAAAATCTCAAACCAAATCTCCTAAGTGTAAGCCAGACATGTGTTCAGGGTCACATACCTACTTTTGATTCCCGGAAATGTGAAATCAGAAAAAAGGACACTGGAAAGCTAGTGGAAGTTGCACCAAGAACATCTAGGAACGTGTACATCCTTGATATATAAGAACAAGAAAAATGTTGTTTAAGCCAAGTAGAGAAATGAATGAGAAAAGATCCCCCAAATACACTAAGGACAACAATATATATTACATTCCTTAAACTGGACACTTGTCACCTTCATAACTAGCTTTAGCCACTTGGTCACCTGTTCCCATCCCTCGGGAACTTAGAATAAATAAATATCCAACATTACACTTTTCATAAATATTAATAAAATAATCCCTAGGATGTAAATCTCCCCCTTTTCCTTTTCGATGGATTTAGAAGCCCATATCTTTTCATCCGATCTGTACGTTCACAATGATGTGATTATTATTAATAATTTGAGTGTGATTACTTTTGCATGGATAGGTGCATTGGCCTATTTGCGTCCCAACTCACCAGCTTGATAACCACACGGGCTCTTTGGCCTCAAATACATATACATTCATATATATATATAACTCGGTTAGATGCGAACTTCTAAGTAATCCCTGCTCACTTAATGAAGTGTGCACAACACTATAAAATGTGTGCAACCTTCATTTGATGTGAAACCATGCACACTTACCCAGGTGCACTGATCCGGGATATTTTTATTGTGACTTATAAAGAATTATATTAAATGAGCATAAATTAAAGTGCATCATTAATAAGGGAAAACTTAAAAATGAAGAGACATAAGCATCAGATCTGAACACAAAAACTTGATAACGAAGTTCGTGCCTTGTGGACTACATCTCTAGGTGTTTCTCTCAAATGGGTAGGCTATTTCAATAACTCAGCAAAATAATTTGGAAAATACATGAATATACCTCATTCTGAAATCAAGTTGTAGAAATAATGCTCAGATTAGAAACTAGACATCACCACTGAAATTGTGTTGTGGAATTACCCAAAATTGACTGTCTCCATGCTCTAATACGACTCTGGCACTCCCAGGTCCAAGAAAAAATTTTATCTCGATTTTCGTGCCCACTGCAAACTGCAATAATGACAGTCTTCATCTCAAAATTTTTGCCCGTAGACGTATAGCCGAACTCCCCCGGTCGCTGGCGAAAACTTGGCTTTAATACAAAACTGGCAGACGGATGTTCCAATGGAACGATTTAGGAGGATTGGTTATGGTGTTAAAGTTAGAGTGATTTTTGTGGGGAGGTCCCAGGGTCAAACCCCGTGGGCTCCGATTTTATCTCTATAGTTATAACGCCTATCATTTTTGGTTAGCAACTTCTAGATGTGGTAGTTATCACTAGATATGGTGGACCTACGCCAGATTTTTTGGGGTCCCGCCAATATATTTTTTTTATTTTCTGGATATGGGTCATCCTTGAGCGTTTCAGGGATGCCACGTGTCTCCCGTTGATTGGGCCATGTGGCATATACTGATTGGTCCACCTAAACATTGAAGTCATGATCATTCAACTGTATGTGACACATGGAACTTCCTGAATGGTGCCACGTGGCATCTCCTGGGCTGCCACGTGGCACTTTTCTATTGGTCCACATGGACCACTAAAAAGTCCAATGGCGGGTGACACGTGCTAGCCTGTGGTGCTGCCACGTAGCATGTATACATCAGCAGCCCATACAATGATGTCACCCTTCCATGTTAATTGTTGACATCATGCTGACGTCAGCAGTATGGAGGATGATGTGTTCCCTACTCACTGACCATGTTTGACCACAACTTTGACTTCAAATAGATTTCAACCCGTAACTCCATTTAACAAGCCATTTGCACCATTAGAAATTTTGCGAAGCCCTCTTCATGATAATTCCATTTTCACTGAGTTTTGGGAAATATGAATTTTTCCCTTTCTTTGTCTGCTACATCCATTCTGAGTGTTTTGAGCTGCCTCTATGAGTTCTAAGTTATTCTTATCCTTCTCTCGATCCTTTTTGGATCATGCCTTCCCACTAAGATATTTTTGGACTAGAAAAAGATTTCATCAATCACCTGGTAAGTGAGGGAAGAGTCCCCTCACCCTGTCTTTCTCGATCCACTTTTCCTTTCTTGGATGGGTTCCTTTTAAGCCTACTCGAAGATAATCAACATCACCCTTATGTGATGTCCTAGTCCTCCTATCCAGGATGATATATTCCTGTAGCTCATCCAAGTACTCAGGTGAAAACTCATCAATTAATGGTATTGAAACTTCTTCTTATTGATCCATGATCATGGGAGGCTTAAAAAGTTTCAATTTCGCAACTTTCACAACTGAGTAAATATGCATATAAGGTGGAAGATCTAAACAAAAAGAATTGGTACTTATTTTCTCTAAGATAGTCAAGGATCCATAACGACTGGGATTTTGTTTCTTGCTTGCACCCTTCAATCTCTCCTTGTTGATGTGAAACCATACCTAGTCTCCAACCTAGAACTGATGATCAACCTTGTTCTTTTCATGCCGATCTTTATATTGTTCTTGAATTTTCTCCAACTATTCCCTAACTTCTTAGTGTATCTATTGAATCCTCTGGATGAACATGCGGGATCTGGCCTTTGTTCGATCTTCATTTACATCAACATCTCTCATGTACATCAAGTCCAAAGGAAACTTTGGTAGGTACCCAAAACATGTCTCAAATGGTGAACTCTAAGTGGATGAATGTAAATATTGGTTGTACATATGTTGTGCATAGGGTATCTATTCATCCCATACCTTGGGATGCTTGTTGCAGTAGCCTCGAAGAAAAAGTACCACTATTCGGATTACCATCCTTGTCTGTCCATCGGTCTCTGGATAGAATGAAATGCTCCTCTTAAATTTGGTGTCCATCAATCTCCACAAGCTAGTCCAAAATTCCCCAACGAATCGAGTATCTCGATCCAAGATGATAGATGTGGGTAATCCAAAGTGAACCCAAACATGTTGAAAGAAGATATTATCAGTCTGCTCAGTAGTGATCTGCTTTTTACAAGGCATCAAGATACACATATTGTTGAACCTATCCACTACAACATACAAATAATCATGACCCCCTTTGGTCATGTGTAAATCCCCTACAAAATCCATGGATATACTTTCCCATGGATGGGTTGGAATAGGGAGTGGTGAGTATATCCCTAGTTTTCTATTAGTGGGCTTACAAGTACAACACATCACACACCCCTTTACATATTTAGTTACAATTGCTTTAATTTTAGGCCAATAACAAAACCTATGCAAATGAGCCATATTTCTTCCTACCCAAAAATGCCCAGACACAAGAGAAGTATGATCTTCTCGTATTACATGGACTCGTTCACTTGTAGGAATACATAGCTTTCCAAGTTGTTAAAGTAACTTTCCCTGAAGAAAATAGTTCTCTGACTGTGCACCAAGGGTTGGATTCACATATAATTATTTAAAAACTTCATCTATGGCATATTGTTCTATATAGCTATCGTGAGATAATGAAGCATTCTTAAAAATAATCGAAGAAGAAATAGGAGGTCTAGAAAGCATATGTGAAACTATTATAGAAAACCCATCTACCTGCAGTGTTGAGATTGTTGCAATTTGGTCTATGCTTGAAGATACTGTAAGGTTTGGTGATCTGTATGTATAATCATTTCCTTCCCTAACAAGTAGTGCTTTCGTTTCTTTACACTTTAGACTAATGCATACAACTCTTTATCATGTGTAGGATAGTTAACAACAGATTGGTTAAAATTTTTAGAGTGGTAACATACAAGCTTACGATATTGCATTAGTACTTCACCCATGGAGTATCCACTGGCATCTATCTCGATCTCAAAAGGCTATTGAATATTCATCAATGCTAATACTAGTGCGGTATTGATCTTTTCCTTCAAAGTGTCAAAATATTTTTGTTTCTTTCCTTCCCACTGAAAAGTGTTCTTCACACTGGTTAAGGAATCCAAAGGAGTTGCTATGAAGGAGAAGTTGGGAATGAATCTCCTCCAATAATGGACTGCAGCTAAGAAGATTCGAACTTCGGTTACACTTTTTGGCTTAGGACAATTTACAATTACATTAAATTTGGAAGGGTCAATTTTCAATTTTCCTCCTCCTACAATATGACCTAAGTATATAAGTGCAGTCTTGCAAAATTCACATTTAGACAATTTTATAGACAAATTTTCCCTTTGCAAAGTATCCAATACTTGATTTACATGCCTCACATGCTCATCCCATGTTCCGCTAAAAAAGTAATGTCGTCTAAATATACAATCACAAAGTCATCTATGAAAGGCCTGAATACTTCATTCATCACATGCATGAATGTTGACAGAGAATTAGAAAGCCCAAACGGCATAACCAACCACTCAAACAATCCCTGTTTTCTTTTAAAGGAAGTTTTCCATGCATCATGTTCTACCACTCTGATTTGATGATATCCACTATGCAAATCCAAATTAGTGAAATAGAAAACATTCTTCAATTGATCAAGTAAATCATTTATGTGAGGAAGAGGGTATCGATTTTTCACCATGATTTTATTTAAGACCTGATAATTGACACACATTGTCCATGTGCCATCCTTCTTTGGCACCATCCTGATCGAAGAAACACGAGGATATGACCTGGGCCTGATGACCCCTTGATCCAATAATCCCTATACCTTCTTCTTGATCTCTATCATTTCCACAACTGACATCATGTACATGCCCACGTTAGGAATAGGAGAATCATGTTGAAGATGTATCTCATGTTGGATTTCCCTCTTAGGAGGTAATCTATTTGGTTCCTGAAAAATATCATCATACTTAGAAACAAAATCAATTAATTCCTTTTTATGATATGGATCACACCCTTGGAAAGCATTGGATATCCTGGCATCTTTCTCTTTGATGACCATGAGTAAATATCTCTTATTAGTGTTTATGAGTCTATTCATTTGTCCTGCACTAACAAGTGTTGTATTTACCCTCATGTTGTGAGCTCTAACAATATATTCGACTCCCCCCTTAGTAAGGTGGTATTTGTTCTCATGTCGAAAGAAGACTGCTTTTCTATCATAAATATAAGGACTTCCCAACAGTATGCCACATATATCAAGTGGTACAACATCCAAATCAACTTCATCAATCAATTTTGAAGCAATAGAAAATCTTATCCTACATTGTTTGGTGACATTAAGTTTTTCTTTGCCACATACCCAACCAAGAGGATAAGGGTTCGGATGTGGTTTCATTTCAAGACCCATTTTCTTGACAAGCGCTTCAGGTATCAAGTTTACTTGGGAACCTGAATCAAATAATGTATCTATCTTAGTATGTTTAGATACAACTCTTATGTGAAATAACTCATTCCTCTTTCGTTCATCAACATGAGATTCATCATTGGAAATAGAACTAGAATGAAGAGAATCTTTACCTTATACTCCAACCACTGTGATCTTTCCTTCATCTCATGAATCAGAACCAAGATCTTGTTGTACCATAGCAACAATATTTGTTTTCCTCTTTCCACCGAACTGTTTCTATTTCTTTTCCGGATGAAGTTTCCAACAGTGTTCTTCATCGTGACTGCTCTTCTTGCAATGAGTGCAAGATGGTTTTTCTCCTTCTCTCATCACTATAGCAGTATTCTTGTCCTTCCTGTTAGGGTCCTATAATTATAGGTGAATCGATACTTCGACTGCTGATTTGGCATCTCTCCCGGTGACGAAGTATAGCTCAGGTGATTCCGTTCTCCTCCCTCCATTCTTTTCACTCGACCCTCCATCACCTTGCTGCATCCTTCATCTGTTGCATCCTCACCCCCTTGTCCTTTGTCAGCCTCCATTATCCCGCCTTCCGTCCCTGCATAAATGGACTTAGGATAAACAAAATGTTAGTTATAAGGTCAGTCTATGTCTAATTTGATTAATAAGTGACTATTTAATAATTGATTAATTATTAATTAATTGTTAATTAATTAATTATTAAGTTAGTTAGTAACCTAGGTTAGTGATTAGTTAGTAATCTAGGTTAAGTTAATTAAATAAAACTATTTAATAAAACAAAACATTAAAAAATATTAAAAAAGCAAAAAGTAACAAAAAATCAAATAATATCAAAAAACATTATAAAAAGGCATAAAAATTAAAAAATAATAAAATACATTAAAAAACATAAAACAATATATCATAAAACATTATATAATAAAAT
>JASDQU010738697.1:90157-115612 GCA_032191745.1 Picea mariana
GCTAGCTGGAGATGAATTTTGCGAAACCGAAGGAGGTTTTTGTCCAGAACATGCCCATCTACAAAAAACTCCTTCCTTTTTCTCCCAGGTGTCATAATTGAGGATAAAATCACATCTGAACGGACCCCTTTTTTCATAGAAAACGGTCCATTTCTCATAACAGAAAACTCTGAATTTGATGGGAGTGGTGGCTATTTTCGGCCGAGACGGTTGAGTCGACTCTCGGAACTTGAAGAGGAGATCTATACTATTTATTGATATGATTTTAATGTAATATGGTTGGATCTTCACGCCCTGTGGCCATCGAGCTGTAACATTTTTGAACTGATCTTCCATTAATGAAAGAGGCTCTTTACAGGATTCCTGTGCATGTTTACTAGTGATGTGATTTTCTCTGTTGAATGTTCCTCGCTCTGTGATCATATTGTTTTTATATAACTAATCTGTACGAATAGCGTTATGTTGTAGGATTTATTCCTGATACCCTACTTCCGATTCTACAGATTTGAATGTTCATCTTCTAAATATCTTCAATCAAGAGATTCTTAAGTGCTTGTTGGTTGGAGTTATTTCCTTCTCTTTTCTTCTGATCGTCATTTGAACTGTTGAAGATCCAGTGAGTGTGTTATCTTGCCTTGTGAAGGGTTTCTTCAGCTTTCTGGTTGTATCTCAGATTTCATTAATTTCAGACCCCATAGCCCAATGGATGTGTGAACTGTCTCAACCAGTTTATAAACCCTTTTTACAACAAAACTCATTGTTCTCATTACCTAGCCTAATATCATTTTCAAACAAAACTACATCATACAGAGAGATCCCTCTCTGAGTCTTGGAGGGCTAGATCCAAGACTCGAAGTGGTTCTGATGTTGCCTCTGTGATTGCCTTTTTCAGCCTTGGGCAAATTACAGAGTGCTAACACTTCCTTTTAAACTTATTGAAAGTATTTTATGGGAAATTGGAAGGTTTCTTTGTGGGATATTCTTGAACATGTTTCCCCTGTTCTCAAGGTGTGTGGCTTGCACACAAACTTCATCAAGACTAGTTGGTTTAAACAAGAGAAAAGTATGTCGAATATAACTCTAAAGTGCGCTAATATACTTCATTAAAGTTTCATAAGAATCCAAAGGAATGTTCAATGCAAGAGATTTCTTCCTAAATTCTTCTGTGAAATGTTGTACAATTTTTCCTTTACTTTTCCTTAAGGTTTTCAATTCCATCATTGCTTTATGTAAATACTCTAATGGATAGAATTTCTTCCTTATCGTTGATTTAAATTGCGAACATGAGGAAATAATCTTACCACACTTACTTATGTCCTGAAGCTTGATCTCCCACCATATGAGAGCGGTGCCTTCCAACCAAAGAGAATCCAGTTGCACTTTAACTTCCTCTTCATCAATATGTTGGACACATAAATACACTTCAACATGTGAGATCCAATTATCTAGCTTTTCAGAATTAGCATCTCCATTAAACATAGGTAAAGAAAATTTTACATCAAGCTTTAATAATGGTTTCTTAAAAGAGGATTTATGGCTAGAATGATGAGAATGATGAGAATTCTCAGAGGAATAATAACTAGAACTCAAAGGTGAATATGGAGGCTCAAGGAGATCTCCTCTATCCCCTTGGTTTATCGAAGCATCATCATATGCATATGCTTCCTTTTTCTTCCCTTTCTTCTTCATCCTCTTCTCGTAATCTCCATACATTCGCTCAACCATTTCCAACATGCGATAAAATACCATGTGAAAGGTTTTCTCCTGTTCATCACGCTTGTCCTCTTTTTCCATTTTCTTCCTTATGGATACATGACCAACTTCAGGATTGAACGTATTAAGAGTTCCTTCACCCTGCTTGTGCTTGGCCCTAGTTAGAATTCACACTCAACAATTCAAGTCAAAGATGACTACTATGATACCAACATGATTCGGGATATTTTGATCGTGACTTATAAATAATTATATTAAATGAGCATAAATTAAAGTGCACCATTAAAGAAGGGAAAAATTAAAAATGAAGAAACATAAGCATCATATCTGAACACAAAAACTTGATAACAGAGTTTGTCCCTGGTGGACTACGTCTCCGGGTACTGCTCTCAAATTGTTAAGCTCTTTCATTAACTCAGCAAAAGAATTTGGATAATACATGAATATACCTCATTCTAAAATCAAGCTGTAGAAATAATGAACAGATCAAAAAACAAAAATCAACACTGAAATCGTGGTGTCGAATTACCCAAAAATGACTGTCTCCACGCTCTGATTTGACTATGGCACTCCCAGGCCTAAGAGAAACTCTGTCTCAATTTTTGTTCCTATTGCAACCTACAATAATGATAGTCTTCATCTCAAAATCTGTGCCAGTAGACGTACGGTCGTGCCTCCCTTGGTGGCTGGAAAAAACTTGGATTTAATACAAAATTGGCAGATGGATGTTCCAATGGAATGGTTTAGGCGGATTGGTTATGGCGCTAAAGTTAGAGCGTTTGATGTGGGGAGGTCCCGAGGTCAAATCCCGCAAGCTCCCATTTTATCTCTATATCTATAAAGCCTTCCATATTTGGTTAGTGGCTTCTAGATTTGGCGGTTATCACCAAATATGGCAGACCTCCACCATATTTGGCAGGGTCCCGCCAATATATATTTTTGATTTTTTGGATATGGGTCATCCTTGGTTGTTTCTGGGATGCCACATGTCGCCCACTAATTGAGCCACGTGGAATCTACTGATTTGTCCACCTAAATGGTAATATCACACATAGTCAATTGTACATGACATGTGGCACTTCCCTGATGGTGCCACGTGGTGTCTCTTGGGGGGTGCCACGTGGCACTTTTCTATTGGTCCACATGGACCCTTGAAAATTCCAATGATGGGTGACATGTGGCAGCCTATCGTGCTTCGACATGGCATGATGAAGTAATCAGCCCATACGATGATGTCACCCTACCATGTTAGTTTTTGACGTCAATAGTATGGACGATGATGTGTCCCCTGTTTACAGGCCATGTTTGATCACAATTTTGACCACAAATATCTTTCAAACTATAACTATGTTTGATGATCTATTTGCATCTTTAGAAATATTGTAATGCACGCTTCGTGATAATGACATTTTCAATGAGTTTTGGGAACTTTGAATTTTTTCCCTTTCTCTGTCTGTTAAAGCCATTCTGAGTGTTCTGAATTGCCTCTATGAGTTTTGAGTAATTCTTATCCTTCTCTGGATCCTTTTTGGATCATGCACGTATCATTATCAAATGTGTGCACCCTTTATTTTATAACAAACCTCGCACACTACTCAGGTGTGTGCAAAACCAATACTTGGTGCCAATGGTTCACCAGCCTATATGCACATTTACATTTACAATTGGCACTAATGGATCACCATCCTATATGTACAAGTACAAAGGGTTCAAATTAGGGACATTACATTGGTCTCCTCTAGGATGTAAATGTGTTGAACCTGCATAGAATAAATCTAGCTAGCAAATGACATACACAATTTGCAGAGAAAATATGTGAAAAGAGAAGTAGGAGAGAAACAATGGAAGAATTCTCATTAACTAAATGAATGAATGATAATTTACACATGATATACATTGTATAACTCAACTAGTGTGCACTGGAGGAGAAGAAAATCCACCATAGTGGTGGTCTAGAGTGATCTAGACACACACTAATAGTTACGGGAATAAACTCCCACCTAGTCTAGTCTCTCAGGAGGTTACATGAGTGAAATGCCAACTAGTTTGAGTTAACTAATTGAGATAGAGTGAATTGAGGAAGAGATCAAGTAATCATGAGTAATGTGCTATTTTGGTGATGATTCCAAGGACAATGCGCATTAGCTGGTGATGATTCCAATGTTGCATGGTGATAATCTCAATGTGGCATCTAGACTCTACTCAACTGATCAAATTGAAGTGTGAATGCTGGCACAGGGGTATACCTGAGGTTCACTCCAAGAGCGCACCAACAAGCCCTAGCTACTGGCCCTTTCGACAACAGATACAGTCTCACCCGAAGCAGCTAAGAGGGGGGGTTATAGGATAGGAATGTCTACAACCAAGGGAATATCAAGTGGATCTATCACAACAACAATACAACATTCATATATCACTTATCCGCTAGGTCTATCCTGCGCATATATAGATCTGATCTAACATAAGACCGCAATTAACAATATAACAGTGATAGAGATCCAAGCATCAATCACACATACGACACAAAATATACGTGGTTCACCCTCTCTCTAGGGCTACGTCCACAGAACTATTCTTATTATTTATTAAGGTAAAACATATAGTTCTTATCATCGCTCTCAGCTAGCAGATATTCTTTCTTCTCTCTCTTCCTCTCCCCTTCTTGCACACCCAGCTATAGGAATTAACCTTCGCACACAGCTGAAGATCTCACAATACAATCCTCCCTCTCCACAACAGAGCTATAACAACAATGTCAAACCAATACTCAATGACCAACAACCACAACAACAACCAACCCCCCCCCTCAGGTCCTCTTAACCTTTATTTATACATTACAATCCCTTAGCAACAGCCTTAGGTCAAAACCTAGGTGCCAAAACCCCAGATACCAAAACCCTATGTGTCTAAAACCCTAGGCCAACTTGACCCATTTTTTTTTAGCTTCGCCAACCTGTCTTTCCTTCTTCATCGTGTAGTGCTCCAAAGCATCCAATGATGGATTTCTCTGCTTGTTGAGTTGTCCATGATTCTTCTTCCTTGTTGATCTGTCACCCCTGATCTCCTTGTCCAATGGCTTGATTTTCCACACTTCGCTCCATCTTTCCTACTTTTTTTCTCCCTTTGAATCAGTGACAGTTACTATGTCTCCCACGAAGAGTTCTTTTTACCTTTCCTTCTTTGTTCTTTGTTTCCTTCCATAACCAAGGGACAACAAGCCCCCAACACTCACCTATGACTCGTCCCAAGGCACTTCAGATCTGATCCTCTTATTTTACTTCGACTTTGGACTATGTAGTGTAGCCCTTGCTTACTTCTTTATGCCTCCTTTTCATCCTTGTGCGGACTGTCTTTTCTGTTTTTGGTACGCAGTTTCAACTACACCTGGTACCTGGACACTTTTCCTCATGATTTTATCGAGAGTTGCAAGGCAACTGGTTTTCATAGTACAACTTCAGCCAACTCCCATTCACCAATCCTTCCTTCCAGTCTCCCTTCAATGTCTTCAGCTGCGCAACTCCTCCTTCTGTAACATAGTCAATATCATATGGTCCAAGCCAATGTGTTCTAAACTTCCCAAGGTGTTTGATAAACTTACTGTCATACATCAGTACTAAATCACCTTGCTTGAATGTCTTCTTCTTGATGTTCCTGTCATGATAGGCCTTTTCTCATTCCTTCTGAACTTGCTGATGGAATCCTACAATGAATCTGTCTTCTTCCAATTTGACCAACTGTGCAAGACTCTCGCGAATAGCGTCGATATCATCCATGTCTGTAAATGAAGAAATTCTTAGGCTTGGTACTAATTATTCCTTCGGGACAACATCTTCAAGACCATAAACCAACTTGAAGGGGGTCTGCATTGTTAATTTCTTGAAAGTGGTTCTATAATCCCAGAGTACTGTTGGTATTCTTTAATCCCAGTCATCCCTATTCACACTGCAAATCTTTGTCAATGTTGTCTCCAAGATCTTGTTGAATGCTTCAACCATTTCATTTTCTTGTGGATGGTAAGGTGTACACTTCTTATGGTGGACTGCAAATTCTTCAATCAGGGCTTCAACTGTCTTATTAATGAAGTGTGTACCTTGATTAGTCATAAGGATCTTAGGGAATCCAATCCTGTTTATTATGTCATTGAATATAAAATGTCCAGTTGTAGTTGCACTACAATCCTTGACTTCTCTAGCTTTGGCCCATTGGGTTAAGTATTTTGTCACAATAATAATGTACCTTGCCCCTGTGCACTTTCTTGGTGGGTTTATAGTTCCCATGAAGTCAATGGCCCACTTTTCAAATGCTTGTAGGGTCATATGTGGTGAAAATGGCATCTCATCTCTTCGGGATGGTTTTCCAATTCTCTGGCATACATCACATGATCTGGCATACTCTTTAGCATCTCTGTGTAATGTAGGCCACCAAAGGCCAGCTCACAGAACCTTCTACGTAGTTTCTTTCCCTGCATAATTTCCTCCTGCGATGCCTTCATGATCTTTTCCGAGGATTAGTGGTCACTTTGTCTCCATAACACACCTCCTTAATATTTCATCTTGTCCCATTTTGTACAGCTGTCCAACTATAAGTGAAAAATCTGCAGCGCACACCACTATTTGTTTCTTTTGAGGAATTGTATACTCACTTTGAGCCATTCCTATTTACAGGAACTAGACTATGTCTATGAAGTGGTCATCAATATTTCTAATGGTGAGCAGTTGTGCATCCGGTAATGTATCCTCCAAACTGGTAGGTTCTTCGCCATGTTCCAACCTTGATAAGTGGTCTAGGCCCTTATTCATTCTTCCTGGCTTAATTGTGATCTCAAAATTATATTCCTGAAATAGAAGAATCCATCTGCATATTCAACCCCCCCAACACTATCTTGTTGACTAGGTACTTCAGTGCAGAGTGATCAGTAAACATTTTAAAGTGTCCTCCCAACAAGTAGTGGCGGAATTTTTGTAGTGCATACACCATGGCTAGTCCCTCTCTCTCTGTAGTGGTGTAATTAACTTCGGTTGTGGATAGCTTCCTGCTGGAAAATGCTAATGGATGATCAATGTCCCCTTCTCTAGGTTGTGCCAATACTGATCCTAATGCAAGAGAAGATGCATCGACATGCACATGGAATTCTTTTCTCCAATCTGGAAAAACTAGAATGGGTGTTGTAACCATCTTCTTAATGCCCGACACAATTGTTATGCTTAATGCAGAATCATATCAATCAAAACACAACTGTGTCCTATTTTAGCAAAGAAATTCTTTGTAGAGATCGAATGCAATCAAAGTGAAAATATTCATTCAAAACAAAATGAAATCGTTTTTGGTAAATTGAAGTCAACAGGATTGTTTTTAGTCTATTAAAAGCAAACAGAACTAATCAAAAGTAAACCTGATCGAAAAACAAATCAATCTTTTAAACTAATTCAAGAATAATAAAATCGCACTAACCAAATCACAGTTACGTCCGAGTTTAGCAATCAAATCTTCTGTATATGATTCATAACGAAATTGAAAGTAACAGAATCACTTTGAATTTATCAAAACGAATAGAGCTAATTGAGAGCAAATCCAATCCGTTATATTAATTCAAGCAAACTCGTAAGAAAAATCGATGTCCAAAAAAACATACCTGGGCTATAAGAAAAACAACTCGGTCATGATAATTTTGAATTGACAAAGGCCGTTGTTGCTTCGACATTTCTGAAGACAATCGAACCGGTGGTTTTTTGTTTCTTCTTGTTGGCTTGCAGCCTGTCATTCTCCTTTGACAACACTATCACTCATTCCTCTAATGATTTGATCTTTGATTGCAATAGGGGAACGTTGGTGTAATAACGTTCTAGCCAAGCATTACATTGGGTACATGGTGATTGATCGGGCTTTGGCACCACAGGGGAGGGTTTATTCAAATTACCAGGGGTTTCCTTGCGCAGTTTGATTCTTGGATAGTTAGGGTCATTTTTGAGGTACAGAGGTAAGTTAGAGACATAGTCATAGGGCTCCATGGAGCATAGGCCATGAGAATAGGGGTATTCCTCAGCTAGGAATCGTTCAATTTCGGAGTCTGAGTCCTTGCTCAACACTATTGGCTTCTGATCAACGTTTGGCTTGGGTTTATTCCTAGCACATCACGATATCCATCGTGCGTTTTTCTTCCCTTTACTATTGATAGTAGCATCACCTCTGGCTTTCTTCCTCACAGGTATTTTGATGGCCTTAGCATTTTCTTTAGCACATGGGTCGGCCACGGTATCGGGTAGGTCCGTGTCGGGGTAATCCGAGGATTTGACAGGGGGTAGAAGGATATGAAGTGGCACGGATGGTCCAACCAATGTTTCAGTAACCACAACCTTGTCAACTTGGATAGACTCGAGAGTGGCAAAGCCATTGCTAGATAGGAAAGCTTGCCAATAGTCACCATTGAGACTCAAATGGTGGACGATAATAAGTTTGATCAAGTAGTGATGAAAAAGGTTGTTATCATCCTTCTCTCACTTGAATTATTTGGACATTTTGTAAAGACTATGAAAGAGATAATGTAGCATATTAAGAGGGTAGCCTATAAAATTCCTCAACAACCGAAGATGATACAGAAATACCAAGCCATACTGACCTTTGCAGGTCACAAACTGTTTAACAATTGCCAAAAGATCGTGCCACCTGGGTTTGAGGGTAGTGATAGGCATACCTTTATCACAGGAAACAATCTTCCTTGATGTGAATAAGAGCAGCCACGACACCTCGTCTACTTTGGAATTTTTAAACCACCTTTTCCCTGTAGTTGGTAGTCCTGTAGCTGAGCTTATGAATTCCTCATTGAGCTCGAGTTGTATGTCTCCAACCTTAGCCCTGCATCCGTCAAAGGTGAGGGCGAATTGTTGGGCAACCGAAAGGTTAAAACCCTCAAACCTTTGGATAAACACCAGCCAACCACCATTTTCCAAATCTTTGTGAGCATTATTGAATAGCAACAGAGTTTGGCTACCATTTGGTTCAATGCACACCACCGGCGCCATAGAACAAAATATACAGTGGGAAAGGGTTTATGTCCAAGGGTTCGAACAGGATATTCGCAGGATCGATAGCACACAGGCTTACCCAAAAATCAACAGAGATGACCTGGGATAGGAGGGCGGAATTAATGCATGAATGTGAGAGAGTGGTGGAGCTAGATCAGCCCATGCAAAACAGTCATTTCATAAGTACAACTGACATCACATATGGTGACTCGAATCACTATTTCATATGTTAAAACAATTCCATCAAACAATTAATGAAATCAATGGTAAGTTGACCAAACAATTGCGCAAGCAATAGTTATAGTTTTAAAACCAAAACAATGATTCCAAATCAACACCAAGGGTTCTATCATATCAAATATGTGTTGTATGAAATGATTACACCAAGGGTCTAACCACAACGTCAATGTTTTCATGAAACCAATGTGTCAAGGAAATCGATGAAAGACTATAGAGAATCAAACCACCAATGTATTAAGAACTTAATGACAGTCATTATAATATCATCACAACCTTGTAAAAATGAAGTCATATTAATCAATTCAAAGAATGCCAAATGAGTAAAGATCTTGGAGTCTTTCCAACTGTGCGACTATAATTAAATTGGAAACGCGGTGAACATATAGACAAGAGTGACCATAACAATCTAGTGACGATTTTAATTCCATTGACATGACTTCAAAATCAAATTTTTCACGCTTGCAGTCATGAAAATGAGAACAAAGGCAGGTGTGCAAATGCACGAAAAAAAAATAGTGTCGTTTTATTCAAAGATTGCGATGAAAATCAAGGGTTGCAAAACATTGGTGTAGGCAGCTTTATAAGGATAGGATAAAAATGTGAATTGGTTGCCAACAATGGCGACACACTGGTAGAAGCAGTTATCTCTGCCAAAAGAACAAATTCAGATTAGGATAACAGGAATCATTCCAACAGAAATAACCAGAAAATTGTTTAAACATAATCAATGATCAAATATTCCAGCAGTGTTTAAAGGATGAAAACTGATAACAGTCTTAGGATAAGCGAGCCACGATATTAAAGATAAAATATCCAATACTGTTGACAGAGACACTGCTTCCAGCAGGCGTCCATAGCCTCGACATGGTTTCCATTTAACCCACTCTGATATCTGTATCTTGCCAAGAAGTTTCAGATTAGAATAAAGGACATTTTAAGGTCAAGAGGTTACATATTTGCAAATTTTCATATACCCGACATTGTTTCACTGCCAACGGGCCTATTCAATACCCCGGTGAAGTTTTCCTGGCGTCATGCATGCATTTACCCACTGCCAACAGATCTGTTCAGCATCCCGGCGGGTTTACAAGAACTTCCCACAACTCTTTTAATGATTTATTTTGTTTTTTAAAGATATATAGTCGAGCGGGGTGATGCTGAAAATTATGATATTTTAACATATTTTTTACAGACCTCAACAGAATTTTCTAGAATTTCCCTTCATTAAGATCCAAAGATGGTTTATTTACAAAACCAACCTTCTTAAGCAGGGAGACATCTTAAGAAGATAATAGATGATTATGACAGGCTTTACTCATATATCGAAATCAGTTAACTTCTTTCAAACAACATTTTTTTCAACATAGATGTAAATTTCAAAAGTAAATAATTGATTTTTACACAATGTTTCAGCAGTCATTTCTGTAAAAGAATTTTCTATTTTTTTTGTCTGAATAGTTCATGATGCAGGTATGTGTATTTCCAAAAACAAAATTGATAAGTGTAAAGGAAAAATTAAAACCAAAACAGCAAAAGAAAAGCAAACAAAAGAAAAAAAATATGTACATATTATACAAAGGGTTGTCATCAAGCGAAGTATCTTTTCAGAGCTTGGCCATTCACCGGATAGGTGTCAGGCTACCCCTATAGATTCTGCAATCGGAAAGAGCTGGGACCCAATTTCTCATCAATTAAAAATAGTCCAAGCCATAAGTTCTGAAATTTTGTGTGTTCTCCCTTTCCCTCATGTGGTTTGTCCCATTTCAAGACAAGGTCACCTACTTCGAAGTTTCTATCAGAGGCAGAGTTAGAATCAAACTAGCTTTTGACCACTAGTTGATGCTGATCTAACTTACGTTTAGCTTGGGCTCTTACCTCTTCTAGCTTCATTAAGGCATTAATTCAGTTTTCCAAAGGGGGACAGTCTTCTTCTTGTGTTTTCTGCGATAGCTGTAGTGAGGGAAGAAGAATGTATGGTGGCAGAATTGCTTCTCTACCATAAACGAGAAAGAAGGGAGAGTTACCTACAGTAGTCTTTGGTGTTAGCCTATCAGCCCGGATTGCTTTTAACAGTGCATTGTGCTAGTTTTTGTGATTCTCAGATACCGTTCTCTTGATAATTTTAATCAGATTCTTATTTGTTGATTCTGCCAATCCATTGCCCTGGGGGTAATAGCTGGCAAAATACTTCAATTTAATTCGATTTTCTAAAGAGAACTCTCTCATCTCAAGGGACGAAAATTAAGAAGTGTTATCGAATACTAAACAGTCAGGGATACCAAAACGAGTGATAATATTCGAATTTAAAAAGGCAATTACCTGACTGGTATTCACAGTTCTTAATGCGGCAGCTTCAGACCAACTAGTGAAATAATATGTGGCTGTAATGATAAACTTATATTGTTGTGAGGATGGCGGATTGATTGGACCTATGATATCAAGGCCCCATTGCTGAAAAGGAGAGTCTACTGAAACAGGCTGCAAAGGAAAGGTTGGTTTTTGTAACCACCCTGATGCTTTTTGACAAATAATACACTTATGACACAAGGCATGGGCGTCTCTAAAAAGTGTGGGCCAGTAATAATCGGCTCTCAAAACTTTATGGGCAGTGGTGTCACCACCAAAATGTCCACCAGCTTCTCCTGCATGCAACTCTAGTAAGACTTTTTCTGCTTCGTCTTTCTCAAGACATCGCATCAGTACGCCATCAAAATTTTGACAAAACAGAATACCATTAATCAAATGAAAGGAGGCATACTTTAATCTTAATGCTATTCTTTTAGTGGGATCTAGGTGACAGGGGGCTGACCCATGTTCAAGACAGAATTTTATATCATCATACCACGGAGTGACAGAGTTTTGTGCATAGCAAATTGCATTTTGATCATGTTGTCCTAGGTTTGACCTATCGTTCTCTTCTTGCTACCCTGTTGTTGAGTCAACAAATAACTTGCATAACCCTTGGCCTGTCACTATCTGAGCTGGGGTGATTTCTATGTCGTACTCCTGTAAGGAGGTAACCCAGTTCACCCTCTTTTGAACTAGTTCTTTCTGCACTAACAGGTTCCTGACAGTTGGATAAGGGACAATAACTTTCATCCTATATTTCAAAAGATAAGACCAGAAATGATTGACTACTTTGAAAATAGTGTAGGATTGCTGATATACAGCTGGGTAATTAAGTTCATCACCTTTGAAAGTAGAGCTCATAAAGGCGATGGGCACTTCATTGTTTTCTGCATTCTTTTGAGTTAGGACTGCCGCGTAGGAACGGTCAGAAGCAAATGTGTAGAGTGTGAAATCTTGCGAAAAGTCGGGGCTCATGAGAGAAGGAGCATCTATTATGGCCTTTTTTATTGCATTAAAAGATTGATTTTCTAAGGGTCCCCAATGATATTGTGCGTCTTTCTTAATTAGGTTCTAAAAAGGTCTAACCATTTCAGAGAAACTGGGGACGAATCTCCTCATGAATTTTATCTGGCCTAAGAAATACTGCATAGACTTTTTGGATGTTGGAGGGGGAAGTTTCGATATGACCTGAGTCCTTTCAGGTTCGATAATCATCCCTTTGCTAGACACAATAAATCCTAAGATTTTACCTTGTTCTACTACGAAGATAGATTTTTTAGGATTCAAGGAATTGCCGTATTTACGACATCGCAGTAGAACAACTCTTAAATGAGCTAGATGATCGGTTTTATTTTTTGAAAATAAAGTAACATCATCTAAGTAAACTATGACAGACTGATTGATTAAGCATCGAAAAGCGATGTCCATCGCTCTCTGTAAAGTGGCACTGGCATTAATCAATCCAAAGGGCATTTTTCGATAAGCGTAGGTGCCCCATGGAGTGCGGAAGGTAGTTTTAAGTTGGTCTGGAGGAGACATCAGGACTTGGCTGTACCCTGAAAAACCATCATAAGGATAGCCTTTCAGAACCAGATACCTATTGAAGGATCTATTCCATGGGTGGGACAGGATAGTTGTCTTTATTAGACGCTCTATTAAGGTTTCGGAAATCGATGCAAAGTCGGATTTCCCCACTTTTCTTCCAGACAGGGACAAGTTTAGAAACCCATTGAGTGTGCCTAATTGGGAAAATTATCTTAGCATTCAGGAGTTTATTTAATTCTTTTTTGACGGTCGGTTCAAGCTTAGGGTGCATTTTTCTTAATTTTTGTTGAAAGGGCAAGGTTAAGGGTTTCACAGGAATGACGTGTTGTATGATGTTAGGGTCAAAAGTTTTAAGGTCATCATACATCCATGCAAATACATCTTTAAATTCTTTAAACAATTTAACAAATGCAGCTTTTTCTTATTCAGAACACCCCATGCCTAAATTAATGCACTGCGGATTGTCATCAGTTCCTAAGTTTACTTTTTCAAATGATAACAAGGAACTATTGGTTTTACAGTTGACCAATTTTTTGAATTTATCTTGAAGATCGTAAAATTTCTCTAATCTAAATACAGACTTAGGGATCTAATTTACCATGTCTGATGAAGATTCAGGAGTTATCGGATCTGGTATTATCGTGAAATCATGCAAATTGTCGCCATGAGTGCATTCATCTATCACCGCGCCTTGAAAAGTTTAATCCATATGCAGAAAGCTAATAATCTGTTGATCGTCGTCAAAGACTCTCCAATTCATGATGTTGTCGAGAAAAGATGGCCTGAACAATAGTTCAATGGAGAATGCATCCGAGGACAAGCCTTCTGTAGGAAAGAGTTTAGAAGCTACGTTAGCTAATAGATTGGCTTCAGCATTATTCAATCTAGGAATAGAATTTATATTGAAAGAAGAAAATTTATTCATTAAATTCCATACCTCGGATTGGTAGCTTTTAAGATGTAGAGACAGACAGTGGATAGAATCTCTTACCTGTCTAACCATGATTTTGGAATCGCCAAAGACAGTCAAGTTTTGAATGTTCATATCTAAAGATTTTCTGAGGCCCTGCAGTAAAGCCTCATATTCTGCTGTGTTATTAGTACATTCAAATTCTAGCCTACATGCAATCACGGTTTTGTTACCTACCGGATCAATAATAACGCAGCCTGCACCAGCTACTTCTTTGGACTTTGAATCGTCAAAATAAAGAGACCAAATTTGATTTTTATCGGGTGCATGAGACCATTGGGTAGAAGTTGCTGGCTACACATATGCTACAATCTCAGACTGTTGTTCTGGATTGGTGATAGCTGAAGTCTCGGCCATGAAATTGTTGAAAAAGGTATCCATCCCTTGTATTTTGGGTGAATCAGCAGAAGGTGTAAATGGTTCATTGGGATCATTCAAATCTTTGACCGTGAACTTAAGGTAGCGTTCATGATTTACCTTAATTTTGTTGGGCTTTCCGTTCTCTGGAAGCCACAGGTGAGACCAATCTGTCACGAAATAGCCGTGTAGCTGCTCTGACCAGTTCCTTCTTAAAAATAGACCATACACTTCTGGAATATCCACAACAATAATATCAATGACTTGATGAGCCTTGGGGTTAGACGATAATCTTATAAGCACATTCCTTAATTCGACTACAACTTTAACAGTAGTTCGATCAAGTTGGATGATCTTCAAAGTGGATGGTTCAACCTCAGCATTAATCTTCTAACATACAGACCATGGCATCACATTGGATGATTCTCTTGAGTCTACCATACAATTGTGCACGTTTCTATTAAAGATTTCGAAAGTTAACAAAAATGGAGGTACATTTATGCGAGTGCCGAGAGTGGTAGCTTGTGGTTTTTTACTCGTAGTTTCTAAAGCTACTTTATCTACATTATTTACGTTATTTATAGGAATGCTTCCTTTATCATGAGGATCAGGATTATTCTTAGTGGAAGTCTTCAGAGGAACTTTGTTCTGAACAACCTTGTTACTGCTTGAATTACCATTTTTGTTATTCTCTGCGATGTTTTGTAACATTTTTTGTAGCAGAAATGGAAATTTCAATAACTCATAAACCGAAATGTTAGCCCTTAACTTTTTAAGGTATTCAACTAAATCGTAATCTAAGTTGGGTTTTACATGACTCTATTTAGTCTCATGTGGTTTAGATTGCTTTGGAGGCAAAGTTGTAGTGTTTTCGGAAGAAGGTTTGTTGGCTATCTTACTCCTAGTATTGTAGGGATGTACTGTCTCGAAGTTAGCTTGAAAGATGCTATCCAAGAAGTGTCCAAAAATGTTTGGAGAAGACTCTTCTTCTTGAACTGTCTCTTGTTCAACAACCTCCTTAGGAATCTCAGGAGGCATCAAGTTATCATGGGCTTCTAGAATTGTTTGAAGGGCGTATTGCAGACTTTCAAGATTAATGCCCTCGGTAGTAGGATTAGGTCGGTTGGTGGGAAAAGGCTTCCTGAACGAAGGTTTGTAAGGCCCTTTGATCGAAGAAGCTTCTTCGATCGTCCTTTTAAAATCTATGACTTGATTTGACAATTTTTGAACGACTTTAGTTAGGTTTTCTAAATCAGAGCTTTCAGGTTGTGTTTTATTTTGAGCAGGTCTAGGGAGGATTTCGATCTTCTTTTTGGAAGAAGAACTAGTCTCTGTTTCGCTACTAGTAGTGTCTTTTAAACTAAGGATGTATTTTTCAATCTCGCTGGCCTCTTCGAAGGCCTCTAACAATGTAGCTTTCTTAGATCATTTAACCCAAATGGCTATACTTTGATGCAAGGCTTTAGTATAGTATGCTATGATAAGATTCTCGGCAGGCATGGAATCCATAGGGATCTGGTTCTTAAGTGTTAAGAATATTTGATTAAAGTCTTTAATTTTCTCTTTTGGGTTCATTCTTAAGCTAGAAAGCTCCACAACTAGGACTTCTGGAGTTTTATCATCTCTGAACTTTTCCAAAAAGAAGGATTCAAACTTTTCCCAAGACATGATGGTATGGGGTTGCTGGGCAAAGTACCATGTAGATGCATTTCCCTCGAAAGTATAGGGGAAAAACCTATAGAATACGTCTTCATGCTCGACATTATGGAGTCTTATGGCTAACATAAACTTTTTAATGTGATCTTCGACAATCTTTTCAGAGTTAGGGTCAAACTTGGGAAGCCACTTGTCCAGATGTTTGGGTAAGGGATGCTGAGCCCCAGGTACAGCTACTGCATCTTCGTCAAGCCAAGGTCTAGTAGGATTGTTCTGGTTGGCCATTGGTGTAGGCGGTGTGGAAGGCTAAGAAGGGGAACTACCTTCGTCAAAAGAGTCTTCTTCCAAAGAAGAAGGAGGTGATGGAGGTGGTGAGGGAGGTATTCCAGATCCTCCTGCAACAAGAGTGAGGATTGGATCTGTAGGGTTCACAGTGAGGTTAGTGCCTCCAAGTTGTTCTCTGATATCAGAGAAATCTAAGGGTTGGTCCAAAGGTCGATTTGGTTGCCTTAAAAGGGCTAAGGCACTATGTGTTCTTAAGAGAGATTGGCGGACAATCTCTTGTATGTCACCACCTATAGGATTTGGGGTTACTGGCTCAACTGTGATCCGTGGATCGTCGTTTGATGTGGTTGTTGTTTGAGGGGGAATGTTGTCATTTGAATGACTTCTTGTCACTATAGGTGAGCGATTAGGTGGTGGAGGAGTCTTACGAACGCCTCGTGCCATTAATAAATTTCAGGCCCTCCTTCTACCGCCATTTGTTGACGGGCGAAAATGAACGCTCGCCAACTGGAAGAGTGGATCCGGTCCGAGGTTGTCTAAATAACCCAAGCCGTTTGGGATGATCCACCCTGATGTGTTTAGCGGCTCCATTGGCCGATCTAAGTCCTAGGAAAACAAAATAAAACTACACTAAGGAACTAATCTAAATAAAAACAACAATTAACGCTAACTAATAAACAAATCTGAAGTACATATATACAATCTGTTACCTAAACTATACAACAATAATTCTATAAAATTAAATGTTCAATTATCAATAGAATCAAATATAACTACAAATGTAGAATATTTACAGATTACAGATTTAAATGAAAACCTGCAAAAATCATTCGTAAACTGTCCTAAGACAGCAAATCTATTGTTTTTTGATCTTTTATAATTTTATGATAAAGAAATAAAATGAAAACTATCTAAACTGAACAATTAAAATTATAATCCTAACTAAAAATCTAAACTATATATATCTATCTAAACTACTTAACTAACACTAATAAATTAACTATTAAATAACAAATAGAAATTTGACCTGAAGTAATGCTTCATGTTTGTCCTGTATGTAATAGTTGATTTAGTTGTTCGGTGGGAGGAAACCCGCACCAAGTTCTCCACAAGATTCTCATAAACAGGAAGCAGTTGTGCTCTTCAAATATAAATGACAGGACAAACAAGACATAAAAAATTACAACAATCTTATAATTTACAAATCATCACATTAGATAAATCTATTTGCAAAGTTTGGTATAAAATGATTCATTTAATGAAGAAGATAAATATTTAATTCATTAAAATGAAACAAAATAATTGTTGTATTTTAAAAAGAAATAAGAGAAATCATATATGGACGACACATAAGCCAAATCACATCAACCTGCAATGAATTACGATAGCTAAAGTAGTCGATAATTAATTGCAAACTGATATGAAGAAAACTTGAAATAAAAGTTTGATATATTGAAAGCTAAAGCTGTTACAAGACATCAACTTTCATCCCAGTCTGTATTATAAATCTATAGTCTGGTTCTCCCAATAGTGATGATGATGGGTCTTACAAAAAATAAATGAGTTTATAAAGAGCACAGGGTAAAACATCCCTGTGGGAATTATCAAAATAGTTTACAAAAAATCTGGGGATAATATCCCAAGTCCCTATTTTTTCCTATGAATAACAACTGAAAACTATATCTAAACTGCTACAGCATGTCCAATTTGTCATTGAAATTCGTATGCACCTGAAAGTGGACAAAAATACACAAGTTTAGATAATGTTTTATTGATAAAATTAACAAAAGTCTAATTTTTAAGACTAGCTACAGAATCTTGTGATTCTATAGCTGGTCTAACTTGAAAATAGAATCATTTTTAATCAATCCAAAACTAATAGAAATATATCGGACCTATTAAACCAAATCTTTATTTACTAATTACAAAGAAAGCAAATGATTCATACCACAACAAATCAAAAATTGTATGCAAATTGAAACAAATGAAATCATAATTGAATTGATCAAATGATAACAGGATATGTGGGATTTGCCAAACAACTTTTATTACCAATTCGGAACATACATAATCGATTGATAGTTGGGGAAAGTAACGAAATCATCTCTTGAACCAATTTCAAAACAGACTATAATCGATTTAGCCAAGTCTTTCATACGAATTCAATAGAGACAAGATATGTCAATCTGAACTTAACATAATCGTTTTTCAAAATCAAAACTAACAGAGTCATTTTGCAAATCAATAGATTATGTTGTATTTGTCAAACCAATCTTTAACATTGATGCATTGCATACATGAAATACCATGCTAATCCAAGCATATAGAATCGTCTCAAAATCAAGCCAAAAGAAATAACTTGAGCCAGTTTGGGGCCAACACAATCGTTATGCTTAATGAAGAATCATATCAATCAAAACACAGTTGTGTCCTATTTTAGCAAAGAAATTCTCTGTACAGATTGAATGCAATCAAAGAGAAAATATTCATTCAAAACAAAACAAAATCGTTTTTGGTAAATAGAAGTCAACAGGATTGTTTTTAGTCTATTAAAAGCAAACAAAACTAATCAAAAGCAAACTTGATCGAAAAACAAATCAATATTTTAAACTAATTCGAGAATAATAAAATCGCACTAACCAAATCATAGTTGCATCCAAGTTTAGCAATCAAATCTTCTATAGATGATTCATAACGAAATCGAAAGTAACCGAATCACTTTGAATTTATCAAAATGAACAGAGCTAATTGAGAGCAAATCCAATCTGTTATATTAATTCAAGAAAACTCGTAAGTAAAATCGATGTCCAAAAAACCATACCTGGGCTGTAAGAAAAACAACTCGGTCATGATAATTTTGAATTGACAAAGGCTGTTGCCGCTTCGACATTTCTGAAGACAATCGAACCGGTGGTTTTTTGTTTCTTCTCGTTGGCTTGTAGCCTGTCGTTCTCTTTCGACAACACTATCACTCGTTCCTCTAACAACTTTATCTTTGATTGCAACAGGGGAACGTCAGTGTAATAACGTTCTAGCCAAGAATTACATTGGGTACATGGTGATTGATTGGGCTTTGGCACCACAGGGGAGAGTTTATTCAAATTACCAGGGGTTTCCTTGCACAATTTGATTCCCGGATAGTTAGGGTCATTTTTTAGGCACAGAGGTAAGTTAGAGACATAGTCATAGGGCTCCATGGACCATAGGCCATGAGAATAGGGGTATTCCTTGGCTGGGAATCGTTCAATTTCGAAGTCTGAGTCCTCGCTCAGCACTATTGGCTTCTGATCAACGTTTGGCTTGGGTTTATTCCTAGAACATCACGATATCCATCATGTGTTTTTCTTACCTTTACTATTGACAGTATCATCACCTCTTCCTTTCTTCCTCACAGGTCTTTTGATGGCCTTAGAATTTTCTTTATCAAATGGGTAGGCAATGGTATCGGGTAGGTCCATGTTGGGGAAATCTGAGGGTTTGACAGGGGGTAGAAGGATATGAAGTGGCATGGCTGGTCCACCCAATGTTTTAGTAACCACAACCTTGTCAACTTGGACAGACTCGGGAGTGGCAAAGCCATTCCTAGATAGGAAAGCTTGCCAAAAGTCACCATTGAGACTCAAATGGTGGAAAATAATAAGTTTGATCAAGCAGTGATGAAAAAGGTTGCTATCAGCCTTCTCTCGCTTGAATCTTTTGGACATTTTGTAAAGACTACGCAAGAGATAATGCGGCATATTAAGAGGGTAGACTATAAAAGTCATCAACAACCGAAGATGATACAGAAATACCAAGCCATACCGACCTTCACAGGTCACAAACTGTTTAACAATTGCCAAAAGATCGTGCCACCTGGGTTTGAGGGTAGTGATAGGCATACCTTTATCACAGGAAATAATCTTCCTTGATGTGAATAAGAGCAGCCACGACACCTCATCTACTTTGGAATTTTTAAACCACCTTTGCCCTGTAGCTGGTAGTCCTATAGCTGAGCTTATGAATTCCTCATTAATCTCGAGCTTTATGTCTCTGACCTTATCCCTGCATCCGTCAAAGGTGAGGGCGAATTGTTGGGCAACCGAAAGGTTAGAACCCTCAAAGCTTTGGATAAACACCAGCCAACCACCATTTTCCAAATCTTTGCGAGCATTATCGAATAGCAACAGATTTTGGCTACCATTTGGTTCTATGTGCACCACCAGTGCCATAGAACAAAATATACAGTGGGCAAGGGTTTACGGCCAAGGGTTCGAACATGGTATTCGCAGGATCGATAGCACACAGGCTTACCCAAAAATCAACAGAGATGACCCGGGATAGGAGGGAGGCATTAATGCCCGAATGTGCGAGGATGGTGGAGCTAGATCAGCCCATGCAAAACAGTCATTTCATAAGTACAACTGACGATGCATATGGTGACTCGAATCACTATTTCATATGTTAAAACAATGCCATCAAACAATTAGTGAAATCAATGGTAAGTCGACCAAACAATTGCGCAAGAAATAGTTATAGTTTTAAAACCAAAACAATGATTCGAAATCAACACCAAGGGTTCTATCATATCAAATATGTGTTGTATGAAATGATTACACCAAGGGTCTAACCACAACGTCAATGTTTTCATGAAACCAATGTGTCAAGGAAATCGATGAAAGACTATAGAACATCAAACTACCAATGTATTAAGGACTTAATGATAGTCATTATAATATCATCACAACCTTATAAAAATTAAGTCATATTAATCAATTCAAAGAATGCCAAACGAGTAAAGATCTTGGAGTCTTTCTAACTGTGCGACTATAATTAAATTGGAAATGCAGTGAACATATAGACAAGAGTGACCATAAAAATCTAGTGACGATTTTAATGCCATTGACATGACTTCGAAATCAAATTTTTCAAGCTTGCAGTCGTGAAAACGAGAACAAAGGCAGGTGTGCAAATGTGTGAAAAAAAAATAGTGTCGTTTTATTCAAAGATTGCGATGAAAATCAAGGGTTGAAAAACACTGGTGTAGGCAGCTTTATAAGGATATGATAAAAATGCGAATTGGCTACCAACAGGCTGTTAGTTTGTAGATGTTTTCTAGTTCATACACGTGGTCTTCTTCTCTGATAGGCTTTGTGTATCGAGGACCCTCATCTAGATCTAAAGGTTCAATGAACCTAAGGCCATTTCTTTCAAATGTCATATGCTTCTTCTTTAGATCAACAACAATAGAATTGTCGAAGGCCCAATCAATTCCTAATAATGCAGGATAAGGGAAGTTGTTATCAACAATTTCAATTACTTAAAAATCTACAAAGGTTCTAACTCCATCGATGTCGACAGGGACATGCTCTAATCATCCAAATGGGCTGATAGCTTGTTGATTAGCCATTCTAAGCCTGATAGGTGAATAAATCAATTTCGGTTTTCCTATCAGTGCCCAAGTTTGCTTCGTCATGACATTAACCTACGACCCTAAGTCAAGGACCACATAGTTTATATCATATTCTCCTATTTGATCATTTAGGTGTAATTCTTTATTTGTCCTTCTCCTTTTCCCAATTTGGTGCACTACCCTATTCAGTAAGGAGTCTATATTTCCTAGCTCATACTGCTTGATTAAATCTTGTAATTCTTGTACATCGCTTTTATCTTCAATCATCTTAACACAAGTGCACAAAAATTCCATGAGTTTTCTTACCTCTTTTCCTTCTGTTGGTGACACAGACAGATCAAATGCCTGAGGCATGCCATATTCTTTGATTTCTAGTTTTTTCTTTGATGAAGACCTTTGATCTCCTTTGAACTCTTTTCTTGCCTCCTCAAATATCTGTCTTTCTATCTTAGCATCGAACATTGGGGTCTTCTCTGTACCTTTCCTGACTTTGTGGTCATCTATAGTCTTTCCTTGGGCTACTCTATATTCTCTTGTAGCAGTGCCTCCTTGAGTGATAACAATGACTCTAGGGTCTGCTTCATGAGGTTCAACATATATCAGTTGCACTTGCAGGTTTTGCTGAGGTCCTCGTCTTTCATAAATCTTACCTAGCAGCAAGGGGAAGTCCTCGATGACATGCTTGAAGGAGTTGCAATAACTGCAGGTTGTGCAAGGGTTCTGGAATTCCCTCGCTAAATGTCCTGGATTTGTGCAATTGTAATAGATTATTTGTCCTCAGCCTTGACCCATACCTCCTCCTCCTCCTCTATATCCACCATGAGGATTGAAACTTCTTCTTCCTGGAGAATTATACTGTGCATTGTTTCCTTCTTGGTGTACTTTGCCTTGGATCTTGCATATGTCTCTTGATCTTTCATGCATCAAGTCAAAATCCCTACAATCTCTATCATTGTTCCCTACGGACTTACAAAATGTGCAGTACAAGTTTGTGGGTGTCTGAACATACTTATGCATATAATAGCACTCACCAGGGAAATGTTGGTTTCTGCATACTTTGCACCAGGGCAAGTTAACTTGCTTCAAGGGGATCAATGATCCTGAGGAAAAATATTCATGAAACAGGGGACAATGTTCTTTATCATGACCTTTGGATATGCATCTTACACACCAGATATCTTATCTTTTGTCCTTCCCCTTGTCATTTTTCATATCCTCAACCTGCAAAGACAAACTAGTCAGCTAGCTCAAGATCTGGCTCATGCCTGAGCTAGATTCTCCCATAGGTGTTGATTCAAGCTTCATGGCGATCTCCAAATCTTATGCTTGCGATGCAATATTCTGTTGCATCAGGGGAACTCTGATGTGTGGTAAAAGAGTAGCAATGATCCATTCTTTTTTCTTCTCATCTGGGATCTTAAAACTCAGTTGGCTTGTTAGGGTCTTGAATCTTTGATCGAACTCCCAAACAGGTTCGGCTACCTTTTGTTTGATCTCCTTCATCTCAGTAATACACTGTGACTCTGACTTAGGTTTTTTAAACTCTAGAACTAGCGCATTCTTGATCTCATTTAGTGGCTTAGGCTGCGCAAGTCCTTAGACAAGCTTCATGTACCAACTCAGTGCGTGATCCCTCAACGTAGTGCTAAACTTGTTTCTTTTAACAGCTTCATCGATAATATTTTTAATGTTACATACGACTTCACACAGGAACTAGTGTTGATCAAGATCTTCAGATCCATCTCCTTTAAAGATAGGGAGCCTCATCTCGTCTACCATAGAGCTGCCTAAGTTTCCTGTCTAAGTAGATGTTGAACTACTAGTAATAGTAGTCTGCGGACTCTGGTGATTCAGAATATTTTGATTATTTAGTGTTTCTAAAATAACAGAAGGATTGATATTACTTACTTCAATGGTCTACGTGGTTCCTGATGTTTCTGGCTCATTCTAGCAAAGTTATTCAACTTCCTCTTCCTCTTCTCTGGTGGGTTCTGAATGTTCTTCATCTATCATATCTACCTCTTCTCCATTGTAGAAACCTTTATCTCCGTCGTTTTTCTTGAAGAGGTTCTCAAGGTGAACCCCTCAAAATACTTTCCCACTACGCGTATGTCCAGCCTCTGTGTCACTGTCGTTGTCCGAATTCTTGAACATTATCCTTTTCGGATCCAACCAATCTATTGTATCTTTAATACGTTCTTTTCATGAAACAACATATTGATTCTAGCTTCAAAAATTGTAAAAATTTTCCTCTGGGTCCTTTGAAGAAGTATCTCTCAGCCTGGCTATATGATTTTGTTCTATAAACAAAAAATTTGGTGATATACCCTCCAATGGTACTATCGAACTAGTGATCTACAGCACTTGATACAACATTTTCAACTCTCTTAACCTTCTTAATCAACTCCGACATCCATACCATAGGAGGTCTAGATCTGATCTCGAACTGGGTATCGGCTAACCTAGCTAACGACTCGTATAACTCTTGATGGGTTCCTCCAAAGAAGATCTCGTGAATATCGGTGAAGATGTGTCTCTGCATCCAACCTTTAGTACTTAGCTTAGGGTTCTTGTTTTGGGCTTCATTGAAGTCCCTCTCTTGATTCTCTATCCACTTCTGAATCTCTATCTTCGATGGGAACCACCTTGACATTCCCTTACACAGATTCTTGTCCCGGCAATGGAACCATTTGTTTACATAGGGGTAGACCCAAGGTTCACTCCAGAAGAGCACCAACAAGCCCTAGCTATTGGCCCTTTCAGTAGCACCTGCGAAGCAGATGCAGTCTCACCCGAAGCAGCTAAGAGGGGGGATTGTAGGAAAGGAATGTCTGCAACCAGGAGAATATCAAGTGGATCTATAACAACAACAATACAGGATTCATATATCACTTATCAGCTAGGTCTATCTTGTGAAGCTATAGATCTGATCTAACATAATACTACAAATAACAATATAACAGTGACAAAGATCCAAGCATCAATCACACATATGACACAAAATATGCGTGGTTCACCCTCTCTCTAGGGCTACATCCACAGAACTGTGCTTATGATTTATCAAGGTAAAGCATACAGTTCTTATCTTCATTCTCAGCTAGAATATCTTCTTTCTTCTCTCTCTTCCTCTCCCCTTCCTACGCACCCAGCTATAGGACTTGACCTTCACACACAGCTGAAGATCTCACAATACAATCCTCTCTCTCCACAACAAAGCTATAACAACAATGTCAAACCAATATTCAATTACCAACAACCACAACAACAACCAACCCCCCCCAAGGTCCTCTTGACCTTTATTTATACATTACAATCCCTCACCAATATCCTTAGGTCAAAACCTAGGTGCTAAAACCCTAGATACCAAAACCATACGTGTCTAAAACCCTAGGTCAACTTGACTCATTTTTTCCGGGCTTCACCAACCTGACTTTCCTTCTTCATTGTGTGGTGCTCCAAAGCATCCAATGACGGATTTCTCTACTTGTTGAGTTTTCCATGATCCTTCTTCCTTGTTGATCTGTCACCCTTGATCTCCTCATCCAATGGCTTTATTTTCCGCACTTCACTCCATCTTTCCTTCTCTTTTGCTCACTTTGACTCAGTGACAGTTGTTGTGTCTCCCACGAAGCTCGCTTTTTACCTTTCCTTCCTTGTTCTTCGTTTCCTTCCATAACCAAGGGCCAATAGTGAACTGAAGAGAATATTCTCCTAGAGGAATATTCTCCTTAAACTATAGGAGACTGAATAATGACTAATAAACATAGGGAAAACCTTAGGAAAAAGAAATCCTAGGTGTGTGTGAAGCATCTCCAACACCCCCCCTGAACATCACTATGGTGAAAATAACGAGTGGGTCCCAACAACAAGGCCATGTTAGGTACCCAAATACAAAAGATACACTGAAATAAAATAGGAAAGAGGGAAAA
>JASDQU010738698.1:8933-19795 GCA_032191745.1 Picea mariana
TTTACTATATTTAAAAAGTACTCATGAAACAACTCACACATTATATTTATCTAGTTTCTTACATCCTCGCATCTTCATAGTACGAGTTTTACTATGTTTATTTTTCTTATTGAAATTGCTATTTTTAAGTATAAATTATTGAGATATCATTCTACCATTATATGAACAATATGTAGTTTAAAACTCTTTTATAATTACTAGTTGATATGTTAAATAACTAAGTAACAAATAAGAAAGAAAACATATATCAATTTACTTCAGAACTAGAGACACACTCAGGAGAGAATCTAGTTCCTCCTAACTTTAGATTAGATCATCCAAGTTACTTGCTCTTATCACTCTCCCTCGAGCTTAATTTTTTATTCCATAGGGACTGGATATTTCAATAACATTCTCCAAGTAAACTGTAGAACTTGACTCTTTCTCAAAACCATCAATTTCAACTCTTGCATAAGTACTCAACAACGTCATGCCTCTTATATACTTGTCTCCCATGTTGTGTGCCAAACTTGTCTCCCATGTTGTGTGTTGGCACAGGGGCGCAGACCCAGGCTTCAATGCTTAACAATTGACCCTTTCGGCAACACCTACGAAGCAGGAGAAGTCTCACCCGAGGTAGAAGTAGGGGGGTTACACGACACAGGTGTCTGTAACGAGGTTGGGACACAATTATGTGATAAGAGCACTCCGCAAAATATTCTATTAACGCTTAAGAAGTGAACATGCATTAGTTTATTAACCTCATTAACACCGCAGAGCATAATCAAAGAGAGATAAGCAAAGTAACAACAGATTATGCATGCTAAGCACTTAGCACTATGAGTTAAGTCTAGCATTCATTTACCCTTTAACATAAGTAAAGTACTTAAGAAACAAAATATATATTCATTACACATCATAATCAAAGAACTAAGAAAAATCATAACAGAAATGACACTGCACAAAGCAAACCATGACACAACAGATATACATAGTTCACCTGGGTGGGGCTACATCCAAAAAATACTTCGCCTCTTTATTATTTGTCAAAATATTACATACAGTCACTCTTGTGCACTAAGCCATAGAGTCAAACTTCGCACAAGACAGGAGATCTGCGCACTAAGCACTAGATCCTCCTTCCTTACCTTCCAAAAATAAGTCAAATAAACAGAGCCAAAATATCTTATCACAACACTTAGCACATGCTCCACGTTGAGAATCACAAGCACTGAGCACAATATATAAAATCACAGTCGAGCACAAAGCCTCGACCACTTACATTCCTTCGCACACAACACTACTACTTCGACACTACTTTCCTCTTATTAATACTTTACAAAATCTTACAATAAGGCCTAAACATGGGGAAAACCCATGGGCTGATATCCCATAAACCTGTTACAAAACCTAGAGGACCCCTTAATGGGTCCACATAACCCTCAAAATAGGTGAGATACGTGATCTCGGCTCCACTTGGGCGGTCCTACATCGATCAACATGTCAAATTCAAAAAGAAGGCCAAAACCTCCAAAACTGACCAAAGTTTCCCCAAAACTTGGATGAGGGCCAAAATTCCCCCAACACTCACCTGTGACTCGCCCGAGTCACTCAGGTCCAGACAATGTTGCTTCAAAAGCCTCGAGATTAACTCAAGCTTCCTCGACTTGCTGCCTCGTCTTAGCCTCCAACTCAACGAGCTCGTGGATTATCTTCTCTATAACAGGCCCTTCCAGGCATTATTCTACTACTGCAACTAATTGATCTAACTGTGTACCATTGGTATCGATCTTCTAGAACACCTTGCAAGCTTCATCTTGCACAGGTTGTAACTTTTGTGTTACTTCCATCACCTTACCCTGGAGGGCAGTGAGTTGTTGTTGTACTKTGTGATGCTCCTCATATCTCTTCATCCTTTCCACTKCTATGAGTAGCTTCATTTGCACCTGTAATGAAAATACTTATTGTTGCACCTCCTATAACTGAGCTTATAGCTTCTTTAACTCTGGATCCTCGGTGAGGAGTTCACACGTTGGGTGCTTCTATCACTTAACTGTTTACATGCCGAGGCGAGGGATTTTATACTTTCTACTGGGTTTTTGGTGGAGTCCTCCCTCTGGTCACACACCTCTTGCAGGGTGCTCAGCACTGTTCGGGCCTCTAGTTCAGCTATCCTAACCTGAAACTGCTGGAGAATCTCTATGAGATTCGTTAATTGAGTTGCGATAGGCTTCTACCTCTCTTGTACCAAGCTTAGCACAGAGCGACACACTTTTCTTACTGCTTATTTGACCATGGCCTGCTCTTCGAGCAACTTCTCTTCCAGCAACTGCTCTTTTTCCTTTTGTAGTTCAGCTTCGCCAACTTTATTTTCCTCCTGAAGCTCTGCTTTCTCTCTTTCATAGGTAGCTACATTGTCTTGCGCTACTCGTAACTATACTAGGACTTCGTGCTTCTCCTTTTGCAAGGATTTTGTAGCCTTCTCCTTCTCTTCCCAAGCTCTCTCGAACCGAGATTTTGTTGCATCAGCAAACCTTCTTAGCTGGGCTTCTCTTTCAACGGTCATTTCTCTTTGTTCCCTTATGTATGCTTTCAAACCTGCCTCCAATACTTCGACTTGTCCTGGAGGTATTCCTTTAAGTTTAACCTCAAAATCCAAGTTGGGGATATAATATAGTGTTGTGGGGGTGGGAAACTTGGTGCTATACTAGGGGAGGGTGATCCAAATCCCCGGTTCACCCTACGGAGTTGTTTTGTCCTCCAAGTCTATGGTATGTGATGAGGAAGGCATAGATGGTGTAGTAGGCACTGCACAGACCAAGAGAACAACCTATTTCACTTCCTTCAACTCGCTCTCAATCCTTTCCTATAACTCCACATGTTTCTCTTCGTATCTGTGAAAAATGTCTTCAGAAGCATCCTCCATAGCTCCGCGGACTAGACTAATGTCGCCATCAATGAAAGTGGCTTATTGGCATGCATTTTATTCCTTGTTGAAGGTTTCTTCGAAGTAAATTTCCTCTTTTTTGGTGTCACTCTCCCAATAGGGGGATCTTTAGGTGGTGGGGTGCTAGCTCCTGTAACTGGTGATGGAGGGAGGTCAACTGTGGCTTTGCCTCCTCCTTTCTCTTCTTCTCCTTCATCTCCTCCTGCATGTCCTTCTGCTTCATCTTATCCTCCTCTTGGCGAGCTAGACCCACTGTCTCCAGAGGTTTTCTCTTCGTCCTCTTCATCACTCTCTATGTCCTGGACTTCAACCTGCTTTTTGTGTTCTCTCTGCTTCTTCATCCCACTGGATTGTCTGACATGTTCATATCGCATAACCATCGGGCTTCCTATAGTGTTAGTGTCAGGTAAATCTACATCGGTGATAGGTACAAGAAATTATTTTGGCCATTTCTTTATAATCTGTTCCATATATTCATCCATGAGCTTATAATATGATTGCAATTCTTCCTGGTGCTCATCTCTTCGCACAGTGATGTAAATGAAGTGGGGATCAGTGTGGAACTTTTCTATGGGTCAGTACTGATGTAGAGTATGCAGTGTCATATGAGGGAATGCTTCAATGGAGGAGACTTTCAACTGTTGATAATGTCTGTGAAACACAACATTAGACTTCCACTTCTTTATCATGTCATTGGTATACCATAGGGTGGAAAAATGAGTAGCCAAGGGATCTGTAGGTTCAATCTCTGGGAAATTAGCTCCTTCAGGCATCTCCCAAGCCACAAATGATATCAACATGATCAACCAACTCTAGTGAAACTCATATCCTAAGTCCTAAGCTCAACGACAATATTTTTCTAACTCGTTGACRAGGTAGTTCATCCCGTTCATCTGTAGGACCTYCACACACTTTCCTGTGAGGTCCACCACAAACCCGATGACCTATGTGGGGAAGTTCTTCCTCACTACCTTTCCAGCTAAGAGTTGATAGGCAAGGTGAAGTGCCCCATCCTTTATGGAGGCTACCTTGTAACCTTGCTTCCCCTCTTTTACCTCTCCATAGGCTTGTTTGATTTATTGTGCTAAAGAACGGTCTAAGGTATTCCCTGGGAAGAACTATTGTGGGTCAGAGCCCTTTATACTTAAACATGTGATCTAGTAGATCAACGTCAAATCCACAGTAACTCTTTTTTCAAGCCATAGATATCTGTCACGATAACACGACAGAAGGAGTTTAACACAAGCGTTAACCTCTTGGTGGCGGCCAAAATGTGAAATATTCTTTACGTTTAATATGGTTGACTACGCAAACCCCTTGATCAATGGATTTGAGACGAGGTGATTTTTCTTTTCAGTTGTCTTCATTAAGTAATGATGAGGAGCTAGCATGGTGTAGTTCTTCTGGTCTCCTAAGTTGAAGTCACTCTGATTCAACAACGGGATCTTCCCTAATTAACACCCTACTATGTGAATTCCTTTCGGAATGTAGACAATGAACACGGCTTACTCAAAATCGTGCGGGATACTGTCGCGATTAACAATGCCATCCAAATACAAAATATACTCAGGCAGGATCAACAGGATCTACTTCGTGTTAGCTAGATCATTGTGGTGCTTACTTCTTTTTTCAGTTACAGGGTTGATACGGGTGGAATGACATCTGATCGAAGGGGAATCCTACAGTCCCCTAGTCGATGACGTTTGAATACCTTCAAATATAGGTCTATCAGCCATGATTTTCCTAAGAAATTCCTCGACAGATTTCTCAAGTTCGTTGGGCTTGCCTGGCATTCTAGCTTTTAATGGACAACGAATAGACTAACAGACAAGCATGGTATACTTTTAGATAATGATAGGAAGCATATTTCGACACTAGGATATTTCTCGACTTATCTTAGTCAATCACAGGTAGCAAAAGGTGGTCCCGGTGCCACAATCGACGAGTTAAATAAGTGGGGCAACATGACAGATCTTCCAATGGACAAGAACTAGAGTTAAATGCTTCCATTAATGTAAATCTAGCCATTATGGAATGTTCTCAATGTCAAAAAGTAGTCTATAAACCCATAAATGTGTTTCCTAACCATTCTGGAGAGTCATTGTAATGGTTGGGGCACCTCCAACGGTTATATAACTTTGTCAGGGCGAATTCCAAATATGAGTGTACCTGTTGTTCCAAAGAGGTTCAAACCTTGCATACCCGCCTCCTACGAGGTTCTGGTCCATGAAGTCTTCCATATGGTTTCCTTAACTTCTTGTATATTTTCCAACTTAGCCTTCTTTTTATTGAGCTTCCTTTCCTTCTTTCCTATTATATGAGTCTCTTGAACTATTTCTGGAATCCTCTTTCCATTTTTATTCTTATCTTCCCCTAGTGTAGTGGCTTCGCACTGTCGAGGTACCCTCAAAGGTTTTGAAGTTAATATCCCTTTTCTTAACACTTCCTCAGTGGGAACACTTCTCTCTTATATAGATAGGTCCTTCAATCCTTATTGCATTCTTTCAACCTTGATAGAAAATTCTTTTTCTTTATGTCCCACCTGCGTTGTTACTTTTCTTTGTTGCTTCGACTTATCCTCTTGTTCTTCTCTTAGTTGGTCTATTTTCCTAGCTATGAAATTCCTTAATTTTTCTTTTTATTTTATGTAGCTTCTTCCTCTACTTTCCTTCTGATTTGATCATTCTCAATCCAAGTTTTACCTAACAAAAGTGGGAAAGGGGCGTTGTCCTCAACAAACCTTTACTTCAAATTATTCTTCAGTCGATGTTCTATGACCAATAATAGGTAGAGTAGTTACTCTTCCACATAAATTTATCATATTTCCCTTAAAGAATCCTATACTTCCTAAACAAGGTACCACATTAGGCTTTCCCGAAAATTCCCAAGTTTCTTCTGGCATAATATTCACTTGTGTTTATTCATCCAAGACTATATAGTCTATGTCGAAGTCTTTTATTCTTGCACTTATGCATTGTTTTGCTTTCAGGATTTCTGGTAAACTAACATATTTATGAACATCGATCATTTATTTCAGCTGTAATAACATAGTCTGAACTTCCTCTAACCTTTTCTTTTTATGAATGTCTGACATACCCTTAGTCTCTTGAATCTTTTCATAATTTTCTTGTCTTATGTCCCTCCCTATAATTTTAGCAATAATCCTTGGATAATCCTCAAGCGCATGACCAAAAACCTTAAAACAAAGACAGATAGGGCCTACATCAGGGCACTCCTTAGCAAGATGTTATGGCCTTCTACAATTATAACACAAAGTCAATCCTCTTTTTCGCTTAAATGTTCCCCAATATTTTAGGTACCGCGCACTTCCCCTAGGATCATAGTGTTGGACCTGTAACTTGCAAAAATTCTTTCTAGGTTCTTGCATCCACTTATTAGTCCAAAAACTCTTTCTATGCATAGGAATAACATATCTTTCTTCATTTCCATTAAATTTACTCAAATCAACTCTTTCTTTCAACTACTCCCTAGCCTTCAAACCGGGACAAAATCTATTAAACATACTTAAATTCATTCTTTCAAAACAAAATTTTCACTTATCTTTCTCTTATCAAAGAAAAAATATTTCCTCGTTTAGAATCTTACCTCTTTTCTTTAGAAAAACTTAGTTTATTGGAAAAAATCTTTGCAAGTCAAGAAGAGTTTTGCGCACTTTAGCAATAGTCCTACAGAAATAGCTCTTCTTTTTCTTTACTTCAATTCCCATCAATCACAGTTTCAGGTCTCAGCAATGGAACATTTTTTTGGCACAGGGGTAAAACTAGGGTTCAATGCTTAACAATGCACCAACAAAACCCCGACTACCAACCCTTTTGGAAACACTTCCTAATAAGGAGAAATATCACCTGAGGTAGAAGTAGGGGGGGTTACAAGACACAGGTCTCTGTAACTAGGCTGGGACACGATTATGTGATAAGAGCACTCCGCATAATATTCTATTAATGCTTAGTAAGTCAACTTGTATTAGTTTATTAACCTCATTAACACCGTAGAGCATAATCAAATACAGTTAAGCCCAGTAACAACAAGTGATTATGCACCCTAAGAACTTATCTCTGTGAGTTAAGTCTAGAATTCATTTACCCTTTAAATTAAGTAAAGTACTTAAGAAACAAAATATATATTCATTGCACATCATAATCAAAGCACTAAGCAAAAGAATAATAGAAATGACACTGCACAAAGAAAACCATGAGACAATAGATATACGTGGTTCACCCCAGGGCAGGGCTACGTCCACAAACCACTTCACCTATTTATTATTTTCTAAAATATTACATCCAGTGACTCTTGTTCATTAAGCCACAGATTCAAACTTCGCACAAGACAAGAGATCTGCACACTAAGCACTAGATCCTCCTTCCTTACCTTCCAAAAATAGGTCAAATACACAGAGCCAAATTATCTTATCACAATACTTAACACCTGCTCCATACTGAGCATCACAGGCACTGAGCATAGTTGATAACAAAGCCTCAATCAATTACATTCCTTCACACACAACGCTACTAATTCTATGCTACATTCATCTTCTTAATACTTTACAAAATCTTACAATAAGGCCTAAACATGGGGAAAACCCATGGGACGACATCCCATAAACCTGTTGAAAAACCTAGAGGACCCCTTACTAGGTCCATATAACCTTCAAAATAGGTGATATCCACAATCTCAGCTCCGTTTGGGTGCTCCTACTTCGACCAGCGTGTCAAAGTCCAAAAGTGGGCCAAAACCTCCAAAATTGACCAAAGTTTCCCAAAAGCTTGTTCGAGGGCCAAGATTGTGTTAAGAAGAAGAAGAATAGGTTTCCTTAATCCTTCTTTTTAAATTAGCCTCATCCCTAACTCTAGGGAATCTTGGACTAACTTTTTGCTAGCTTGTTCCCTCACCTTCCACATCTTTGGGAGTAGGTTTACATTTTTTCTCATGGACAATATTTACCATGGTGGTTTTATCCCTTTTCACTCTCCCATGGAATAAATAATTACTCTTTTATAATCGAATCCTCTCATCAATTTGTCTCAAGTAAAATAAAATAAATTTAAAATAATATTTACACAAATATTTCTCATCATCCAATGTTTATGATGATATAATGTTAGCTTAGGTATTTTCTCAACATAATAACTGAAATTTAAAATTATTGAAATGTTTTAAATGGAGAGATATGACATTGATTAACGTTCTTCCCCTTTTTCACTCTACCCCCTCTCACTCCCTCCCTTTGTCTTCCTCTCTCTTTATCTTCCTCACTTTCTCACTCACTTTCTATCTCCCCTTATCACCCCCCCTCTCTCTCTCTCCCCTCTATCCCTCACTCACTCACTCCCTATTTCCCTCTGTCACTCCCCACCTCTTACCCCATATCTCTCTTTACCCCCCTCTCTCTCTATATCCCTTTATCTATTTCTCTCTATCCCCCTCCCTACATTCTTTTGGGGAAAATTCTCCTATAGTAGTGGGATTACTGCGGTAAATCTCAGACCACATAGAAAGAAAATTCCATAAAGAACACAACAAATATATTGGAACCAAATTCAAAGGAAATAACTAACTATTGAGAGGATGAGTAAGATTAACTCACTAGCAGTCCTATGGTTGTTGTTCCCAATTGACGAAATCTCCTCCCTCTTTTCCAATAGTTCCTCTATAACCTGCAAGAATCTCAAACAGAGAAGCCTACACAGAGAGGTAGTTATAATAATAACTACCCGTTAGTCCAATGAAAAACAAAAATGATCAAAGAAATTAGTATTATATGAAGCATATATGAAATAATTGCAAGTTTAAGCAATACCAATATAATACACTTCGAAGGAAAAATTTTCTTATTAATAAACAATAGTAAGGTAGTTACAAATTATACCTATATCGTGGAGCGCTTCCCTTTCAAAAGAGGCTTTGGGTCCGTCCACCCAATCTCCTGATATAAGGGTTGAGTTTTAATCTAGATTCACCAAGGACCCAAAGAAAATATATGGGAGACTCTTGGTCAGATAGGTTGGTGATTAGAAATAGGTTTGAAACAAGGGTTTCGAGGTAAAAAAACACAACAACAATAGGGATATGTATGGGATTACAGACTTGTTGATCTTAAATACTATTTCATGTTCTTAATATCAACCTCATGAGGATATAAATCCGCATGATTTTTTAAAAAGATGTCTATCCTCTTGTTCTTATAATTACATGAAAATAAAACAAAACAAAGTGTGAGAATGACTAGAGTTAATATTTAAATTCACATTCAAAGAAAAGAAACACCTAAGATTGGGACAAGGTGTTTCAGAAGAGACCTATATGTACAATATTTATAATGAAAATACATAAGATGAACATAAAATATAAGAGACTGGTATACCCATCACAACATTTATCATAACATTGAACAATTCCCATGAATAGAAATAATAGAAAATGGACCCCAATTAGAGGAGAACTTTAAATTATCATTCCATAAAGCACAAGAAGATTATGCTGGATAAAAAAAATTGGAAACTCAAACTTCATATCCAAGTCTTTGAGAATACAATAATGTAGTATCCCAAGTAGTTATCCTAGAGTCTCAAGATAATAATATTTCTTTAAATACAAAGGTAGATGTATTTAAAAAAATAAAATAATTCCTCCCTTCAAAGAGGACTGGGATAAAACCATCGCAAAACGTAAAGTGAAAATGCCTAGAATATAAAAGAAGGAAAACCAAGAATAAACCTAAGTCCCACAGAATATCGAGAAGACAACAATGGTATGAAAAATAATTGTAGCATAAATGAACATAGGAAAAACTGAAAGGGTAAAATTATGTTCGACTCACTATGATGGAGAGGTCTTGTAAGCTTTACTTGCTTACAGTTGGCTCCTTTATAGGTGTAGTGGTTGAGGTGGCATAATCGCTGTAACGGTTTCTTGATTAAATTTTTTTTCAACCACTCCTCAATGTACTCCCTTAACGATTCCATGGTCATTTCATGCTTAGTTTTAATTTCAAACAATTTGTTTTCAAATTCCCTCAAATCTAGCTGTGATTGATGCAATGTGTCATCCACTTCATCATTTTCCAAATCCTCTGGCAAGTATTCTTTGAAATTTTGTATTCTGGAAAAAAAGATAGAAATACTTTGGGAAACATCCCAAATCTCTTGAATCATATCAATTCTCTTTTGTATCGCATCACAAAAATATTTTCTTATAGCTTGTAATAAACTTGATGCGACTTTGTATCTTTTATTTCTTTCTGGGATGCCTTCTAAATCAAGTGTAGGTTGAATCGAACTCAAAGGTTATGGAAATAATTGTCCTGGTACCAAAAAAACTTCCAATTCTTTTATCATCTTATTTAATTTTGAATTATGTTTTTCCATATTATTAACTAGTTGTTTTAATGCCTCTCCATTAGCTCTATGAAAGTTTGTAATTTTTGATGGTTCTACTCCATCCAAATCAATTGAATATTTCCATCATTCTGATGACCTTTTAATATTGGTATTGACTTTTTAATATTGGTAATCCGTGTTTTGAGCCCATGTATTGGATAATCCATTGAAATCATCTTGGATATGAGAGGTGAAGGATCACTTAGCTGGAAGGAAGGTGACGTTTGATTTTTTGGGAAAGGTATTAGGAAATTGTTGTCAAGGTCGATATTGTTTGGTTGTGACAACACACCTTTTGTCTTTACATTTTTTTGTAAGTTCTCAATATTTTGTCTTCTTGGATGCCTAGAAAAGATTGATACCTCTCTTGGTTAGATGTAGAATCATGCGATGAGATTTTTGGGATTTGTACAAGTTTCATTTCTCCATTGGTTTGGCTGAGAAATAAATATATCATTTCCCCCATCTGTTTCTCTTTGTTTTTTCATGTATTTATGTGTTATGGGTGAGTGCAAGCTAATGATGGTCTCTCATGACAC
>JASDQU010738698.1:20068-31330 GCA_032191745.1 Picea mariana
GACATTTCAATTTTTTTATGATGTTCATTTAAACGAAGAGAATGTGCACTTTTGGGCATGACATTGTGTAAGTCGGGCCACTTTGTGTCAACTGCACTCAAAGTAAAAAACAATGTTGGACAACCCAATTGAGTAATCATGTCAGTGAGTTCAGCATGACACTTTGTCGAATAGGCCCTTGTACCTTGAAGAGTAGAACCAAAACACATAAGAAGCTCAACCAACTTACTGCTAGGTAAATCAATGAGTTGTTTCCACAAGTATAGAATTGTTGTAGGTGAGTTATCATGTATATTCTTCTTTAAAAATACTGTAGAAGTTGCTTAGCTATGATGGCGCATAATCATGTTCAATAAGAAATACTAAAACCTTGGATACCTTCCAAATCTCTAATCAAAGAATCTGAGAAGATGTAATCCATATTCATGCAATTGAATATTACAAATATGAGGATGCAACCAATCAGTCTCACCAGTGGGGAATAATGTGGGGAAATCCATGTCCAATAACTCTTTTGTATTATATTCATTGATGGGGAACAAACCAATGTCTGGCCAGTCCAATCATTCAACAAGTGTAGAATCTGCATTTTGAATGAATGTTCTTATTTATTCCATTTCTCTCCCTTCATTGGGTAGTGGGGCAACAAAAGATGAAGGATGAGCATGAAAACGATCAGGAGCCATCTCTCGATTGTCAACAATGTTACTCTCTGTTTCTTGACTATCACAATCAACAAATTTAAGCCTACTTGACACATCTGTTGGCCTTTCAGGGAGAGAAGCAAGTGAATCCATGTCGATTTGAACATCCCTGTAATATTTATCCATTTGAATTTTGTAATGCAATGCATCCAAAACTCGTGATCTCTTTACATAACATTCATAATGTTTATATTGTGCACCTTGTCTCCTAACAATGAGGATGTCAAGATATTCAACATGTCGTGGAAGGTTTCTTGCAATCGTGGAAATATATTGTGGAAAGCTAATTGTGTGACCACTATATTTATATTTCCCACCACGAGCATGTGTCACTTGCACTATTGGATTAACCCTTGATATTAGCATCTCTTCAACTTGGGTAAGAAAATTTAGAACATGAGTTTGGTCACTTGGATCCATGTTATTCCAATGAGAGAAACGGTGGAAACCTCTCTCATATTTGCACCTTTTGCACATAGGACCTTTAGACCCTCTCATAACTTGGATTCCAGGATAAGATTCGCGAAAAACATGGAACATTAGCAGAATGGAGAAGCTATCAATCTTAGCTCGAAATGTTTTATGAACTTCGATCATGTTGGTATGAAATTGATGGAAAGCGGATTGATTCACTTGATGGATATGAAATCTAGAAAACAAAGAATGTTCAGGACCAATGTCAAAGGCCCTACCCAAATTTGGTCCAAGAGGAATTGTTGCATTGCTTCCAACATTTCTTTCCCTTGAATTTATGGAGTGCATATCTCTATTTTTATTGCATTGAATGGTGTTCTAGTAAAAATAGATATAAAAATGTTAAATTCCAACTTACTAACTTACAAGAGAAGGAAAAATAAAATCCTTGGAATGCAGATGATGAATAATTACATTATATTGTGAATAATATGGTTCTGGTTGACGTGGACCAAGGTTATGAGAAGGCTCCCCTTGAGTTTGAACATGTCTTGTTGGAATATATTGGTTGTTTATTTCTATAGCTCTATTGGAATGGTTAGCGATCCGGATTATTTTCAGCACGAAATGAGATTGGAGATATAATAAAGAAATGCACATAAATATCACAGATATTCAATAATATAACATAAATATATCACATATGCAACCATAAACACAGATATACAGTAATACATGATTTCTATTAATGAAATAAATGTACAGATACTATAAAATATAGAGTGAAAGACTCGATAGAATGGTGGCATCTTATCTCTGAGAAGAGATGTGACAGCTACTCGCATTCGCAAGAAGATGCTTACAATGAGGCTCTGAAGGCCTTCTTACAATAAATAGGAATTCCAAAAACCCTATACATCCAAAAACCTAACCCTAGGAGATGAAGCGCCAAAATTCATGTGGGCCCCGTTTGGGTAAGTTAGTACATCAACTTCCCGGGGTCGTAACTTTTGCATACGATCTCTATTTTAGGTGTATGATAGCTCGTTATAAAGGTATAATTGAGGAGATTCATTTTTGGGGATATATCATGCCTTCAATTATCATTGAGAACCTTGATCTCTAAAAACCTTCATTTAGGGCCCTAAAAATGGCCCCGAAAGTTAAAACCTTCTAAAAATAGTAAATTGCCAAAATTGTCAGAAAACTATTTTGAGCTTGTCGGAAAAGGTGGGTGGCCACCGATATCCAGTTGGATCAATCCAACCTCCTTAGGAAGCAATGGTCTCCATTGCATTGAGTCCTAGGGGAGATGGAAAAGAGTTTGTTGGATCTACAGCTTGGTGAGCTTCTTGTATTGTTGGAGACGTCGCGCTACTTAGTTTTTGGAAGTCTGTCATGAACCTGTTGAAGTTGAGGCTGTTCAAAAAGTCGATATACATGAGAGGAAGGTGTGTAGAAGGAATATTTGTGCTTTGCTGCAACCTTTTCGACCTGCTTCTATTGGATAGAAGGTGCAGGGGGTGAGGCTATAGTGGTTGCAGTGTCCTTCCATTCCCCTTCTAAATAGATTGTGAAGAAGCTAAATTTTGCAGTATGAGATACTACCTTGTGACACTTTTTAGGTGGAACAATAGTTGGAACTACCTCTGGTATTCTGTAGAGATGACCCCCCAAAGAAACAATGACACTGCAAGGTCGAGACTCATAAACAACATGGCGCCTCCACATATATAGTTGGCCCAAGAGAACATCACAGACATCCAGTGGGGAAACCTCACATAATACCTCATCCTTGAAGGGATGGATGTCATATGAAAATTGACATTGTTGGCTGACATGAAGATCTCATCGTTGGCAAAGCCAGCCGATGTTGTATGGTTGTGGGTGTGGTGTTTTCGACGATCCCAATTGTTTGACAACCTCTGCTGAGATGAGGTTCTTCTGGCCTTTTCTATCAACAATAAAATGTAGCGGGGTCCCCTTCACCCACATTTCTGAATGGAAAAGGCGCTCCCCCTCTTCAGGATTTGTTGGTTCTTCTAGTTGAATTGTTGCGGTTGTGACAATAACAGTGGGGTCTATGTTAATGATCTGTCCTTTACCATTATTTTCAGAATCAGATTCTAAATTAGGGTTCGGATCTTTGTCTTTGATATCGACACCAATGAATGTTTTGATCGACATTCATCGGTGTTGTGCTAGGGGATTTTGTGGAACTCGCACCATTATCCGGTGTCCTTCTTTATCTTCCCATGACCCTTCTTTTCCTATGTCTTGGACTGGTTTTCGAGAGACTGTTTGCTGGGGTCGTCTTTGTCATACTTTGGTTGTTGTGGATTTTCAGACCCGAACTCCCATTTGTTCTGGTGCTTAAATTTCTGCTCAATTTTAACTTCATATCAATAAGCAACATTGAGTGATGAGATGTTCAGAAAATCCATTTCAGTTTGGATGTATCTGTGTAGATCCCCATGGTATTTTAGAACCAAATGTCGTTTGGAGTCTTTGATACCCAACTTGGTGCGCAAGGTATGGAAGGTATTGGTGAACTCCGAAACTGCTTGGCCCCTCTCTTGCCACAGTGTGGTCCATCTCATGTATTGGTCCTCATAATTGCCAAGAAGGTAATACTGTTCCTTTACTGCATCCACAAAAAAATCTCAAGTGGGCTTGGCCCCATATATTCCAGACTCTTCTGTGGAACTTTGCTCCCAGTAAGTTTCCCACCAATGTTTGACATGAGGGAGAGCTTTAAGGAGTGAGAAGGGGATATTTTCTTTGTTGGAAAAATTGTGAATAGAGAAATAACCTTCTAGCAGAGTTAACCATTTTTCTAGGGCTTCTGCATGTATCTGTCCTTCAAATATAGGAATACCAAAATTAACTTGTACCTTGAAAGGAGAGGTGCCTCCAAAGTGGTCTCTTGATGAAGATGCGCCTATTTCTATCGGTAGGCATTGAAGGATGTGGGAAAAATTCTCCATCATTTCGTCCCTCTGTTGCGTGAGAGCTTGTTCAAGCAACAGATTGATAGAATCGTCTGCTAAATCATTTTTATTTTCTTCTTCCATTGAGGGTTTCTTGAGTGTGCGAGAGAGGTTGTCTTCAAGAGAGACAGGCTCGAGACCCAACTTGCTATACTCGGACCTCATCAGGGACATGCACTGAAAAAAACGATCAAGAGCAACCTGCTCTGATACCACTGATCTGGATTATTTTCAGCATGAAATGAGATCGAAGATATAATAAAGAAATGCACAGAGATATTACAGATATTCAATAATATAACATAAATATATCAGAGATGCAACCATAAAAATAGATATACAGTAATACACGATTTCTATTAATGAAATACATGTACAGAGACTATAAAATATAGAGTGAAAGACTCGATAGAATGGTGGCAGCTTATCTCTGAGAAGATGTGACAGCTACTCGCATTCACAAGAAGATGTTTACAATGAGGCTCTGAAGGGATTTTTACAATAAATAGGAATGCCCAAAAGAATATACATCCAAAAACCTAACCCTAGGAGATGAAGCACCAAAAGTCATGTGGGCCTCGTTTGGGTAAGTTAGTACATCAACTTCCCGAGGTCGTAACTTTTGCATACAATCTCCGTTTTAGGTGTATGATAGCTCGTTGGAAAGGTATCATCGAGGAAATTCATTTTGGGGGATCAATCATGTCTTTGGCTATCTTTGAGAACCTCGATCTCGAAAAACCTTCATTTAGGCCCTCAAAATGGCCGTGGAAGTTAAAACCTGCTAAAAATAGTAAATTGCCAAAATTGTCAGAAAATTGTTTTGAGCCAGTCGAAAAAGGTGGGTGGACACTGATATCCACTAGGATCAGTTAGTGTGTTGCAAATAAGGAGAAAATAAAATGTTAATTTACTAATTTTAGTAATCTATATATCGAAATGTGGTTGAAGAAATTTGACAAAGAATTATGGCACCTTAGTTGTTCCAAGTGAAATAGTTCTAATTGATTTTGTTGGTGGATGGATATTAGCTCGAAAATTTGGGAGAGGAGACACAGATCCAACAACAATAGGTAAAGGTTGCAATTTATCAACCAAATTGGCAAGAAAATTACTGTCACCCACAAATTCAGATGGCCCTATATTTTGAATGTCTTCGAGAACTCTACCATGAAGGTTTTCCAACCTTCCTTCATGTTGCAATCTAGGAGTTCCATTTGTTGAAGATTGAGGGTTGTCATTTGAATCAACGTTTTGAACATGACCATCTTTTTGAATATGAGAAGTTTTCACAATGAAGACAACATTTTTATGAGATTCTGGAACATAAGAAACATATAGAGTATGAAAATATTGTGGGAAAGAAACATCAACATGTATTGTTGTTCGCATGATAGCAACTAAACTTCGATACTTATGACTATCGATAAAATCATTTTGAATATTATTTCAGGTGGTTCTTTTATAATACAAAGCTCTTCTACGTTCATTTATTGTGTCTTTGTTTTGTTGATACTGTAAATGACGAATTTCATTTCTCCTCTCACATGTTGTCAAAGGACGAGTTCGTTTAGTAATATGTTTACTTGTGCCTTCAGTAGACATTTCTACAAAAGGAAAAAATGCATCATGATTAACTTGGCATATATTGTGCCTTCAATAAACATTTATAACTTTAGTAAACAAATTTTACTAAACATATATTGTTCCTTTAGTAAACAATCTTTATATCAATCCATATGACAATGATATGAAACTGAAAATTATCACAATTGAATATCAATCCATAAGACAAGTACGACATCTTTGATAATATTATGAATTATTTATTATAAGGAAAAGTAGACTAAGAGAAAAAATCTATTCCCAATGGTGGAATGTCATCAACAAAATCCATGTTTGGAAGTAGTGGGAAAACATTTCCATTTTCAAACAGATCATTGAAATGGTCTTGAAATGGAAATCTCAACTCCTAGTTTTGTAACATGGATATATTTGTGATATTTGTTGGGACACAAGAGCTAGTCATCAAATCATATAACATGAGTGGAACTTCATTGTTCTTGCACATAAGCATTATCTCGTCCACCGTTCGAAATGGAAGATATCCTAAAGATATGCCGGACATTTTATATTTATGTCTATTGAAAGGTGTTGCAACAAATTCCATTTGAATCCCGAGTCATCCCAAAAACACTCCAAACTTCGTTCAATAGATGGTTCACCAAATATAAAATTATCCACTTCTTCAATAGACCAAACAGAGGTGGAACCATCATTGATGAGGCATACAAGTTGGTTATTGTATAATTCTAATGACATACATTGTATGTCTGGGATTGGAACAAAAGAAAAACCCCACTGATTATTTAAAACATTCATCCAATATATTGTGTACACATAGTAAGGGTAGTCTTCATACTCTTTGTCCAAATACAACCAATAAATTTTACTTTTATAGACAATTGCCTCTTTTGGAGGTGTAGTACCACCATAAGGAATGTTTGTACTCCTCCACACCCTGTCAAGCCTAATGAAAATGAGATACTTTGATTGCATGTTGTTCAAAATATGTTTCAAAACAACCCATTCATATTTTCTAGCACTGACATTTTCCAAGAGTGTAAAGAAACCCAAGTCTCCAACCCATATAGAACCTATGTTTTTGAATGACTTTGTAAATGCATTCATCACAAAATAATTCTTTGTAAGGGAGCATATTGTTGGTAAAGATAACAAAATCATGGATCGAACAATGCATTCAATTGTGTAGCTAGAATCTATAAATGGCACATGAAAACGACAAACGCGACCTATTTGATGAAGGTATCCTCCAACGAAGTAATCTTCCTCACCATAGAGAAAAGGAATTAGAAAACCAAATTCATTGCAGTAAAGTCAATGACAATGCGCGAGGAATGAAGAGGTTTGTACAATAACATTCCAGTGTTTACAAATGGTTCTAAATCTTGTCAAGACTGAAAAAGGGAGCCAATAAAATATCAGCTTCAAAATCTGGAATGGAAAACAACTCCATATTTTTGGATCCATAATGATGTCAAGAAGTTTCCTAGCACTCGAAAAATAGGATTAAAGTGATTATAACTTGTATAGAATGAAATCTATAACATAAAGCTTGTAAAATAAATCAACCCCTTCTAGGCATGAAAGATTTTATTTGAATATAAATTCTAGGCATCAGGTGAATATAAATTAACCACTTGTGAATATAACTTCTAGGTATCAAGTGAATATAAATTTAATAAATCAAATAACCATTCTCATAAATGCAATGAAGATGAGGGCTTAACACCCAAAAAATATAATCCAAAATGAGAGATAAAAAATTCTTTATAGGCAGCATTATATCGAGCATATGTACAATGAACATATATAGAATAATAATCCAAGCAATAATTTTCTTCCAATTCATTTATTTTCTGCCAATTCATTAAGTATGAAGAAAGGTAAAAAATTACAATTAAATTAAATTAAATTAAACATAAAAATATAAATTTCATATCTTAAGCAAAGATTTAAGGGATGGCTTAAAATACAAATTTCTCTTTCTCAGTTGATAAATATACATGATCTATTCCACACTTAAAATAGAGCAAAGGTGATATGAATAATGTAATTTAATAACCATTTTATTAATAGTTTGCCTTTTAATGTTTAATATATAATTTCAATTTCCTTCACATGTCATAAGAAATGCTTTAAAATACATATTACTTTTGCTATGTTAATAAGATTTTTTCGATGAAAATGCGTGAGGAAAGTCGATGACAATGTGCGAGGAATGAAGGGGTTTGTAGAATAACATTCCAGTGTTTACAAATGGTTATAAATCTTGTCAACACTGAAAAAGGGAGCCCATAAAATATCAGTTCAAAAATCTGGAATGGCAAACAACTCCATATTGTTGGATCCATAACGATGTCAAGAAGTTTCCTAGCACTAAAAAAATAGGACTAAAGTGATTATAACTTTTAYAGAATGAAATCTGTAACAAAAAGCTTGTAAAATAAATCAACTACTTCTAGTCATGAAATATTTTATTTGAATATAAATTCTAGGCATAAAGTGAATTTAAATCAACCACTTGTGAATATAACTTCCAGGTATCAAGTGAATATAAATTTAATAAATCAAATAACCATTCTAYTAAATGCAATAAAGATGAGGGCTTAACACCCAAAAAATATAATCCAAAATGAGAGATAAAAAATTCTTTAAAGGCATTGTTATATTGAGCATATTTACAATGAACATATATAGAATAATAATACAAGCAATAATTTTCTTCCAACTCATTAATTTTYTGTCAAWTCATTAAGTATGAAGAAAGGTAAAAAATTACAATTAAATTAAATTAAATTAAACATAAAAATATAAATTTCATATCTTAAGCAAAGATTTAAGGGATGGTTTAAAATACAAATTTCTTTTTCTCAATTGATAAATATATATGATCTATTCCACACTTAAAATAGACCAAAGGTGATATTCCATATAAATTTCATATCTTAAGCAAAGATTTAAGGGATGGTTTAAAATACAAATTTCTTTTTCTCAAWTGATAAATATATATGATCTATTCCACACTTAAAATAGACCAAAGGTGATATGAATAATGTAAATTAATAGCCATTTTTTTAATAGTTTGATTTTTAAAGTTTAAAATAATATTTCAATTTTCTTCAAATGTCATAAGAAATGTTTTAAAATACAACTTAATTTTGCTATGTTGATAAGAATATATGATCTTATTCTGTTCTAAAAATTTTAGTCTTTATCAAAAATAAATAGTTATTTTAACTCTTCAAAGCAATATGTTACATAACTGCGTGACAAAATAGTAAGTATGGAACATTTTTTTGTTAGCTTCAATTCAAACATTGTAATATTGTTATATGACATGATTGTAGACTTTAAATGCATTAAAGGCTCGTATTATATTAAGTTAAAGTGATACCCTATAGATTAAATTAATCCAATTAATTTAATCTATAAGGTATCACTTATATACATTGTATATTATAAGGTGATGTGCCTTAATTTAATAGATTAATGATAATTAAAGTGATGTTTTAATTAAAAGTAATTAAGTTATAAATATAATTAAATTAATTAAAGGTATAAAGTATAATTTATGATATATTATAGATTTATGGATATAATTATAATTAAATTAATAATTATACATCACTTTAAATTAATATATCTATTTTACTTATTACCTTAATTTAATTTATTAATAATTAATTTAAACGCTTTAATTATTTAAATAATCTTTACCGTTTAGGCTTAATTTGGCTGGCAGGACTAAATCTATAAATAAATAAATTATAGATTTAGGTTTATGATTTCAGCACTGTTTATTCCTTATATAAAATCAATATAAACACTTGAACGCCGAAAAGGCATATTAAATTTATTAAACTTAAAGGTTTATAAACGTCGAAATCTGTTAAGCTTACCCTAATTGATTACAAGTTTATGTTTTAATATGAAATGGATGCATGTTTACTCTTCTCATTGATAACCCAATATAAACGAACAATAAGAAAACACATTAATTTAAAATTATGGATTTGTATTGAAAAACATAGCTTCGAGAGACAAATTTAAGGACCTCTCACTCAAAAAGGATGCACATAGTCCAGATTTACTCATCTATACCTAGAGCTCAACACACATTGTATGCTCATCTATAAGCTTTCACGGAGTGTATAAACATTACAAGATTTCACGAAGTGTATAAACATTACAAGCTCCTGTGAAAGTCTGAAATAGAAAACTCAGAAAAGAGTTTTTTTGGAGTGGTTTTATCAATTATTTCCTTTTTTAAGGTGGCGGAGATCTATTGATTTGTATGTATGCATATAATTATATCACAAACATTTTATTGGTAAGTGGATAAATACTAGCACAGCCACATAATTGTGGCTGATCAATCTTGAAAGGCTGATAAGATTAAAAGAATCTTTAAAAGAATATATTAAATTTTATTATTGATTAACAAATAAATGGTTGAGCTTCATTTATTTGATGTGAATATTTTAATTTATGTTAATCACTTAAGTGGCAATCAGTTAGCTATCAAAGTAATTTTTAAATATGATTAGGTAAATGTAAAAAAGTAAACACGTAAACGGATGTCTTTATAATAGCTAGGAAGTCAATGATTGAAATCACAACCATTTATTTTGTGTGACTACTAAGAATATTCCAGCCATATTTAATCATGTCCATAGAAAACTTATTAAGCACTAAACCCCTATTAAATCTGCCCATTGTCAATAGGTATACGCCTTTAGGCGTAAATATCAAAATGAATTATATATTTTTTCTTTAATTTTTTAAACGGTTTGTTTGATCTGTTTTATTTACTACTGTCAGTGTGTATGATAATCATAATCACAACGAGAATGAGAAAATAAATAGTTAAATTAGTAAGTAGTTTGTATTAGGGCGAGAAAATAAATGGTCAAATTTATTAGTTAGTATTTAGGTGATTTAAAGTCACAATCTTCTCTTTTTCATATTCAATACCGTGGATTCACTGTCACAGCATTAAACATGCATTGTACAAATTAATGGAAATGTAGCGCTTATTCAGACTTTGCGTTAGTGTATAAAATGTAACGCTTATTCAGATTTGACTTATATCAGACTTTGCGTTAGTAATAAAATATAACAGGCAAATGGTTATTCAGACCATGTAACTAGAAATGTAGCGCTTGTTGAGACTTTGCGTTAGTGAATAAACAGGCATTGTACAAATTAATGGAAATGTAACGGTTATAAGAATAGTGAAAAAAGAATTAGAGAACGCTAAACGAACGCTAAATCGTTCAAAGTATTAGAATTAAATTGAACGTTCACTTAATTAAATTGAATATCCATTCACTGAATTTAAATCGTTTAGGGTTCTCGGATATCGTTTATAAATTGTTTAAAGTATTAAATCGCTTCGGGTTCGACATCGTTTAGGGTTCCGTATTCAAAAACGTTTAGGGTTCAAAATTAAATCCGTTTAGGGTTCGACATTCACTCTAAACGCGTTCATTCTGTTTGAACCCTAATTTACGCTAATTAAGTGAACCCTAATTTAATATTTCGTTTGAAAATACTAATTTAAATTGAAT
>JASDQU010738698.1:53007-67140 GCA_032191745.1 Picea mariana
GATGGAGGTGGAGGTGCCTGTTGAGCATTTGTGGCTGGCTCTTCTATTTGGTTTTGAAGAATTTCGAATTTATTGCTAGTGGAGGGGTTGTTACTTACTTGAGCTGGTTGCCTTCTTGCCGTTGGACGTCTTTTCCCCGCTGGTTGTGTAAATCCATCTTTGTCCTTGCCGCCTTCTGTGTTTCCTTCTTTTTGTATATTATTGAGAGGGCATTCTCGGAATAAGTGGCCATGTTCGTGGCACTTCCTGCATCGGAACGGGATGTGCTCATAGTCAATGGTCTGAGACCAGTCCTCGTCATGATACTCCAAAGTGATTGAGCCTGGGAGAGGCTTGGCGATGTTCAAATATACACAGATGCGCGCGTATGAGGTGTAGCGCCGCTGCTTAGTGGCCTCCGAGGATTTAACATAGATGCCTATGGTATTGCCAATACCAGCTAGGACTTCTTCCAGCCAGACCTCCTGGGGCAAAGAGTACAATCTGATCCAGACCGGCGCGTGTGTAAAATCCTCCTTCTCAGGGATGAATTTCTCAGTCCAGAATCTGAGGAATAATCCGGCTGAGTTAAAAAAATACGGCCCTCCCTCGAAGACTCGATTCCGATCTTCTAGGTTGTGGAAGATAATGGTAAAAAACCCTTTGGAACCCAGCTGCAGGTCGTAGTGTCCTTTCGGCTTCCACCAGTGCTGGATCCATTTGATCAGGTCACGTTCGGAGGGCCAGAGTCCTAGGAATTTGCCAACCAGGGCATAGTCCCTCATGTACTGTTTTTGTTCTTCAATGCGCGGTGAGAGGATGAGGTATTTTGGCGCTTGGGGTGCTTGAGGGATGCACTTGCCTGGTAACCAGGGCGCGGTCTCTGAAGCTTTTCCTTTTGCTGGGTCTATTTCCATCTCACGGTCGTTGAAAGAGCCTTCCACTAGAAGCTCTTTGCGCAGATCTGGCGGCGTCTCGAAGGGCGGCCGCTTTGGGCCTTCCAGGGATGCCCCGTGTGATGTAACGCTGCTGTAGGAGGCGCCCTGCGGCGCCCCCCCTTGGCGATCCATGGCCCCAAGGCCGAGAGTCGGGGATTCTAGGTAGGGTTTGCGATGAGGTCGTAACCCTAGTTGCAGAGAGAACCCAAGATTTTGCCTGAATATTCCCCTACTCCTCTAATATTAAAAGATGTGATAATCATGGATAAATTTGATTGCAGGGCCTCTGAGCTCTAAGGGGCACATGTTCAGTAGTAGTGGAAGACAAAAGGTCCAATCAATCCAGAAGAGGCATGGATACATCAAATGAGGTAGGATTCGAATCCAGAGATTTGGGAGGTTTTTTCCTACTTATAATAGGCACATTGGCACAACATATAGAATTTAAAGGAATAACCCTCTCTTTTGGTGATTGTGTGTCATAAAAAATCTTCAAAGTTTGGAAGACAATAGACAGGGGTGTTTTGGGAGAATATGGAAAATCAATGTTCAATGAGGGTCGATAGTGATATCCCACAGTAGTATTATCATTCAAGGAAGAACAATCATTAAGAGCCAATCCTGGAGATAACATATTATTCCCACCCGTCAGGTCCACAATCTCCTTTGTATTCCCACCAGCCTTTTGAATATGTGATTATTCGATTTTCTCAATAGAATCAATGACAATTGGAGATGAAATAAAAGGATTGTTAATATATGACTTACCCGTGAGCAAGATGGAGGAATAATCATTCAAAAAGGAGGGGGAAGAATCATCAACAGTGACCGAACCCTTCATATTATTTGGCGTTGACCTCAGTGGGTTTCGTTCTTCCATCACTTTTCCCAGAATAATCTAGACAATGAGCTTTTAGATGACCAATGTCCCGACACTTAAGGCATCAAAATGGGATTCCAACATAATCCAGTTGCTGATGAAACACATGAGTACCCCAATTTATTCCAATCTCAGTAGGCATTCCATCTTCAATGTTTATCTTAATCAATACCTTGGAAATTTTCCTCTGTAATGAGAATAAATTGTCCTCATCCACAATTATGAATATACCCACCGCGTTTGCTATCACTTCTAATGCTTCCTGAGACCAAAATTGAAGTGGAAGACCAGGTAATTTTAACCAAAGGTGCTTGATTTTAATGGGTTCTCTGTCAGGGTGAAATTCACAGTGCCATATCTTTAGGACAATCGACCCTCGTCCAAACAACTAGGTAGAGTCCAACATATTTTGAGAATCTGAAACATTAAGGAATTGTATACATATCCAACAATGAAGTAGTGTGAAAAATCTTGCACAATAGCCCAAAATCATCTTCCAAGTCTTGTCGATCCATTCAACAATCTCTTTTCTGTTTGGCGAAGCATATTCAAATCTACCAACCAGAGATTTGGACGCTAATTTCTCCAAACAGTCCAGTCCAATGTCTTCTCCCATCGACATAATTAAATATGGATTTTTAACTTTGTATGCCTTATGTTTCCTTCTAGATTTTTCCTTCTCTCCGCTGGGCAGGTTTAAACATTCTTCCCTCACCTTTTTTCCATGATTCTTAATTTCCTGAGACTTTGCAAGGAGTTCGGTTGACAAACCATTAAATCACCTCTGAGATAGTGATACATTCGAGAGTGATATGCCATCATCTTCATCTGCATGAAAATTTACATCTGATGGTGGGGATGTGTTAATGGGAAACGAGGGTTGCGTAAATTTCGATGAGACATTATTGTTGAGACACCTCGATTTTCCACCACCTCTGAAGATCCCACATGCCTTCTCTTTCTCCATAAAGGAGAGATAAATATAAACAAAAAACAGATTTAAGTCACTTTGAAAAGAGAGGAGAGTTAATGACAATACAAAGGGAAAATGGGACAGGTGGTAAGACATAAGAGATAGCAGCCCGGTCGAGGTATAGGACTCCGATATTAATAAAGAGAGAGACAAGGCGTCAAAGGCAAAATTAAAGTACGGAAGGAGGGCTAGAATCCCCAGGCAGTTTGATGACAAGTAGTAAATGGAAAATTAAAGGGGCATCAAATCGAGGATTCAATCCATTAATGGAAAGGTTAATGAATAAAGTACACCGCAATCGAAGTGATCAGAAAACAATGAAGAGGATATATCAGTGATCGGAAAAACCAACATTAATCAAAAAACCCACCGAGGTCCAAACAATGGCAGTAAGAAGGATCTAAAATGACCAGAAAGATCCACACAAAGAGTTCGGAGGGGTTTAGCAAAATCAGAATTCAGGGCATTCCCACTTTTTGACGCCTGGTTGGTACTAAGCTATTCCTATGTTCCATGAGAATGGTCCATAGGAATAGCTTAACTCTAGGAGGATACTTAGACACAATTAAGAAGAAGCTTGGCAGAAAGTTCAGTAAGGAAACATAAGAAGGTAAGAAACCACCCCCTTCAACACAACAAAAGATGAGGATGACCGAACCAATCCTTGCATCAAGGACCATCTGCAAAATATTTCCAATTAATCTGTACTCTTGAATCCCTAGAAAACTTCTGTGGTCCATAATCCATAAACTTCCAAAATATCCAAGGTCTTCCAGTACCCAACTTCCAATCATAAATCTCAGTATCGAAAAGCTTAAATGAAATGTAGATTATTAAGAAAGGTCCCTTGTAACAGTCAGTCGACCAGAAGTTAGAACATCCATCTTCCAACTCCGCGTCCTGCGTTCCTGCTCCATGAGTTCAACGTTCCTGCATCCTGGTCTGCGTCCTGCTATATTGTGTTCCTGCATCCTACGTTCCTGCGTCCCGCTCTGCGTTAGGTTTCCTGCGTTCTTCATTGTTGGGTTCCCGCATCATCACCATTCCTTTTTATCCTCCCACTTTCCTTTGCAACCCAACTAATAATAATATACAAAAAGGTTTATGGTCATTTGTCGGGCCAACCCATGCTGAATCCCAAGGCGCCAAGATCGATCTCCTTGAAGCTTCATTATATGCCCGCTTAGGTGCACAAGCCGGAGATGTATCATAGGTTGAGGGAAATTCATCATATCTTCATACTTTAAAATGCATTCAAATTCCCATATTCAAAAAGTGATTCATATGGGAATTCGAAGTTCTCGAATATAGTAATCATTTTTAACTACGATGCCAAAATCCCCATTTTTAAACAATCTATGTTGAGTTGCATCACAATAACAATGCAAAAAGTGATCATTGTAGCCAGAAAAACCAAATCGATATAAGAAACATTTAATAACAAGTTAAAGCACCAAGTCCCTCATATGCTTATATTTGTGTTTTGTTTAATTGATATGTTTTGGTTTAGGTTTATGTTTTGTAAACGGAAATTACTCTAGGATTAAGGGGTTAGTGATATAGTATATTAGTAGTAAACGAGTTAATAGTTAAGGGTTGCTAAGGTTATGGATTACGTATTAAGAGGTAATGTGTTATTTATAGTGAATTGTAGGTTAGAGGTTAGTGTGTTATATATTGATTAAGAATTAGTATATATTTGTGGAGTTTCACTTAGTAAATCTATAATATCTTTTTATTTTACTCTATATTAAAAAATAATTTTTTAATTTTTATTTTTTAATTTTTTTATTTAACTTTCTATACAAATTTAAAAACTATTTTTTTTATTAACTATTTGAAATATTATTTTTTTGACATTTTGAATATCTCTTTTTATTTTATTTTTGTTTCTACTTTTAATATTATGACACATAAAATATAGAAAAGTATATTGATATATAAATAAGAATGAATTTGGATAAATCACTATCTACACTATATTATAGAAAATTGAGATAAGTCCTTAAGTTCTTGACAACATTCAATATATGATGTCAACTAGATATTTACAAATGGCATCTACAAGAGTTTTAAACATATAATTGATGTCCCATGCACAATGTTTATCGTTGGTTTTAACCTTTTTCTTGGGTTGAATACAAGAGTTTTCTACAAAATCAATAATAATGTCAATCATTGGGACTTGTGGAGAAGCCAACAAACCACATAAACCATTTATTGGAGAGGGCTATCACATTTAATGATTAGAGAAATTGTTTAGCAACAAATAACACCAAATGATAGTTTATTTAAATTTTATTATGACCTATAGATTCATACTAAAAGAGCATGATATAAAGAGTATTAAAATAGTATGATCTATAGATTCATTTTAATATGATTTATAGATTCTACAGAATTTGGGCAAATCATTTTTAGAAAAAATGGAAATTCGTGAATCTTTTTTTGGGAAAATTAACCCATAAGGAAATTTATCCCCTAAAATTTCCCTTGATTTTAATATAAAACTTTATCTATGGATATCTTATTTCATTTATGCAAATCTCTAGTTTTGAAACCTAAATTAATAGTAACAATAGTTAGTCAAATAATCATTGGTTCATTTTAAAAGATCATAAAAACTATAATATGTATAAAACCTAAATTGAGTTATATTTGAATATAAAAAGATTGATTGATTTCTACTAAAGCAAGGAGACAAACTAAAATATGCACTAGGATCTTAAAATAATATATAAACAATTAATACAATTCCATTCAATCCATATTTAATACAATGCTCAAAAAAATAAATTCCATTTAGAATTACCAAAAACCCAAACAACATTATAGTTTACCAAATACAAATACACAAATCCATATTTAATACAATGCTAAAAAAACAAAATTTCATGTAGCATTCCCAAGATAAATACAAGGTTTGGGGTCTATTTGTTTTCAAACCCAAACAACATTATAGTTTCCCAGATACAAATATACAAAACCTTTTTTTGCAAAAACTAAAGAAAATAAAAAAAAATTAGTTATACACTTTGTTGAGTTGAGAAATGAAATAGCCACAACAACCATGGGAAAGTTTATCATTTCCATGTTTTGTTATAGCCTACTTAAAAACTTAAAAATTCTGAGAAACATGGGAAAGTTTATCATTTCCATGTTTTGTTATAGCCTACTTAAAAACTTAAAAATTCTGAGAAAGAATACACTCTAGGAAAGCATTACTAAACATGTATCTTACTCAAATGGAGCCAAATGATGATCAAGAATCAAATTCCCAAGCCTAATTCTTTCAACAAAGGGTGGATTAGTAGGTTGATTTCTTACCTTCACAAAAAACCCCTTGAAGCCACACACATTGTAACAATCCACCAAAAGAAGTTGCGTGGAACACAATGACACTAGTGTTGACCAATTTCAGGTCACCAATCTCGCTGTCACACAAAACATTAAGAATCTTTCTCATTCATCCCTTACATTAATAACAAAGTCCTTTGAACCCACACAGTGTAAAAATCCACCAAAAGAAACCATGTGTAGTGTAAAAATCCACGAAAAGAAACCATGTGGAAGATAATGACACTGATCTCAATCAATTTGATGCCACCAATATCTCTATTCCATAAAACATCAAGAAGCTTTCCCCCTAGCAATGTTGTGCCAATGCTCTAATAGAGCCGTCCCCGGAGCATTGAATAATACTAGAAACAAAAAAAATGCAAGGATAAAAACACCACCCATATAAAAAAAAATGAGGTTTAATACCAACCAACCCAAAAAACATTCCAAGGAAGCTTACGCTTGGACTCGACTCCACTCGACCACAATATCCAGGACAAGATAAAAAATGTTGTCTACAAAAACAATCTCAAACATTGAAATACAATGCATCTTAACTTGCAACAATGAAGATGGTACCCAATGTTTCCTGTGTAGTCAATGTAGCATTAACTCAATGCACCACCACCTCTACACAACATTGCCCAAGGGGGATGGCATTATACGGCCAACCAACTGTAATGTAGATAATTTATCCATTTAAAATTTGTGTTTAATAATTTTATTCCAACACTAAGCCCAACCTTCGCCAAAATGGTTATTTTCCACTGAATAGAGATCAACGTGATCTCCCCACCTCGTATGTTCCCGCAGGAACATAACAATATTCACCACATTCAATATCGTTTTAGAGATTGTTTAGGTTGATATTTGTATTAGCTGATGCAACTTGTATTATAGATTATTCAAGTGATTAGTTGTGATTGCTCGGGTATAATATAATAATGTGTGGGAACACTATAATACTAGTGATTAGTTGTGATTGATCAGTTTTAAACAAGTGAGTTTTGCATTTTCACTCTAACTTATTTTCTAGGATGTTTCAGACTATGAAATGTTGAAGAGACGGAGGTGATATATCTAGTTATATGTAGTTAAAATTTCATATGTTGGTTCACTACACTTTATGAGATATGTCCTGTGGAAGTTAGGGTTCCAGAATAGTCTTGAAATTAGTTTCAAACAAGTCAGTTTGGAATTTTCTCTATAACTTCTTTTCTAGGACTTTTCAAACAGTGAGATTTTTAGGAATTTGAGGAAACATACATAAGTACTTTACATAAAAATTTCATACTTTGGTTCACTATACCTTATGGGATATACCCCGTGGAATTTAGTGTTTCTGAATGGTCCTGAAATTAGTTTCAAACATCTTAACTTGTCATTTTCTCTATAACTTCTCTTTTGGGACTTTTCAGTGTACGAAATTTTCAGGGATATGATGAGACATACCGAAGTACCTCTGGTAAAAATTTCATAATCATATTTAAAAAATTGGATATATGGCATGTTGTAGAAGTTCATTCTTGAGAAGAGGCCAAACATAACAAGCTTTGGGAAAGTTACCATAAAGTTCATTTCGAAATTCAAATTTTGGTCAGAACTGGTGAAGGTAGAAGTAACAAGAAGACTTAGTTAAGTTAATGTGAATGTTATCATCTTTTGAAGAGGTTATATGTACTAAAGAATAAATTGTAACTTGAAGGTTGGTACCACCCAAACAAAGAGATTGGTATCTCTTGCTATGTTAGTGCTTAGTGGTGGGGATTAGTGTTTATGAAGATCTATAAGAGTATGTTGGTACCTACCAAGGTTTGTACCAATGGGGATTGGTGTCTCCATTATATTGGTGTCTATGAAGATCTATAAGAGTAGGTTGGTGCCTACCAGGGTTTTTACCAATCGGGATTGGTGTCTCGAGTATATTGGTTTCTATTAAGATCTATAAGAGTAGGTTGGTACCTACTAGATTTTGTACTAGTGGGGATTGGTGTCTCCAGTAGGTTGGTGCCTACAAATATTTGTAACTGAGAATTTTTGTAGTTTTATCCCGAAAGGGTTTCCACGTAAATATTGTGTTCCATGTTATGCAGTTAACATATCTCATATGTTAAATGTTTTCTTATGGTTGATGAATGTTTGAAAAAGAAAAAAAATGTCTTATAATCCACTAAAAGAATCCATGTTTAACATAATGACACTTATCTCGACCAATTTGAGGCCACCAATCCATATATTCCATAAAACATCAAGAAGCTTGCCCCCTGAAAAATGTTGTGCCAATTCTCTAATAGAGTCATCTCTGAAACATGCAATAAAATTAGAAACAAAATAAATGCAAGGATAACAACACCACCCATATAAAAAAATGAGGCTGAGTACCAACCAACCCAAAAAAAATGTCAAGGAAGCTTACGCTTGGACTTGACCCCACTCGACCATAATAACTAGGACAAGATAAAAATCATTGTCTACAAAAACAATCTCAAACATTGAAATACAGTGCATCTTAACTTGCAACAATAGAGATGGTACCCCATGGCTATTGTGTAGTCAATGTAACGTTAACTTAGTGCACCACCAAATCTACACAACATCGCCCAAGGGGGATATCATTATCTGACCAAGAAACCATAATGTAGATAAATTATCCATTTAAAATTTGTGTTTAATATTTTTTTCCACTGAATAGAGATCAGAGTGATTTCCAAACCTTGTATGCTCCCGTAGGAACATAAAAATATTCACCACATTGAATATCATTTTGGAGCTTGTTTAGGTTGATATTTGTATTAGTTGATGCAACTTACATTATAGCTTATTCGAGTAATCGGTTGTGATTGCTAAGGTAAAATACAATAATGTGTGGGAATGATGAATATTTAGGGTAGAAAATTGAGGCTCATAGGTGCCACATTTTATCGATCGATTCAAAAGAGAAAATGCACACTACACTAGGTGACATTAAAAAATAGATTCCCCAACTTATATTTTGGTTTCAATGCCATCACTATCTTATATTTCTACAAGGATTTTGGAATATTTCTCTGTTAAACAAATTAAATTTTCTTTTGGATATCACTCATTACTCATTAAAATGTTTTATTGTTTTCAAAAGTAAATGTCATGGGAATGAGAAATTAGGTTACCATTATCTTCTCGCAATAATTTTTCTCTTTTCAATAACCATGTTTCATATCATCTTTTAGTACTAGTGCCTTCTACATTATCTCAAAAGATATTGAGAAATACATATACTAATTTATGAAGCTAATAACGATGTGAAGAGAGTTCTCAACATCCCTAAGGCTCACATGCATCACAAATAATTATCTGTAACTAAAATATAATGAGATTGCTCCGAGTCATTGAAGGCCCGTAGGAATTTTTACATGGATACCAAGGGATATGAAAGAAGGAAGAAAGGCATGGAGGGGAGATATATAATAGGAAAACAAAAGGATCTAATTAAAATAATATAATATCTTGAATAAATCATACCAACAGTTAAGAAGACAATCATGGTAACAGAATAATCAGTCAAGAAGAAGAAACAAATATACCAAGGAAAGACGACCAATCATGGAAGCTCCTACACATATCAAATTTCATGTTTACGTAGATACATCTCATAGTACTAGATTTGATGGGACCTGCACCTATAATGAACTATTCCATTTGGTTAGAGATGCGAAGGCACTAGCTGTTGGTGATAATTTAAATGAAAGGGAAGAAGATATTTTGATAGACTATAATTAAAGGAGGTCCTTTGACCATAATGAATCTACTATATCCCTGATACTACCTTGCATATAAATGATCAGATATCTAATACAACACACATAGGTTAGCACCAAACAAATATTAAATGGATAAAGAAAATGCATTATCTTGTTTATATCAATAGATTTTGAATTCTATTACAAGATGTACAAGGTTGAGATTTGCATTATGAACGAGTGGGTGAGAATATTTACTCATGACCATAATTTTTATGACATTCTTGTTGAGTGCTATGAAGAGGGGAGAGAACTCTTGTAAAGACCATGATAAACTCACAATTGGGAAATGATCTAAAAATCCAATATCAAAATTAAGAGATAATATGTGTTGCACTATAACTAAATGCATAATATCATCTCAAAACCACTCTAATGAAGATTGGAATTAAAACCAATATAATTGGACAATACCCTTACAATTCCAAAACTCCAAATGCGTCCATTAGGAAACCAAATAACAAATGAACTAATAGTTTTAGTTTTTCACCAAAGAAGATTGCATAAGAAAATTGTGAAAGCCACGGAAATTCATGCATCCTTTACATTGGCAATGTCTCTGTCAAGATTAGAGTTAGAATCAACTCTAGCACAATGTAGAGATACATTAAGTTTTATAATAGATCTATTCAACTATCAACTAGAAATAAAAATGATTTATTCGGCTTTACATAAATAGATAATTAGAGTACTGTAAGCATTATCCATGATGATATTTTGACAATAGAAATTGAGAGAACATAATATTTGCATTGGATGCAAATTGCAAATTCACACAAAAGATTATTTATTGAGAAAAAACAATTGTATAGCACTCAACAAGGGAATGCTTCATACTGCGAATTTACAACATAATCGAGATTCCAACAATAGTTCAGACTGTGAATTTTTCATGTATTTGAGGAAACATACAGAGGTACCTTACACAAAACTTTCATACTTTAGTTCACTACAAATTATGAGATATACCATGTGGAATTTAGGGTTTTGAATGGTCTTGAAATTACTTTCAAGCATATTAACTTGTCATTTTCTCTATAACTTCTCTTTTGGTACTTTTTAGATTGCAAAATTTTCAGGGATATGAGGAGACATACCGAAGTACCTATGGTAAAAAATTCAGAATAATATCTGAAAAATTGGATACATGGCATGCTGTACAAGTTCATTCTTGGGAAGAGGCAAAAAACAACAAGATTTGGGAAAGTTACCATAAATTTCATTTGGAAATTCAAATTTTTGTCAAACCCGGTGAAGGCATAAGTAACAAGCAAACTTAGTGAAGATAATGTGAATGTTATCATATTTTGAAGAAGTTATATGCACTAAAGAATAAATTGTGACTTGAAGGTTGGTGCCACCAAACAAAGAGATTTATATCTCTTGCTTAGTTAGTGCTTAGTGGTGGGGATTCATGTTTATGAAGATTTGTAAGAGTAGGTTGGTACCTACTAGGGTTTGTACCAATGGGGATTGATGTCTCCAGCATATTTGTGTATATGAATATATGTAAGAGTAGGTTGGTTCCTACTAGGGTTTGTACTAATGGGGATTGGTGTCTATTAATATCTATAAGAGTATGTTGGTGCCTACTGGGTTTTGTACTAGTGGGGGTTGGTGTCTCTAGTAGGTTGGTTCCTACAAATATTTGTAATAGCGAAGTTTTGTAGTTTTCTCTCGAAAGGGTTTCCATGTGAATATTGTGTTCCATGTTATGCAATTAACATATCTCATATGTTATTATTTTCCTATGGATAATGAACGTTTGAATCTTCCTATGGTTAATTAACAGTAACCCCCAAATATACCTTCCCATACAATCTTCTTCTACACAGAATAGTCAAGTAATGTATTTTGGTGTACCCTTCATGGTGACACATGGACTGAGTATGTTTCAATATCCAATTTATTTGATTTTGAGTTCCATGGAGCCACTTGGATTTCAAAGGAAAATATTTAGAGTCCAATCTTTGGGAGGTGGATTGTATATAACCAAATGCTAAAAAAGAACTATAGAATATAAGTACACACCATGTACAAAATGTGAGCATGGAGAAAAAATAGAATATACATAAGTTACATAATAAATCATTAAAAAATAGGGGAACCCCCTCCAAATAACCAAATACCTTTCATACTTCACAATTCAAACATCTCCAATAATGAATACATGACCTCTATATATACCTATTCACACTTGCACATGAAGCCCGTTTACCATTAGGATGACCTTATTACATATATATTTACACATTATATGTACATTTAGGCCCATATATGTCCCCCCTTGGGGTCATATCATATACATTTATACCCATATATGCTCATCTTGGGTCATAATGTAGTACCCTCCAAAAATCTTTATCCTCAAAGCTTTGCAATTAAATGCTTCACATGTGATGAAACCAAGTAATATGTTTTTATTATGTTCCTAGTTTCTTCCTTCCATTGATTATGATCCATCCATCAAAAATAAATTCTTTTCGGTTTTAATCCTTGGTGTTTGGTTGTTGCATGACTTTCTTTCCCTTGATTCTATGCATGATTGTTGAATCTTCTCGAATTTCTAGTAGATGTTGGTCTATGATAACATCTTGTGGAATAATGGTTTTTTGATGCCATATTCCATGAATATTGATGAGTGTTCCATCTTCTTCCTTGATAATGTTTATATCGATCTTATTGTCTTCTTTGAAATCATTCCTGATAATGAGGGTGTCGACATGGTTTGAAATTTAATGGTTTTTCTTCATTCTGCACACCCATTTCATCTATGTTATTTTTAGAGACAATGACATCCTCGATCATCTTTGCTTGGTCCTTTATTTCTCTAGCCTTGGAGATAATACCATCATACTTGGCATGTACATCCTCTAGATGGAGTTCAAATTCTTCAAGTATCTTCTGTTGAGCTTCTTGAATCTTGTCTTCTTTCTCTTTTTGAAGCTGCAATGTGACCCTATTTATCAAAGTTTGACATACTTCTTCAATTTTGGCTTGCATTTTTGTTTTTACCTCATCTGTACTTAAGGATTCCTCAACCTTCTTGCAAATTTCCTCTTCCAGTCTTTTGGTAGATTCTTGATCCAAGATCTTTTATTCTTCTTGATTTTAACAATTCTTCCTTTCTTATTTAAATCTCTTAACCTCATCAAATATTTTTTTTATTATGGTTTCATAATCTACATATCTCTTCATCTTTCTTTTTCAAATCTTCCCTTGAATCATCAATTTCCCACTTTTCTTTACTACTCTTTTATTTCTTTAATTTCTTAATCTCCTTAATGAGTGATTCATTAAGGGATCATGTCTTATTAATCTCTTCCTTTGCTTCTTTTAATTCATCATGAATTCTATACAATTCCTTCATTTTTGTATCCCTAATCCATTTATATGAGAAGGGTTTTTAAAATTATTCCCATGTGGAGTAGAGTTTGGTATCTTGACCAAGCCTTCTCCATCACTTGTAAGATTCACCATAAAAATTAATGCTTTCCAGAAAAGGATCCTTACAATTTTGTTTTCCATCCTTAACCATTCCATGAGATCAATTTCATCTTTATCTTCATCTCCTGTAAATTTAGGTATTGCCATTGATTCTTAAGTGAGGTCTAACCCAAACCCTCAAATAACAACCTCAACTGATCTCAAATATTTATAATCCTTGTTCCAATATTCTCTTCTATGTTTTCTCTTTCCAATGGCTTTTGAATTAGCTCAATTGTACATTCCAATCAAAAGTTATGATAGTTTTAAGTGAACATGCCTTTGAAACCCTGATTTGGATTTTGTCCTCCTAGTCAACCTTCCTTATGAAGTAGCTCTGCAATTTCATCCCTTCTAAGTTTTAAATTGTGACTTGTAGTAATATGAAATGCATTCTCCACAATGCCATAGGTTTGACCAAAATTGGATGTTTCAAATGAAGCTTATCGTAACTTTCCCAAACCTTGTTGATGTTTGGCCTTTCCAAGAGAGCAAATGTTTACAACATGCCACACACCCAACATTTGATATATGATTATGAAACTAACACCCCCAATACTAAGGAATGTACTCTTTCCACTAAAATTTCTCTAAGAAAATTTGGATCTTCTATAAATAATTTATTACTATTTTACCCAAAACACCTGTTTGAGACTAGTTATAGGACTAGTTAAACACCCTATCATCCACATAGTGTATGAACGAAAGTACAATGACCAAGAATATAAAATTAGTACCAAATTACCTTGGTACATTTTC
>JASDQU010738698.1:113015-143659 GCA_032191745.1 Picea mariana
GGCCTTGTTGCTGGGACCCATTCTTTATTTTCACCATAGTGATGTTCAGGGGGGGTGTTGGAGATACTTCACACAGACCTAGGATTTATTTTTCCTAAGGTTTTCCCTATGTTTATTAGTCATTATCCAGTCTCCTATAGTTTAGGGAGAATAGTCATCTAGGAGAATATTCTCTTCAGTTCACACTTCAGTTTGATCAGTTCAGTGGATTCTAGATGCCACATTGGGATTATCACCATGCAACATTGGAATCATCACCATCTAATGCTCATTTTCCTTGGGATCATCACCAGAATAGCACATTACTCATGATTCCCTGATCTCATCCTCACTTCACTCTATTTCAGTTAGTTAAATGAAGATTGAGAGACTAGTTAACTCTCACTAGGTGGCAGTTCACTCTCGTAACTTCCTGAGAGACTAGACCAAGTGGCAGTTTACTCCCGTAACTGTTGGTGTGTTTCCATATCACTCTAGACCACCGCTATGGCGCATTGGATTCTCCTCCATTGCACATTAGTTGAGTTATACAAAGTATATCATGTGTAAATTATCATTCATTCATTCGGTTAATGAGAATTTTTCCATTCTTTGTCTCATGCTACTCTTTTCTCATATTTTCTCTACAAATTGTGTATGTCATTTGCTATCTAGATCTATTTTGTGCAGGTTCAACACATTTGCAGGATAATGTAAATAATAAATGACCAAATAAAATAGTAAAGATAAAAATAAGTTAAGTTGTGAAAACTAGTTTATTGGTGCAACTAGACACGAACCTTGCTTGAAAAGCAAGTTACTAGATGGAAAATTTCACAATAAGGTTCTGTAAGTTTATGTTGGCTCAATTTTTGTATTGTAATTATTCAAAAATAATTTATGTTCTATGCTCCTGTTAGCTGATGTGGGATTCCTTAAGACCCAACTTTTGATGAATCTCATCCCATCGACTCCAACACATCATCCGGGATTGGGGTTAGAGTTTCATAGTTCCCTGGGATCTGCATGCATCAATGGAATATTTCTTTGTTGTTAATCATGGGGATTCATCAAGGCCTCTTGATTGAAGAATATTGTAGGTGACTCGACTCCAACACATCCATTCGTACCTGTCAATATGCACTAAGGTACTTTAGTACTCATTGTCATAAAAGGTGAGTTGCTTCGCATTGGTTAATGACATACATTAATGGTCGGTAATCCAATGACCTCTCTTCATGATTGACATCAGCACATGTATTCACATGATGATACTTTTACCTCAGGTTTTGTTGCGGTTGAAGACTATATGGTTTCATGGTTTTAACATCAACTTGTAGCCCTTTATTTTAGCATATTTGTTCCAACAAATTAATGGTTCTTATTTTTCGTTCACTTTCCAACAGTAAACAGTCTCTAGACCCACCACTACAGTGAGCATTAGCCATGATCACTCTCAGAATTTCAGTGTTCTCTTAGTCCCAATGTATACCATTTTTAGATTGATTTCTATGATCTCATCTTTGGCTACAACATAATTTCATCCTACATTAGCTTCAACAAAAATCGGTCAATGCATGTCAATTCAAGCTTTTAAGAAGGTAAAAATTGAGGTAAAATAGTATGAGTTTTTTATTTATTAAAAGTTTAGGAGAATGTCATGAAAAACCACTAAGAATTATTCACTTCTATTTTCAACTTTCATTTCCACTTCCTTACCATATGTTATTTTTGAAGGACATAAAAATATTTTAGTTTGGGGAGGGGACATTTTTCATTACCTATCATGACCATGCCATCACATCCCTTGTCCATTAATTCCCATCCTTTCCCATTCAATCCTAATCCCTCACTCCACTTGAACCAAATTATAATTTTATTCCGCTACATCTCCCACATAAAAGCATTAGAAAATTATTTGTTGTTGCCAAAAAAGAACCAACAGTAGGAAGAAAAGGTATGTTTTTGTTGCTCCACAAGAACCAACAACAACCCAAGAAACAACTACTACACATGCCCAAGCCCAAGAAACTGTTGGAATAGTTCTCTACAATTCAGGAAGAAGGAAAGAAGGTTGATATAGGAATACCATTTGAGTAAAGAGATTTTATGTAAAGAAAAGAAGTTTCATAAAATGTACAACAACTGCTTGGAAAAAAAAATGTGCATCATTTTAGCACAACAGAACAACAATCTCAAGTCAGCCTTAATATGATAGCACTTTGGACACAACAAATGAAGACAACAAAATGAAGACAAAGGATGAATGCAAACATGTTATTTCTTTAGCTTGGGGGAGGATTTACTATGCACAATAGTTTTTTTTCTCCTTTTCCATTCATGTCTTTTTCTCATGCACATTTGTTTTTATATAAATTGCAGAAAATGATTTGAGGATATCTTGAGATCCGAGAATTGGGTTCTTGTGATTTTTGGACAGAAAGTGCATAATATTATGATGAACAAACCTATAAGTTTTATCTGAATCTAATGCATGGTTTTCGAGAAAATTTCCATCATCACCTACGACCAATTTTGTTTTCTCAAAATCTGTGATGTGGGTATCTCTGATTTTTGGTGTGGAGAAGCATTGGAATAGTAAAAACCTGGTTGCAAAATTTTGCTGAAAACCAATTTGGATTTTGTAAGAAAATGGTTCAAAAAGTTTTTTGTTACTCATGCAACACATGTTGCTACTCCCTTGCAACATCTTGTTTATTATATCTTGGGATATGTGCATTAGGTTGCTATGATTTTGGGTAGGAATATGCATTAAATGGTGATCAATATACTCACCAAAAATCTCTTCATTATGGATTATTGTTTGCATCAAAAGACACATTCTCAAATCTATTGTAACTCGCTCATTGTGATTTACTTGCTTGTTGTAAATCACTTGCTGCAACTCATTATTTTGTGGAAACTTGTCATTTTTTGCAACCCATCACTTGTTGAAAATTTTCATTTGTTGTAACTCATCGCTTTTTGTAACCCATAGTTTGCTTGTTGCAACTCCACCAGAATTGTTAAAAAACACTTGAGGGCTATTTTTGAAGCCATTGTTTGAAAACATTTAAGAGTGTTATTGGGAAAGACGTTTTATATTTTATTAGCATCATCAGTTGGAAAATCAAAGCAGTTTTGGTTACTATGCAATGAAAAATCAAAGCAACATTCATCTTGTTATTAGATTGCATGAGGACATGGAACATCATCAATTTGGGGGGTGGACTGCTACGCATTGTTTTTACTTTGATTTTTTTTTTCCTCATCCTTCCATTTGATAGAAAATTTTTGGGGGAGAGGAAAAATAATCACCCAGAAAGGAATAGGCTACCCCACAATAACCTGTAGCGAAATAAGTTGCTATAGAAGCCATTCCTATATAGAATATGCCTTCATCCTTAAATTTGGGTATGTGCAACAACAATTTTCATTTTTTCAGTGGACAACAAATGTTTTCAATATTAATGACATACAAAATCCCTATTACTGTTCCACAAGAACTAGCAATAGGAAGTCTTGTTGTTGTTACACAAGAACTAGTAATAGGTCAAAAAATGTCACCATGTCACGAGTTATAATTTACTGTTGTTACTCCTATTATAACATTGTCGTTGTTAAATAGTTTTGTTGTTACTCCCAAAGAGATGTTACTCCCAAGTGATGTTACTCACAAAGTGTTGTTACTCCTATTATAACATTGATTGTTATTATTGTGCTTGGTTGATACAAAGGTAATGGGTTGCATGAGCACATGTGACATATTCAGTTTGGGGGAGATGTTGGGTAGTCGATTTGTTATCATTATTACCAGTTCTTGACATCCATTTCATCCCTTTTCCTTCCTATTAACACTCATTTATCACTCAATTTTCCATAAGTTTTCTTAAAATACCATGTCATACTCATTTATGCTTTAGTGGTTAAATTGTGATTATTTTCCTTCATTTTTAATAAGTTGAAGCTTATATTTTTACTAATGACAGTTTATGAAGAAATTTTATGTAGCAGCAACAACAACATTCATGATGAAAACCTTAAAAGTTGGCATACTAGTGCACCTCTACATGGTTTCATTCCCAGAATTTATGACATGGATTATTGTTCATTTCATACCCAAGTGGCACGTGTGAGCTCCAGCTCCTAGTCAAACTTTCCTAGTCAAAAATGTGGTAGATAAGAAGAGGTCGTATTGAGTTGGAATTTTCGATCAAATGGAGGAGAGTCTCAAAACTATGGAACATGGGTTTTGTGCAAGATGGACCCAATTGAGTATATGTTGGACCATTTTGAAAATTAAGTCACGGTTTGAGAGATACAAAGTTTTTTCCAAGGGGAAACTTCCTAGATTCATTGTTGCAGTCGATTTTCTATTTTTTTCAAATTGCAAAATCAAATTCAACATATTCTTAGTTGATTGGTGTTGAAGAGATCCTTGACATATGGTATTGATTGATTGATATATTGAAGAAAATCTAAAATTGTAATAAAAATCATTTGTAATCTGGTCATAAATTAGGAAGTCCAATTTGGGGAAAATCAGTTATGATTTGTTCCTTAGCTCTCTATGTATTTAAAAGAAGCCATTAATCACAATAGGGGGTGTTCAAAGATCATATTTGGAATATAACAACATACATGCTTGTAACTTATGGATATCGATTAATAAAATCGCAGTTGGATACCTACTGAAGAGGAAGGGCCCTCCTCTTTAGCAGGGTGGTTGTTGTAATTTTATATATAGCTTTATGATTCATTATTTTTGTTCCTATTTTTATTAATGCTGATAATATTTTTATTATGTTGTTACTCGTTGATTAGTAGTTCAAATTAATTACCGTTATTGTGTTACTTTTAATATTCAAATGGTAGAATCAATCCTTCGGTGGTTTGATAAAAATGAATTCGATTAACTCCATATTGAAAGTGTGGCATTTCAATCAATGCTAGTGTGCCATCTCATTTACTGCAAAGTGTGCCATTTTATTCATTTCAAGTGTGTTAGTTCCATTTAAAACAAGAGTGTTATTTTGTTTGTTAAGAGTGTGTGATTTAGATCATCGTCAATGCGTTATCACTTTTATTGCAGGAGTGTTGTTTTATTCTCATCAAAGTGTGCATGATATTATTTCTAGCAGGCGTGATGAGTTGTGTGTTGAATGATTACAACATCAGTTAATTGTTTCATTTGTTTGAGTTTCGTTAGAATAGTTTCCATTTCTTCGTTCATCGTGATTAATTTATAGAAGCTTTCACATAACCAATGTTAGTTGAAGGATTATAGCATGAATATACTGTGCACAATAAATTTGAAATAAAAAGACTTTCCTGGGTTGACAATTTATGTTTGAGCAATTGAAGTTGTTTTATTAAATCAATTAAATTGACCAACAAATAGTAACTTATTTTTGCTGGTTTGGTTAAGTTGTTTTGATCAATACATTCTTTAACCATAGTTCAATGTACTACTGCATGGAAGAAACCATTGTTTGATGCTTGATCCTTGCATCGAACAACTCATTTTTCAACATCTTTAAAATCAAAATTGAGTTAGTGAAGTGTGTATTTAATTTCTTCATTTTTGTTCACATAATGAATTATCCACTTTTCCACTTCTTCCTCTGAATATTAAGTGAGGTCGTTAAATTCATTTTCCAATGAATTTTTAAGGGCATCCAATTTTTTCTTGTAATTTATCCCTTGAAAGAAGTATTGAGTCCATTATCAAGTGTGGGCCCTCCAATTATTTTGTTAAATCAACTAGATTTAGGAACACATCACTTATTTTTGTATTTATAGTGTCACATTCAACAAGGATTTCTCATAAACATTTGATAATATTTCGCCAACATGCATTGATTTGTTTTAATCGAAATTTAGAAGGAAGATTTTGATCTCTTCTATGAACACTGGTAATATTTTAAACTTTGGTAGAAAAGGTATCAATAACTTTTTTATAAAAGTGTTCATTATTGTCTAAGTCCTTTTGGAGATAATCCTTGAAGTTTAAAATACTTGCAGAGAGAGTAGTTGAACTAGTTGTTAGTTCCCAAATTTCAAGGATTAAAGCAATTCTCTTTTGAATATTATATCCAATGTACTTTATAATAGTCATCAATAGGATTAAGTAACTTTTTAATCTCAAGATTGACATGGGTATGTATTTGTTGATCAAAACATTTGATCACCTAGGTTTCTTGCCCTTGGAAAAATAAAAAAAAATCATATCATAAGAAATCGATTTTGAAATATTATCAGTTTATAAGATAGCCTTCAGTGTCATCTTTGTCATGCATTTTACAGATTAAAAATCTAAGTCTTTATTCTCTAGATATCCACGTTTTTGTCTAACTGCCCAAGGAGCACTTTTTCCATGCAACTAAATTTTCTTAGAACTAATATTTTCTTGGAACCATGCTCAATTCTTGGAACCATGGACATTTTCAGAACCATGCCCATTTTCTTGAAACCACACATTTCTTGGTACATTTTCTTAGTTGTTCATCCCATACTTAACATTTTCCGCATCCCTTTCTCCACTCTCCCACTTCCCATACTTAGTTGCATTTCTTGTTTCAGTGTGGGATTCCTTACAATCCCACGTACTACATTTTTCACTTTACAACCCTCATATTACACTCCCATACTTAACGATTTTATTAAGTTTTATTCCTCTTATGGATATGCATTCCTTGTGCACCTACACTCCTTTCTTCCCTGCCTCACCCCCACATGCTCTCTCTCCGCATTCATTTCCCTTAAAGTATTATCTTCCCCTTGCATACCTGCATTCCTTTCCCCCCACCCCTGCATGATCTCACCCCGTATTACCTTACCTCACATTCCCTCACTCCCGACTTGCATTAACTCCCCTCCCCTCTCATCCTTCTCCCCATTCTATTACACTTAACCATTTTTCCTAATTTTTTATTCCCCCAATCACATCATGACACATGACGCCCTATTCACCCAACTACCTATGACACATGGAGACCAATTACACTATGATATGTGGCATCCTATCAGACTATGACACATGGGATATGACTAGGCATTGAATTGTTGTTGATTGGGCACTGACTAGATGCTTAATGGGTGATGATTGGCTGTTGACTAGATGCTTACTAGGTGACAATGGGGCATTGATTGGGCATCCAAATTTTTATTAATTTATGAAATTTTCTAAGTCATGAAACCTACACCAAAGTCTCCATAATATCCTTTGTTCCACATGAGGAATATGGTAGAATTTTCATTATAAACACTTAAAAACTCATGACCACAATGAATGTGGGATTAAATTTTGTTTAAAAAGGGCAAATTTTGATGAAGGGCTAGGATTGACTCACGAATTTGATGGACAATTGCGAAGAAATGAACTTTTGGACGTCATAACTCAATATCCAATCGTCGTTTTTGGACAAACTATACCTTGTTGGAGAGGCAATTCAACGAGCAAGATGATGGAACATGTTTCAACAGGTGAAATTTGTTATAAATCTCTAAAAAATTGAAAGAATAGTCAGTTATTTTGTAACGACCCCTCTATTAAGACATAAAATAATTGAGTACAGTAGTGGATTTTTTTATTTTTTTCTAATACACTGGTGGCAATCTTACGCGAAAATAACATACATCAATGTTTACACATAATATTCTCATCTATTTCACTGCACAACAATATTTAGATACAACATCATTGTTATTCATAGATAATACATATCGCATAAGATAACAAAGATAACTACATGCCCAACCTACCCTACAAGGTTAGGACCTCCAAGACACATAATCCACGCTCAAGTCCAGGATTCATCTAATTGATTTTGACCATTTAAGGTCTTGGAACTGGCGATTGTTCTAAGGAACATGGAGATATCTACCCCCATAATCAACTATAACCTAGACTCGAGACTAAATTGATGGTAAGACATTTAATCATGATGCAAATAAATTCTTCAATGACTCAAAGTTCTCATACATAATTCATCGCGTATTAATCAAATGTCACATCGGGAGAAACTACTTTGTTGTCATGTTAAGAACATCGCTATTACCATAAGCATGCCAATGTTATAATCCAATTTGTAATCTCAACAACTAACAATTCATCGTAGTTAACGATATCATTTAATTTAGTACTAATTATAACATAACCATAATTCATAATAACCTCATAGAAAATAATCAATTTATTCAAATAAACTCACAAGTGACAAAAAATTGTTATCGCTAACCATAATTGTCAACAACAATTCTACTTTCAATAGGTAAGACATGTTCCGAACTAAAAACAATTATACCAAGCATACTGAACATTATCACTTCAAATTTTGTTTTGGAAATTCACAATAAAATTTTCATTTTATCAAGATGTATAGTCATCTTATATCAATTCCATAGTTGTTGTTTAACACGAAATGAGGTAGTTTAATTTATCATTAAAGAACCAACTTCTTACAATTTTAAATCCCACTCTTTATTGCACTCTTAATTCATAATTAAATTTCTTCTTGAATAACATAAGTTATGTTTCCTAATACCAAGTTATTATTTATGAAACCAAATAGTATGGTAATTCTAAATTTAAATATTTCTCCAACTCTTCGAACATACTTCCTTAGAAACATTATTTAAAATTATAGCGACTAAAAGAAGTTTATGCCTCAGACTGTAAATAAATTTACAAAGACCCAAGGAGAAGTTAAATTCGATTTTTCAATTAATTTTCAAGGGCCATGCGAAAATCAAATCCGGATTTGCAATTTTTTTTTTTCATAGTGACCAACAACTTCGAAATTAGGATTAGAAATTAATTCTGTAGAGACTATACGGATTTCTAAATTCGGATTGTAATAACCTACAAATATCTTAAGAATTATATTTTCGAAATGCAAAACTAAACAAAGGGAGTTGCAGAGCAACAAGTCCCTGCCGAGAAGGTAGAGGACTTTGTCTTAGGAAAGAAATTGTCTAATTTAGTTAGAGTCAAAACTAAACAAAGGGAGTTGCAGAGCAACAAAATGCAAAACTAAACAAAGGGAGTTGCAGAGCAACAAGTCCCTGCCGAGAAGGTAGAGGACTTTGTCTTAGGAAAGAAATTGTCTAATTTAGTTAGAGTCAAAATGACAAAAGGAAATTATATGTAATGTGTAAATTGTTGGAATTCTGATACACCAACATTGTAAATCTAAAGAGTAAAAACATAGTAAATGCACCAGAAAAAATTGTATTTCTTATTATAGTTCGATGCCAGTATTTAAAAGTTTTTGTAGTACATATCTTTTAAGGCGCGTTCTGATACACCAACACTGTAAATCTAAAGAGTAAAAACATAGTAAATGCACAAAATTTTGTATTTCTTATTATAGTTAGATGCCAGTATTTAAGAGTATTTAATGTTAAATATGAAGCTATTATCAGATTATGATATTAGTAAAAATCCTTAAAGTTTATAGTTTGTAATCGAGTGAAGGAAAAAGTACAGCTTACGAGTATACATTTTATAACTTTTAACGTAGATGGTGTCTTAAAGGTATTTTCTGTTTCAAATTGAATTTATTTACAGAAATACATGATATTATGAACATCGTAACCTTATTATTGTTGTTTTTGTTGGGTTGATTATGTTTGTTGTAGGTCATTTTGCATTTAAATTAAAGGAACTGCAAATCTAAAGAGTAATATTTCTTCTCTTTACATTTAAAATAAAGGAACTGTAAATCTAAACTGTAAATAAAATAAATTATATGTTACCATAACTGTATTATTCTATAAAGGATATAAAAACAACTAGCAATGTAATGAAATAAAATAACTAAAAAAGGAAAGAAAAAAAATATAACTATTATGTTCCTATCTTAACCTACACAATTAAATCTCACTTGAGATTCACATAGAACCAATGTAGCCATACACCAACACTATTATAATAACAATTATAGATGCAATCTGTCTCTTAGCATTTAAATTAAAGAGTAATATGTCTTCTCTTTACATTTAAAATAAAGGAATTGTCAATCTAAACTATAAATATAAACATGAGGTAAATCCTATTTGCTCTAGATAGTTATCCCTTAATATGCATCTGGCTACTTGTGCACTTCTATGATTCATTATTTGTGTAAGATGACATTGTCATGATCTATTGCGAAAGTGCCTTGAACATGGAAATCAGGTAAACTGTAAATAATATCAGATGTGTTTTCTAAGTATTTTTCATAGGTGATATCTTGTAAGAATGGGCATAATGTCATTAGTAGTGCATCTTTTACAATGCATTCTTTCTGGATGTTTTCCATTGTTTGAATAATGCATTGTAGCTGAGGGGAGCGTATGTGGTAAGTTGTTCACATTTGGAACATTGGAGTTTGTCGCTCCAAATGTCTCTGTGGGAAGATTGCAGATGTTGCAAATTGGCACAAATGGGTCTGCATGTATATTTGTTATAGTTAACATGCCTTCAACCTAGTTCACATTGGAAAACAATTTTGTTAGATTATGTGTAGTAATAATAAATTAATTAAATTATGAAGAAAAATCTATATTTGGTCAAATTACCTTTTTTTGTTAAGGTCATCAATTTGTTTAAGTCATCCAGTGCTCTTTTTTCCTTCAGAGTGGTTATGAAGGTAGATTTTCATGTCCTCAGCATCTTTTTTTGTTCTTCTATTCCCTTGACAACATTTCTAAATAGAAGCATTGGCGTTTCTTTTTGGATAATTGTTGTTGTACTATAGTAAAGGAAGACATAAATGTGGAAAAAAGGTAAAGCTGCAATTAAATATTGTGTTAGGATATTAGCTGTAAGTAATAAAAGGTGAGTGTGCAAGTGGGAAAAAGCAACAATAAGTGAGTTTGTACTTACTGTAGTTTTATCTTCTTCTAAGTGTCCATTTTTAATCTCTAATACATATTGGGAGCCTTGTTGCTTTGCAAACGTGACCAAGGCAGCAATGGTGCCAATTGCAAATGTAGATTTGTTGGTTGTTAACTGCCTTATTGTTGTATTTGGAAAAAAATTGTATTCTTGACAAATGGGCGAGTTTGTCTCTAAAATTGTTCGATCATGGAGGACCAATATGCAATTACAATATCCATGATCGTACATTCTTTTGGGAGAAATTTTAAAACCTTCAATACACACACCTTGCCTAGGAATGAGTTTAGATTCGTGTATAAGGATGAAGGTGTGAGGGACATTCATTGTGATTGTCATCTCGCCTTTTTCATCAACTAGATCAAAACGCAATAGATCTATGTTGTGTACTTTGTCAATAGTTGTTTTATATATTACAATGACATCTCCATGAAAGACGTTGCCTACTTTCAATCCTTTAAGGTCTTGTATTGTTACCATGTTGCATTTTGAATGCTTTTGTCTGTTAGGGAACAAATGAGAATTAGCTTGATGATTTGTTAAGAAAGTTGAAGAGTATTTCTATAATGAGTGGTTCAATTTTTGTTTGTTGTGACATGGTGTATGATTTGTTAAGAAAGTTGAAGAGTATTTATATAATGAGTGGTTACCTTTTTGTTTGTTGTGACATGGTGTCTTCTATTTGTTCATCTTCTCGGCTTCTTTTCATGATGTATCTACAAGAGAAAAACATATTTGAATTTAGTATTTAGTATTGAAATTGGAAAACATATTATGATGCTAATCTAAAACAAGAGAGCGGAATGGAGCATGAAAACATATTATGATGCTAATCTAAAACAAAAAGGGGGAATGGAGCATATACATACTTGCTCCATCATTTGAACTAGAAGAGAGATCTAACATAGCATAAATTATGTCATGATCAGACCAATATGCGTTTGAGAAATTGATTTCACATTGTGAAATTGGCAAGTTTGTCTAGATGTGATCTATTATAGTTCTTGATTGTGGACGAATTTTTGATGTTATTTCATGAAACTTTTGAGTTTCCATGTATTGTGAAAGAGTTTTTCTTCAAATAGTATTTGATCTAATATCAATGTTGAAGTCCCCAATAATAAAAAAGACACAATCTTTATGTGTAAATTGTGATTTTTCATTGTTAATCATTTCAATTATTGTAGATACTTGTTCAAATGGTGTTGCATATATGTTCATTAAGAAAATAGGTTGATGAAAGTACATGTCAGTGAGTGTAAGTTCAATTTTACTCTTCGTAAAGTTCTTAGTTGCTTTGATTGGGATTTGTTTCTATGCAAGTAAGAATGCCATGTGTTGAATGTGCTATGGCAAAGTTGAACGAAAATAATTGCTTATTTTTGGGTGGAGAGTGTAAGTGTGTTTCTTGAAAACATAGTACCATGTTGTCCATCAAGTCTGTATCATGCATGACATAATTAATATGTGCATATAGGTTGCGTTTATTTAGTGTTGCAATTGATAATATGTTTGTATGGTTTTTTGTTTTTTTTTAGCAAATTCTAGTTTCCATGGCACAATTGTTTCTAGTCGTGTCATCTCATTTGATACATTGGTCTTTACATGAAAGTTTTTGGGCGTGAGTTTTTGAATCAAGTATAGTGAGATAATATTTTTAACACGTGATAATGCAGTATAAACTAATCCATGTTGTGTCACACCAATTGGGTCAAATGCAAGTCCATCTAGTGTAGTCCTTCTGTTCGGTGTATTGTTCTTGAACAAGCTAATTGTATTGGAAATAGTTTTCTTATTGTGATTTGTGATTTGTTGTTAGCTATTGCCAAGGGTTTTGCAATTCGGAAAATGGGTGTCCAATCTGGTAAGATGTTTGTTTCATATAGCTCCAGGAATTTAGCTCTTTGATATTTTCCAATGCTTGCACTTGAGAATTCTATCCATACAATGTCTAATCCATTATTGGTATTTGTATGTTTTGTATGTCTTTTGAAAATACCTTCGGCACCATTGACTAGTCCATCGTCAGTGTTATAGTTTCCTACATATAGTTCAACTAGCATATTTCATTTGACTATTATTGTTGATGGTAACGATATTGTCTTTTGAAATGAAAAACATTTTGCAATACTTTCATGTTCATCAATAGCACTAAGTGTTATTTGCTCACCATCCGCTAGAGAAATCATTTTTTCATTATGGTTATGGACATCTTTGTTTCAATAGAATATGTATGGGAAAAGTGGATCTAAAGGCGGTGGTCCATGGCAATGGTCATTTATGTAAGCAATATCTTTCTGAGATTGTTGGTTTAATCTCATCTTATTTAGTACATTGACAAAGCATGTGTCCTTTTGACGCATTGTTGTATGCAATTGATAACATTTGATTTTTTCATTCCAAAAGTCATATGGAATTGTATTTTTGTTAACTTTTGGGTTCTCAAATATAAGCGAGTCTCTTACAAGTTGTGCTTGGTATAAGTCACTTGAGAATATCATGTCAATATTGCCAAAATACAAGGTTGGAGTGTGCAAGATTTGACGTAGTCGCTTATCGATTTGATAAAGAGTTGTTGAACCAACAAGTGATGCTTCGTCAATAAGAATGACATGAAGTTGTTGGAAGTTCTTTGACAATGTGTCTATCTTCTCATTGTTTAGTGAAAGAAAATCTTTCTTGTTAAAGGGAATATAAAATGCAGAGTGTAATGTAACACCAACAACATTGAATGTTGCCTTTCCTGTGTATGCGGTAATTAATACTTTTAGTTGCAATGGGTCATATGGAATTGTATCATTATGATAACGTACTAAGGATTGAAATATTGCTTTAGCTATAAATGTTTTCCCTGTTCCTGCACCTCCTGTCAAGAATAGGTGAAATGGTTCCTTTGGCCTATAAGTTTTCCTTGTCAATATGACAGTTACTAGTGCTCCTTGTTCTTTGTTTAATTGTCGTCTTATGTTGTAATATTCTATGTTTTATAGTATATGTGGTTGTTTAACGAATTTGTATGGTCTGATTCATTTTTCATTGATATTCTTTGAGCATTGAAAATATTGTAAATCAGTTTCAAAATTATATTTTTCATATTGCTCATCTATGCATTCAATATTATTTGTACATTCTTCTTTGTTATTTTCTAGGCTATTAATTTTGAATAACAGATCATCGTGTGTTTCTATTGCATTCATTGCATCATCAATGTCACCCCATGCAGGTGTGACATCAAATGTGAACTTTCTCTGATTTTTCTTAATAGTTTGTTCTAGTGCAACATATGCAATTTGCCAAGTTGGGTAATGCTTCCTGATTGTATCTTCATTCACTTGATATGGATAATATAACATCATTTGTTCTCTACAATAATTTTCAATGTCAGTGTGTTGGTTGTACTTTACATATCGAATGACATATGGCTTATCATATTTTTTTCATTTTGTACCCTTCTTCGTGTAACTAGATGCAAATTCTGCTAGGCATATAGTATCAATAGTTGTAAGGCGCAAAATATAGTACTCAATGATTGATGGGCACATTATATCTTCAGATTCATCTGTTTCACGTTCTAGATCCTTCTTTTTTTAAGAACAAATGTGTGCTTCTCCATAGAAGAAGTGTTAATGAAAATACACCTTCGTGAACTAGAGTTTAGTGGAAGTGATAGCACAATATGCACTACTTGTTGTGCAGACATTTGTTACATGTTCAATAAAGCCTTCCCAAGGCTACTAATGGTATTCATGATATCACATTTTGTTTTGATATGATTTTCTCTTATGCTTCTAAATGTCAATGTAAGTGTTTTGTCTTCTTTTTTCATGTAGGAACTACAATACATTGCAGCTGCGTAAGAGTTTAATACAAATTGAGATTTAGTGTTTGCAATCCAAGTTGCTGAAATGTGTCGTGAGAAGCTATTTGTCCAAGTGTCAGATGGTTTTCTTTGGAGTAATATCGTGGTTCAACTTAGGCTACATTGAATAGCATGTATATAATCAACTTTTGTTAAGCCAGGGCTATTTATAAACCTATCAAATGTATCAGTTTCATCGTACCTAGCATCTTTTATTGTGTCAAATATTAGTTTCACATTTTTTTTGTTTGATTATTGTCAAAATCGAGGGGTTCAATTATTTTTGTTGTCTTCATTGGTGGAATTGGAAAATTAAATCTACAGTTGTTTTTTTTTTTGTTTCCTACAACATTTTGTGTGATGATGATGTTGGAGCATTTTAAGTTCACTTGCAAGAAGTGATGAATCAGTGGACAAGAAATTGTCAAGATAATTTTCAATCATAGCATTTGTGGTTTTACCATATATTGGTGTAGATTTTATCCCTAGTAAGCCATGCTCGTGCTCAGTTCCTCTGTTTTGAAATTTTGTGACAAAGAAGTAGTCTTCAATTTCTCCATAGTACTTGTGATCATGGGATATTAATTGTCACAGTGCATTCATCCTATGTCTATAATAACGTGCACAAGTCACAGGATCATTTATAATTAATGAGTGAGGTTCATTTGGCTCTAATTCATTTTCATATGGTGTTGTGTTTTCTCTTATATGCCTTAATGCAGTCATTAGAGGTTCCCAAAGGTTTTATGCACTACTAAAGGAGACAAAGAACGTAGGTGGGCCTAGTTGTCGAATCATTGCATATAATTTGTTGCACATTTGTTGGTGGTAGTCTGGAGATGTGCGAATGGTTTTTAAATCCATGTACCCAATGTTAGATTTAAGAATGCGATCCAAATTTGTCTTTGTTTTAACGTATTTTTCAACTAGATTTCTTCCTTTCAATTGTCCTTTTCTGATCCTAATCCATATACTATTGAAAACTTGGTCCAGTATGATGCAAATTGCCTTATAGAATAGGTTTTTTGTATGGTAAGCGAAGTCATGATTCTTGTGCAAGACCCCCCATTGGGAGATATTTTGATATGTGAAGTTCTTCACCATATCACTTGGACGTTTATTTCCATAGAATAATGACGGGAAACTCATTTCTTCTGAATACTTATCTCGAAAAATTCCCAAAGGCATATATCCTGCAGCGGGCGCGATATTAATTTGCTTATATGCAAGGTCATAAATAGTGTGTGCATCAGTGAAACCATGCACTAATGTTTTCGTAATTGGTTCATCAATGTCCTCATTATCATTTTCATTGTATTCAACATTGTTAGTTTCACTTTCACTATCATAAGCTTCTTTGTTTTCAATGAAGACTTGCTTCCAATTATCATCTATCTTGACATTTTCTAACTTGTAAAGCATTGTTTTGGATAAGTATTTTAAATCTTTCATTACCAAGTGGATTCGAATTCGGCCAAATGCATAAGCACTTTTGAATCTTAATCTTTTTTTTAGTACAACGTCCATTGTATCAATGTCTTTTATGTTCCGAGGTAGAGAAGATTGGATCCTAGATATGCTAGTAGGAACATTGATGACGCCACCAGTTAAACCTAGTTGTGGTTTTCTATGTCTATGGCCCATTTATTTTATCTGCAAAAAGGGCAACCTCAATGCTACTAGTCTCTCTTCTAGTTCAGAAAGTTTGGTCAAAGTTTTGGTACATTTGTTTCTTCTTTTTTGATTTGGAATTGCATATTTAGGAATTTCATCATTTACAAATAATTTTTTGCAAACTTTCCAAATGTGGCAATTGTTCGTTTCACCATTTTGCATGTGATTGTTGAATACATTTGTTATTTCATGTATTTGTTTCATGGGGATAACATCTTTCTTAAAGAATGTTCTTTGACAAATTGAACAATCAAAGATAGGTGTATCATTTATTTGTTCTTGGTATATTTCCTCAAAAGTTGAAAGTTTTTTTTATTTCTTCTTTGGTCTTGATTGGTGAAAGGGGTTGCATTTCCTATAAATATTTTTCCTTTTGGCTTTTGCAATTGATATTTCATGTTTGAAAAGTTGTTTTTTTTTGGAGTTCAAAGTTTCTCCTTATAATACTCTTAAGGGACCGCAAAGATAAATCTTTTGTATTCTTATTGAACTCATCAAATGGTTTCTTTCGGTTTGGGTTAGGTTTGTCTTTCATTTTTTGTAATGTAGAATTTTCCCTAATGTGATTTTTCAAGTGTCGTAATGATTTACAATGAACACTATTATGAGTATGAAGGACAAACGTTGATTTTCCTAACGCTATGTGTTGTTTCATTTGGCATAGATCAATTTCATTGGTTGTTTTAACTAATCGATTTTTATTGAACTTATCAAGTGGTTTGTTTTGACTTGGGTTAGGTTTGTCTTGCATTTTTTGTAATGTAGAATTTTCCCTAATGTGATTTTTCAAGTGTCGTAATGATTTACAATGAACACTATTCTGAGTATAAAGGACAAAAGATGATTTTCCTAAAGCTTTTTGTTGTTTCATTTGGCATAGATCAATTTCATTAGTCCTTTTATTTTTTTTCCTCATATGGGTTTTTGACTGGTTGGTGTTGCAATGATTCTGAGCAGGAATTTCAACCATGGACACACATGAATTTGTTTCTTTGTCTAATGCAGATCTGTTTCTAATATTATTTTACAAATTTTGCAATGATTGAAATTTTCTATGAGTATCCATGTAAATTGCATCAAGATATGTCTTATCCACAACTTGATGTGAATTTAAATTGTTTCTAGGCATGCATACACATGTTTTCATTTGGCTTGTAACAATTTCATTTGTTTCTTTCTCTAATGCAAACCTGTTACTAATATGATTTTTCAAATGCCGTAATGATTGAAATTTACCACTATTCTGAGTATCCATGTCAATTGCAAGTTCTTTATGAGATGTTGTGGTATGGGAGGAGCAATTTTCATCATGATTTTTTTCTATTTGTTCTAATGGTTCATAGTAAACATGATCTCTATTTATTTCAAGTTGTATTATGTTCAATGTGCTAACTATTTCTTTTGATCCACATACTTCCTTCACAATAGAAATTGTAATTGGAGACCAAATTAATATTTGTAAATTCAATATTTTGCTTAGCCAAACAAAGACAAAGAGACCACCGTGAACATTCCCTTTTCCATACGGCAAGGCCAATCTTGCTATGTATTCTTTCCATGTTGTAATTGTTTTGGATTCTTTGATGTAATGAAAATCTATATGTTCCTTAAGGCACCTAATTGCAAATGGGTCATTTTGAACTATTGCATTGCAGAATGTTTGTGCAATGATGAGTCGTAGGCAAGGGGCACTGTATTCATTGTTTAGAAGATAGGAGATTGTTTCAAATGCACTCGCACCATATATGCTTTTAAATTTTGGCACTCTTGAAAGATTGGTCATTGCCATAAATTGGTTGGGCTCTAGAATGGGTAAGTATCCTTGTTCATATGTGATGTCGCTTTGATGTGCAAAAATGAGACCCATGAAAGTGTCTTTTTTGCAAAGCAATGGCTTGAAATGACCATTTATAGGATGTTCATCATGGAACAATATGTCATAAGTGTTTGTTGTAATATTTGAATTAAAGTGCAAATAACTTTTCATTTGTGTTTTTTACCATACCCTAATTGGTTTTTTCATCCAATTTGACAACCAATGTATACAAAAAATGCCCCCCCGTAGCCCTCTTTACTCTAGTGGTAAATCAATTGAAGCTAATTTGGTCATTTTTTCTAAATACAGTTCTTGGTTGCTCACGTTATGCATTTCTATTAATGATTGTTCACAAAGTTCATGTTGATAAGATATGATTGCTTGAGCATCTTGTTTTTCTAGACATTTTCTAAAATATTCAATTGTTCCTTTTCTTAGTTGCACTAATGTGTATGTAAAATGCAACAAAACTTGTAAACTATCAAGCAAACAATCCCCGACCAAGTACTAGAAATTCTTTAAACAAAACAAGTTATGTGTTTCTAACACACCGTTCGATTTTTCCTTGTTTGATGGACTATGGGTACCCTTATCAACCACTTTAATGCAATTAGAGTACTTTGAAAGAGAAGATATGGACTATTTGGTAAGGTTTTCGCTGTTTCTTTTTTTTCTTTTTTACAATTTCAGATAATAGAAGAAGTAACATGTAAAAGTTAAATAGGAGAATGTGGACTATGGGTACCCATGTCAACCACTTTAATGCAATGAGAGTACTTTGAAAGAGAAGATATGGACTATTTGGTAAGGTTTTCGCTGTTTCTTTTTTTCTTTTTTTACAATTTCAGATAATAGAAGAAGTGACATGTAAAAGTAAAATAGGAGAATGTGTACCTATGAAGTCTAAAGTCTATGTAGTGGTACTCGAACTCAATGCTAATCAAGTATAGAAATATATTGTGAAACTTCGAGTTCATAAACTTATTCTAATTGTTGTTTGAAGTTTCCACACAATGAACACAAATGATTTGGGGATAAATTAACATTCTACAAGATTACCCCAAAGCTATCAACCTTGGGAAAAATAGGTATGCGAGGTTCATACCTACTTTCTTTAGGATTCTTCCAAATTCCAATTTTTTATATTTAAATTGCCGTTAATTGTTATGCATATGTCAGAGGAAAATTGTGATTGGTATCACCAAACAATGTGTGAGCAATAATTTCAAGATAAAGGAGCCTGAGATAGCTGAAACCGCGGTTTTACCTGACGATCTATTTGGTTTCGAGAACTTGAAAGATGTTCTAACAATGGAGGCATGGAGACAACATAGTATTCCCACTGACAGATGTGATCTTTGCTCGTTTCTTCCAGAGGGGTAAAAGAATAATACTGTGGTGGAATTTCTGTTGAGAGGGCAGAATTTTGATTCCGGGAATCCGGAATGGAAAGCACTTACTATTGTTCAGCAGCTACTTATCAGATTCTATCTTTTACCAGTAAACTAAAAATAAATCTATTATTATTAAGATTTACATTCTCTAATGTGGATGATTTAAGTGGGTGTTCGATGAAAGTAAAATAATATTTAAAAATAAATAAATAAAAATCTATCTTATATATTAAATTAATATTTAAAAATAATATTATATATATTAAAAATAATATTTTATAAAGATCAAAATTAGAAGATGAAAGGTAAAAAGAATTTGGGAGCGGTTGATGGTTCTGTTTTGGTTGAAGAGAAACGGGTTTCAGAGACTCGTCCAAATGGATAGAAAAGGATTTGGAGCGGTTGATGAAAAAGCTATAACCCTGGTCAAAACGCAGTAGAAAAAGCTATAACACTGGGCAAAAATCAGTAGAAAAAGCTATAATGATATTAAAAAAACTATAACCCCGATTGATATAATTGTTCATCTCCTTATTATTTTTTCTAATTCTTCTCTTTATCCATGTAGTAGTCAGGTTAATGTGCTCTTTGTGTATGGATTTTGGACAATTCTTCTTGTTAGGTTTATTTGCTTTGCTGGTTAGGGTTAATTGTGGGTGAAGAAGAAATGAAGAAAAGGGAATCCACAAGCTTATTACTTACTAATTAATTTCCAGTTTCCAATGGATCATTCAAGACATTCGACATTCCAGTAAATTGCAGCTACAATCAACAGATTTCATAGGTAATTAAATCTTAGTTTGGTGTTGGGTAGTGGAAATTTTGTTTATGGTCTTGAATGATATCTGAATCGGCACCCTATTATGTTGTTGTTCGCTTGAAACTCACCAATTGATATGATCAAAATCATTTAATGAAGGATCTGGGCTGGGTTTGTATCCCAAAAATTCAAATTAACATGTGCTCCAGACAATTTCTATAAAAGTTTTGTTGTTTTTCCAATATGCTCGTAAATGTTCTGATGTCTTCATATTTCTTGATGTAATTCGAATCCCTTTAATCAACAAATTATTCTTCTGTTAAACTTTTCAAACGATACGTGGTAGATTAGTGTTATGTTTAGAATATATATTTTGAAAATGGATGTCCGATTACTTTTAAATGGGAAGCCTCAAACATGAATCAATAACGCTTAAAATGAGGAGATAAGTCTAACAGATTTTACATCAAGAATATTTTATTTTCCATTTGTTTCCCCACATTAAGCTTTTCATTTTATATGATCTCTCTCCTATTTTAGATTTGACATCAACCTTCTATTTTAGATTTGACATCAACATCCATAACCTACCATGTGTCCTATACACTCAAGAGAACTCATCAATAATATCCACCAATACATATACATCAAAATAATAATAAGTCACAATACATCATCAACATAATAACCCATAATTGAAATTAAGTCATAATGTAGCATAACCGGATCACTTGCACACAAGTGTCTTCAAAGAATAAGTCAATAAAAGTGTTCTCAGTAGAACGAGATGTTACATACACCCCTTATTTTAAACTTCATCCCAAAGTTTATATAGTATAAAAATAAAAGTAAATAAATGTAACTGGCATAGATATATGTATATAATCTATCAAAAAAATAAGGAAACTATTTACGCATCTCATATGCATCCTCCCATGTCGATGAGTGTGGACTATAGTTGTACGACTGAACCTTGACCTGATCGACTATTTGACATCACATTTGTCGAGTGCGATGGTACAGAATGTGGATTGGCTTCACCATGAGAGCACCCTCGTCGATAAGCCACATGCAACCTCAAAAGGTCTCAAAAACTTAAGAGATATTTTAGCACCATCTCCAAACTTGATTGAACTCTTATGTGGTGTTACCCACAAGAAAAATCTATCGCCAACATCATAACTGCGGTCAATGTGATGTGCATCATCATAACTCTTATGCCGATACTGCGCTTCTTTAATCCCATGTCTTATCGATTGCATTTGTTCTTCCATTTCTTCGATCACCTTCAGTCTCACCAGGACCCTATCCTCAAGTCGATCCCAACTCAACGACATCCAACACGATCACCCGTAAAGAATCTCAAACAGTGTCATTTTAATCCTACTTTGGTAGTTGTTGTTCTATGCAAACTATAACAATGGAAAGAAGTCTTCCGAACGTTTATGTTGATCCATTACATACATATGCAACATATCCTCCAAAATCTGGTTCGTTCTCTCTGTTTTTTTGTCTGTATCTGGGTGATATGTTGTACTAAAATTCATTTGTGCTCCCAATGCTTCTTGGAAACTAGTCCAAAATCATCCTATAAACATCCATCCTCAATCGGATATAATCTTTCTTGGTACTCCATGTAACCTCACAATCTCACTAACAAAAACTCTGTCTATATTCAACACCTGATACATCGTACTCACTAGAATAAAGTGTGCACTCTTTGTTAGAGTGTCAACTACCACAAAAATTGAATCATGTCTCCTTGTCGTTTGTGGAAATCCAACAATAAAATCCATCAAAATGACCTCCCATTTCGATTCAGGAATCGTGTGTGGTTGTAAGAATCCTATTGGATGTCTATGTTTAGCCTTCACTTTCTAACATTCTAGATATCTCACCATGTAACTAACTATGTCCGCTTTCATTCTTTTCCAGAAGAATAAAGGCTTAAAGTCTTTCTTCATCTTCATGACTCCTGGATGATCCTTGTAAACTGCTCGATCAACTTTGCCTAAGATCAAAATTCTTAATCTTTCATTAGGCGGTATGTAAATTATGTCGTTATATCTCAAAAATCCATCATTGTCCAATGAATAAACTTCAAACTTCGATACCATCATGGTATTTTTTCCAATATTATCCTTAGCTTCTTTGTACCAGTCATCCTCTATATATAATGATATAATCTTTTCTCGAAGATTCATCTTAAGAGGTATTAACGAGAATATGTGTGGTATTTGACTCAATGCATCTGCTACTATGTTCATCATTCCTTTAATGTAAGTAATCTCAAAGTCGTATTCACTAAGTAATTTTGACCAACAACTTTGTCACGTGTTCAAGTCACTCTGAGTAAATATGTCTTTCAATCCACAATGATCTATCTTTAATTTGAATTTTTTTCTAATCAGACAATGTCTCCAAACTCTCAAGAAATATATGATTGGTAATAAATCCAAGTCATGCATAACGTATTTCTCCTCTTTCTTTCTCAATTTCCTTGAAATGTAAGTGATCTCGATGATCTTACATCAAAAAATTTCCTAAACCTTCCTTAGATGCGTCTATGCATACCAAGAATTCATTTTCCATGTCAGGGACCTTCAGTATCGACGCTATCATTAACAACTCTTTAATATTTTGAAATGCTTATGTGCATTTATCTGTCCATATGAACTTATTGTTTTTCTTCTGCAATTTCATGATTGGATTTGTTGTCTTCAAAAAACCTTCAACGAATCGTCAGTAATATCCTGTTAAACCCATAAATCTATGTATTTATTGTGCATTCATCAGAGCTGTCCATTCCATAATAGCCTCTAATTTCCCTGGATCCACAATGATACCTTTACCAGTTATGATATGTCCCAAGTAATGAATCTTCGATTGGTAAAAGGAACATTTTGATAGCTTCCAGTAAAATTTGTTTTCTCTTAGACATTGTAGAACAAAACTCAAGTGTTCTTCATGCTCTTCTTTCATCTGAGAATAAATCAGTATTTCATCAATAAATACTTGAACAAACTTGTGGAAGTATTCGCGAAACACCCCATTCATCAAAATCATGAATACCCCCGAGGCCTTCGTCAAACCGAAAGGTAAAAATGTAAACTCATGGTGTCTCAATCTCATCTTAAACATGGTATTAGGGATATCTTAATCCTTAATCTGTAATTTATGATATCCTAATCTCAAGTCAATCTTTGAAAACACCGTCTCTCCCTTCATATAATCAAAAAAATCGTCAATCCTTGGTAAAGGATACTGGTTCTTGATTGTAGGTTTGTTCAATTGATGGTATTCAATACAAAGCCTCCACAACCCATCCTTCCTTCTAACAAAAATCATTGGAGCACCCCACGACGATACGCTTGGATGTATAAGTCCTAAATCCAACAAATCCTTCAATTTCATTTTCAACTCCTGCAATTTAGGTGTTGACATCAGGGAAGGAGTTCTTGCAATAGGTTCAGTTCCAGGTTTCATATCTATGGTAAACTCCAATTCTCTTTTTGGCGATAATTCTGGTAATTATTTAGGAAAGACATTGGAAAAATATTGTACTACATGAAGGTTTTCTAATCCTTTTGTCTTTTCTTTTTCATTTAGTGCTAAGATTGCATATAATTTTCATCCCTTGCACATACTCTTCTAAAATTGTAGGGAAGAAATAAACCTCATAGACATCCCCTGCTTTCTTCCTGTAATCACTCTACTATGTCCCAAATAATCCATCAAACTTAATTGTTTCATCTTGTAGTTAAGTATCACATCATGTGATTCCATCCAGTCCATGCCATTCACTATGTCATAATGTCCTCAGATTGTGACGTATAGGTTATCCTTCATTACAAAATCTCCCAAGTTAATGCTACAGTCCATAACCTTTCCTCCAAATTTGTGTTTGGCACTCGATGTCATTTCTACATATCTAAACTCATCCTGCTCAACTTCCTTTACCTTAATTTTCTTTAGCGTTGCACTAGAAATAAATCTCTTTGTAGCTCATGGATCTATCAAAATACGAAAGGTTTGATCATCGATCATACCTGATGCCTCGAGTACAATGGACTGGTGCTCAACTTGACAGTTGTTCACCATTGAATGTATCCTGTGGGCCTTGCCCAAATATCCAACTGTAGTGGGTCCTGGTGATCGGGCCACTCTTTCCTTCTCTATATGAAAATCTCACTGGTTCTTCGATCCAGTTCTCTTAGTCCCCAAAGTAGAAGTTGTTGGCCTAGCAGTTTGTGATCCTGGTCTGTTCTATTAAACAAGCCTAAAATGTTGTTGTTGTTGCGGATAACGTTGTTGCTGCTGTTGTGGTGCTCTGTAAGGATTATTCTACTAAGTATTCTATCATCAAAGTGTCAAGAACATAGGTCCTCTAGGAGTATCTCGATTCCCAGAAGTATGTCTAGCTAGTGCTTGATGTTGTTGTGCTCTTGATGTCATATGTCCAGTCGGTCTAGAATGAGTCCTGCCCTGACCCCCACTTTTCACCTCTTCCTCAGCTATGAGGGCCTTCTGAACTGCATCGTGCAACATCTGAGGCATTAGGATCCTCAAATTCGCATGAATGTTGAAGTTAAGGCCAAACACAAACGTTTTGACCTTTAACTTCTCCATGTTCAGATGTGGACCATACCTAAGTATATCCATGAAGCTCACCTCATACTCTGACACCATATGACTACTCTTTCATAAGGTGTTGAAGTCATTAAGCTGATGCTCAATGAATTCATCGGATAAGTACCTCTCCCGGAATCGTTCCTTGAACAATTCCCATGACACGTCTTCAAAGACCATGCTTAGTTGAGGTAGGAGTGTCTTCCACCAAAGTAAAGAACTCCCTTTCAGTTGAAAGACCTCCATGCAAACTTTCATGTTGGAGGTGTAATCATGAAGTGTGAAGAACATCACCATGTTCTCCAACCATGCATCAGCAGCTAAGTTATCCGTGGCACCCCGGAACTTGGGAAACTTCACTTTATTGAGATCTCTGTGTATACTATTACTACCAATCGCAGCATGCTGTGAACCCTCATTGGGAACAAATGATCTTACCTCATCTCAATCTAGTCGGTTGATCAACACCTCTGACATCCTATAGAAGGATCTCATCATACCTACTACATCACCCATAACAACCTGCTCCTGCTCAGTAGTCTTCTCATCTCCCTCAAGGTTTTATCCCTCTGGTGTGGATACAATCTAAGGAATCACACCTCTTCCTCCCGCACCACGATGTCTACTTCCCTTGAGTCCTCTAACCATGATTACCTGCATGGGAAAATTTCAAATTAATTAGGGGTACATCTTTAATCATTTAATTTTAACACAGTGGAAGGCGTAACAGTCCAATGTCGCTGGGTTGAACCTGCTCTCATACCATATGTAACGACCCCTTCGTTAAGACATAAAAGTAAGTGAGTACATTAGTGGATTTTTTTTTTCTAATACATCAGTGGAAATATTACACGAAAATAACATACATCAATGTTTACACATCCTATGTTCATCTTTTTAACTTCACAACAAGATTTAGATACAACATCACTATTATTCATAGATAATCCATACCACATAAGATAACAAAGATATCTACCCGCCCAACCTACCCTTTGAGGTTAGGACCTCCAAGATACATAATCAACGCTCAAGTAGAAGATTCATCTCATTGATTTTGACCATTTAAGGTCTCAGGACTTGCGATTGTTCTGAGGAACATGGAGATATCTACCCCCATAACCAACTCTAACCTAGACATCAGACTAAATTGACGGTAAGAAACCTAATCATGATGCAAATAAATTATTCAATGACTCAAAGTTATCATACATAATTCATCACCTTATTAATCAAATTTCACATCGAGAGAAACTACTCTATTGTTAGGTTAAAAAAATCGCTATTACCATAAGCATGTCAATTTTATAATCCACTTTGTAAGCTCAACAACCAACAATTCATCGTAGTTAACGATATCATTTAATTTAGCACTAAATACAACATAATTGTAATTCATAATAACCTCATCGGAAATAATCAATTTATTCAAATAAACTCACAAGTGACAAAAAATTCTTATCCCTAACCATAATTGTCAACAACAATTCTATTTTTAATAGGCGAAACATGTTCCGAAGTAAAAGTAATTATACCAAGCGTAAGGAACATTATCACTTCAATTTTTTTTTTTGGAAATTCACAATAAAATTTTCATCTTATCCCAATGTATAGTTATCTTATATCAATTCCATAGTTGTTGTTTAACACTTAATGAGGTAGTTGAATTTATCATTAAAGAACCAATTTACTTACAATTTTAAATCCCACTTTTTATTGCACTCTTAAGTTATAATTACATTTCTTCTAGAATAACATAAGTTATTATTCCTAATACCAAGTTAATATTTCTAAAACCAAATAGTATGGTAATTCACATTTAAATGCTTCTCCAACTCTTCGACCATACCTTCCCAGAAACTTTATTTAAAATTCCATAATAATTGTATTTAATTGTTTGCATTAACTTACAAGTAGTATATCCGATTGATGACATAAGTTAATCGAATTCTCTATTTTCCTCTACCATCCAGTTTCGTTAGAGTTACCACTCATCTCTACAAGTGTGGATCGATATTATGTGTTGAGTACAAGTTTCATTACATCTAGTCGCAACCTCACATCGGTCTGTAAATAAATTTACAGAGACCCAACAAGAAGTTAAATTCGATTTTTCGATTAATTTTCAAGGGCCAACCGAAAATCAAATCCGGATTTGCAATATTTTTTTTTCATAGTGGCCAACAACTTCGAAATTAGGGTAAGCAATTAGTTTCGTAGAGACTATATGGATTTATAAATTTGGAATGTAAAAACCTACAAAGATCTTATGAATTCTATTTTCGAAATGCAAAACGAATTAACAAGAACCATACGAAGTTCAGATTCTAATTGCGATTAGTTTCACCAGAACAACAAAGTTCTGGTTTCGGATTTGTACTGATTGAATTATAAAACCCAACTGGATACAACCCCCACCGATCTATGATTTGATACAGAGCTTGTCGAATCATAGTTTATAATATGTTAGATTGATTTAACCAATCCTTAGAAAATTCAACAATTGCGTGACTGGAATGATAGTAAGTATTGTTGATATATAAAAATAATTTGAACTAACAAATATCCGACATTCATAGTATATTATGTTCATGTATAAATCCTTCATCGAGATTATCATTCATCAACAATTAAAATAACCAGAAAATCTACTTATTGTTGTAAAGATTTAGCATTCGACCATGATTTACACAGAAGTTGGTTTAAGCCAATATTTTACCATAAGATTCTTCAATCGATTCATAGTCTGTATTTCATTCACCAAGATGCATACTGAATATAATTCGATCATGATTTGAAACAATAATATTCTATAACATATAAAATTTTAGCATAAAATATCGTAATCCAAAAGTGTCGAATTTCTTGATGGCGATCTTCAATTTTACTCGAATACTTGCGCGATGTCTCTCTGTTTGAATGCTCAACACAAGATTTCACCGGTACCTCCCAGCCAATGTTAGGGGTACTCTTCTTCCCCCTTAGGCCCCCGAGCCTCAAAGGGGCCAAGCACAAAACCAGAACACAATAGCTCTCAAGATTGCCTCGCAAAGAAGATCCTCCACTCTTTCTCCAGCTTGAATTCCCAACTCTCACAAGTAAAAAATAGTCCACTAAATTTTGACAGCATAACAGTACTATCCAAAAGTGAGATCCATTTTCCTTCTACAACAATTGTTTTATAGAAAAATCCCCAATGACACATGTCCCCATGCACAATTATTAACTTTTTAATTAATTTAATTATGATTATTCACCCACACACTTGTCACACTCTCCCTAAGTTGCACAAGTAATTGCCCTTTTTATTTTATTTAAAAATCCAAATTCCCTCACATTCTGCAATGTGTTCCTATTTTTTCTCTTAGTTGTCCCTTTGTTCCCCAAATTCTCATTTAATGAGTGTCTCCTAACTAAATCTTAGTTAGAGTTGGATTAAGAGTCTTATTATAATTAGACTTAGTGGTAGTTTTACTTAAGATATTATTCTATGCATATGCCTATTCTCTCAAGTTATTATTTCTTTCTATTTTAAAAATCCTTTTTATTAAATTCATTCGCACATGTGCATTTTATCTATCTTTTATATTTTATTCCCCATTTTTCTAGAGTTCAAATTTATCTCAAATATTTTAACTTATGTCATAGTTCATTTAATCATTTATTTGAATTTTAGACTTAGACTTAGTCTTAGACTTAGGATTAAACTTTTGTTAGGCTTTAAAATTTACTAACTAATTAATTATTTTATTCTAACAAGTTATAACCATTTGAAATTTTTCTAGGCCACCTAGATTTATTGACTCATGTTTTAATTACAAGACGTTCCCTTCAAGACGCATCTTTGTGCTCCCAGGGTGTCACTCGCCTTTGACTAGTTTTTGGAAGTTTTTCCGACCCTTTGAGTCAACACTCCATTTGTTCGACCTTGTGAGAGACTAAGAGATTCTAATGAATAAGGAATATACCTTATTGTGCACCCCTTAGAATTATTCATGAGAAACTGTCTCAGTCCTCCCTCACGACATCGTGGACCTATTGAACTAGGTAATCATTAACAGGCCACAACGGGAGTGCTAGTAGGTTGTGACAGAGATGTTGCCATACCTTTCCCTCAAATGCCTTGTTTTTGTGCATGGCTCCTTTAATCCTTATGTGATTCAGATTAGCAAGCATCATCAAGACTACATCCACTGACAAAAATAGTGTCAATAATCTATATACATAAATCATATTGTAATCAATCATCTGCCGCATGTGCTTAAAATGAAATACTCAAAAAATTACAATCCACTCCCTGACTCAACTTGGATTCCTAGGAATCTCATTGATCCCATCAACATCCATAACCTGTGATGTGTTCTACACACTCAGGAGAACTTGTCAATAATATATGCCAATACATATACATCAAAATAACAATAAGTCACAATACATCATCATCATAATAAATCATAATTAAAATGAAATTATAATCTACCATAACCGGATCACTTGCATGCAAGTTTCCTCAAAGAATAAGTGAATAAAAGTGTGTTCAGTAGAACAATATGTTACATATTTTTTAATTGTTTGCTGATAAATCTGATTGGAACCTCAACTTCCTGATCTTATAACTTGATATCCAAAACTCCAAATTTTGCTTAGGAGGACTCATTGGCATTTTGTGATGATGAATATTGCATATAGAATGTTTTCCATGGCTGAAAGGTCAAATATCTTGCTGAAAAAATTAAAACATAGTCCACTTTTTTTAAAGGCAGTCAACTTGAAAAATTGAAAACAAAGTTTATTAAATAAATTTTATATTAAAGGAATAAGTGGGCCCTACTTGGAGGCACAAATTTCAATGACATAAATTTATTAATGATAACTCAATAAAGTGAAAAATAAAATTGTTTTTATCCAAAAAGGAATTGTGGAAAATTCTAGAAAGGCGAACCCTAACTACTTCAAGAACAATGAAAGTATATTTTAAAAGGGCAAGAGAAGGAACCATAAAGAGGTTGGTATTCATAATTTTTTGCAATGGTGAAGAGTTTGCAAGAAGCAAAGCTCTATTTTTCCAAGATGGTGGACTCACATGCTAAAAATGATCTCTCTACATCTACTTTTTTGTTTATTTCCATCAAATCTTCCATGAATGTATGGAAAACAAGAATATTTGGGTCCGAGCAATTCTTTCTCTACACATATTTAGCCATATTCTAATATTTTATGACCAAAGGAGAGAAATCCATATTGGCTAAAAGTAGATGCAATTTATTTTAGTTCATGTAATTTTCATTGAGATCTTCTTGTGGCTATTTCATCCCTCTTGTTATAGGAATTATTCAACTTGTAATATTGGGTTATTTTTATAAATTTCTCCTGCAAAGAACTATTTCGGGGAACTACATTAGTGATTTCTCATACTTTGAGTTGAAAACATTTGATTTCATATGTCTTTCCTATCTAAATCATTTTTGGGTTGTAATGAAGTTATCATTTAAATTTATTTGAAGAACTGTCCATTTCTTCATCTTGCAAAACTCATAGAATATTCCAAGTTCAATTTGTCTTACAAGAAAGAAAGATTTTTTGTTGAAGAGAGACTTCAAAACCTTGTAGATACAAATCTTTGCTGACACACTTTATCTTATCTTTTCATT
>JASDQU010738698.1:156634-199153 GCA_032191745.1 Picea mariana
TTACAAGATTATATAATTGACTAAAATATTCGCCAAAAAATTATATATACATTTTATATTATTGATAAAATAGCCTTCAATTTTTCCTATGTATCATGGGGATTCGCCCATTTATTATACATATAAATTTAGGGGGGGTTCTTAAAATCACCCCTGTTTGTATATCTTTTGAAAATACCTTCGGCACCATTGATTGGTCCATCATCAACGTTATAGTTTCCTACATATAGTTCAACTAGCATATTTCGTTTGACTATTATTGTTGATGGTAACGATATTGTCTTTTGAAAGGCAAAACATTTTGCAATACTTTCATGTTCATCAATAGCACTAAGTGTTATTTGCCTACCATTCGCTAGAGAAAGCATTTTTGCATTATGGTTATGGACATCTTTGTTTCGATAGAATATGTATGGGAAAAGTGGATCTAAAAGCGGTGGTCTATGGCAATGGTCATTTATGTAAGCAATATCTTTCTGAGATTGTTGGTTTAATCTCATCTTATTTAGTACATTGACAAAGCATGTGTCTTTTTGACGCATTGTTGTATGCAATTGATAACATTTGATTTTTTCATTCCAGAAGTCATATGGAATTGTATTTTTGTTAACTTTTGGGTTCTCAAATATAAGCGAGTCTCTTACAAGTTGTGCTTGGTATAAGTCACCTAAGAATATCATGTCAACATTGCCAGAATACAAGTTTGGAGTGTGCAAGATTTGACGTAGTCGCTTATCGATTTGATAAAGAATTGTTAAACCAACACGTGATGCTTTGTCAATAAGAATGACACAAATTACTTGGAAGTGCTTTGACAATGTGTCTATCTTCTCATTGTTTAGTGAAAGAAAATCTGTCTTGTTAAAGGGCATATAAAATGCAGAGTGTAATGTAACACCACCAACATTGAATGCTTCCTTTCCTGTGTATGCAGTAATTAATCCTTTTAGTTGCAATGGGTCATATGGGATTGTATCATTATGAAAACATACTAAGGACTGAAATATTGCTTTAGCTGTAATTGTTTTCCCTGTTCCTGCACCTCCTGTAAAGAATAGGTGAATTGGTTCCTTTGGCCTATAAGTTTTCCTTGTCAATATATCAGTTACTAGTGCTCCTTGTTCTTTGTTTAATTGTCGTCTTATGTTGTAATATTCTATGTTTTCTAGTATATGTGGTTGTTTAACGACTTCATATGGTCTGATGCATTTTGCATTGATATTCTTTGAGCATTGAAAATATTGTAAGTCAGTTTCAAAATCATATTTTTCATATTGCTCATCTATGCATTCAGTATTTTTTGTACTTTCTTCTTTGTTATTTTCTAGGCTATTAATGTTGAATAATAGATCATCGTGTGTTTCTATTGCATTCATTGCATCATCAATGTCACCCCATGCAGGTGTGACATCAAATGTAAACTTTCTCTTCTTAATAGTTTGTTCTAGTGCAACATATGCAGTTTGCCAAGTTGGGTAGTGCTTCTTGATTGTATCTTCATTCACTCGATATGGATAATATAACATCAATTGTTCTCTACAATAATTTTCAATGTCAGTGTGTTTGTTGTACTTTACATATCGAATGACATATGGCTTATCATATTTTTTGCGTTTTGCACCCTTCTTCGTGTAACTAGATGCAAATTCTGCTAGGCATATAGTATCAATAGTTGTAGGGTGCAAAATATAGCACTCAATGATTGGTGGGCACAATATATCTTCAGATTCATTTGGTTCACGTTCTAGATCCTTCTTTTTTTTAAGAACAAATGCTCGTTGCTCCAAAGGAGAAGTGTTAATGAAAATACACCTTCGTGAACTAGAGTTTAGTGGAAGTGATAGCACAATATGCACAGCTTGTTGTGCAGACATTTGTTGCATGTTCAGTAGAGCCTTCCCAAGGCTACTAATGGTATTCATGATATCACATTTTGTTTTGATATGATTTTCTCTTATGCTTTAAAATGTCAATGTAAGTGTTCTGTCTTCTTTTGTCATGTAGGAACTACAATACATTGCAGCTACATAGGAGTTTAGTACAAATTGAGAGTTAGTGTTTGCAATCCAAGTTGCTGGAATGTGTTGTGCGAAGCTATTTGTCCAAGCGTCAGCTGGTTTTCTTTCGAGTAATATCGTCGTTCGACTTAGGGTACATTGAATAACATGTATATAATCAACTTATGTTAAGCCGAGGCTATTTATAAACCTATCAAATGTATCGGTTTCATCGTACCTAGCATCTTTTATTGTGTCGAATATTAGTTTCACATTTTGTTTTGTTTGATTATTGTCAAAATCAAGGGGTTCAAGTATTTTTGTTGTCTTCATTGGTGGAATTGGAAAATTAAATCTACAGTTGTTTTTTTTTTTTTGTTTCCTACAAATTTTTGTGTGATGATGATGTTGGAGCATTTTAAGTTCACTTGCAAGAAGTGATGAATCAATGGACAAGAAATTGTCAACAAAATTTTCAATCATAGCATTTGTGGCTTTACCATATATTGGTGCAGATTTTATCCATAGTAAGCCATGCTCGTGCTCAGTTCCTCTGTTTTGGAATTCTGTGACAAAGAAGTAGTCTTCAATTTCTCCGTAGTACTTGTGATCATGGGATATTAATTGTCGCAGCGCATTCATCCTATGTCTATAATAATGTGCACAAGTCACAGGATCATTTCTAATTAATAAGTGAGGTTCATTTGGCTCTAATTCATTTTCATATGGTCTTGTGTTTTCTCTTATATGCCTTAATGCAGTCATTAGAGGTTCCCAAAGGTTTTCTGCACTACTAAAGGAGGCAAAGAACGTAGGTGGACCTAGTTGTCGAATCATTGCATATATTTTTTTGCGCATTTGTTGGTGGTATTATGGAGATGTGCAAATGGTTTATAAATCCATGTACCCAATGTCAGATTTAAGAATGCAATCCAAATTTGGCTTTGTTTTAACGTCTTTTGCAACTAGATTTCTTCCTTTCAATTGTCCTTTTCTGATCCTAATCCATATACTATTGAAAGCTTGGTGTAGTATGATGCGAATTGCCTTATAGAATAGGTTTGTTGTATGGTAAGCAAAGTCACGATTCTTGTGCAAGACCTCCCATTGAGAGATCTTTTGATATGTGAAGTTCTTCACCATATCACTTGGACATTTATGTCCATAGAATAATGACGAGAAACTCATTTCTTCTGAATACTTATCTCAGAAAATTCCCAAGGGCATGTATCCTGCGGTGGGCGCGATATTAATTTGCTTATTTGCAAGGTCATAAATAATGTGTACATCAGTGAAACCATGCACTAATGTTTTCGTAATTGGTTCATCAATGTCCTCATTATCATCTTCATTGTAGTCAACATTGTTAGTTTCACTTTCACTATCATAAGCTTCTTTGTTTTCATTGAAGAATTGCTTCCAATTATCATCTATCTTGACATTTTCTAACTTGTAAAGCATTGTTTTGGATAAGTATTTTAAAGCTTTCATTACCAAGTGGATTAGAATTCGGCCAAATGCATAAGCGCTTTTGAATCTTAAGCTTTTTTTTAGTACAACAACCAATGTATCAATGTCTTTTATGTTCCGAGGTAGAGCAGATTGGATCCTAGATATGCTAGTAGGAACATTGATGACGCCACCAGTTAAACCTAGTTGTGGTTTTGTATGTCCATGGCCCATTTCTTTTATCTGCAAAAAGGGAAACCTCAATGCTACTAGTCTCTCTTCTAGTTCAGAAAGTTTGGTCAAAGTTTTGGTACATTTGTTTGTTCTTATTTGATTTGGAACTGCATATTTAGGAATTTCATCATTTACAAATGATTTTTTGCAAACTTTGCAAATGTGACAATTGTTCGTTTCACCATTTTGCATGTGACCATTGAATACATTTGTTATTTCATGTATTTGTTTCATGGGGACAACATCTTTCTTAAATAATATTCTTTGACAAATTGAACAATCAAAGATAGGTGTATCATTTATTTGTTCTTGGTATATTTCCTCAAAAGTTGAAAGTTTTTTTGCTTTCTTCTTTGGTCTTGATTGGTGAAAGGGGTTGCATTTCCTATAAATCTTTTTCCTTTTGGCTTTTGCAGTTGATATTTCATGTTTGAAAAGTTGGTTTTTTTGGAGTTAAAAGTTGCCCCTTATAATACTCTTAACGGACCGCAAAGATAAACCTTTTGTATTCTTGTTAAACTGATCAAATGGTTTCTTTCGGCTTGGGTTAGGTTTGTCTTGCATTTTTTGTAATGTAGAATTTTCCGTAATGTGATTTTTCAAGTGTCGTAATGATTTACAATGAACACTATTATGAGTATGAAGGATAAAAGATGATTTTCCTAACGCTATGTGTTGTTTCATTTGGCATAGATCAATTTCATTGGCTGTTTTAACTAATCGATTTTTGTTGAGCTTATCAAATGGTTTCTTTTGACTTGGGTTAGGTTTGTCTTGCATTTTTTGTAATGTAGAATTTTCCGTAATGTGATTTTTCAAGTGTCGCAATGATTTACAATGAACACTATTATGAGTATGAAGGACAAAAGATGATTTTCCTAAAGCTTTTTGTTGTTTCATTTGGCATAGATCAATTTCATTGGTCCTTTTATTTTTTTTCCTCATATGGGTTTTCGACTGGTTGGTGTTGCGATGATTATGAGCAGGAATTCCAACCATGGACACACATGAATTTGTTTCTTTGTCTAATACAGATCTGTTTCTAATATGATTTTTCAAATTTCGCAATGATTAAAATTTGTTATGAGTATCCATGTCAATTGCATCAAGATATGTCTTATCCTCAACTTGATGTGAATTTAAATTGTTTCTAGGCATGCATACACATGTTTTCATTTGGCTTGTAACAATTTCATTTGTTTCTTTCTCTAATGCAAACCTATTTCTAACATGATTTTTCAAATGCCGTAATGATTGAAATTTACCACTATTCTGAGTAGCCATGTCAATTGCAAGTTCTTTATGAGATGTTGTGGTGTGGGAGGAGCAATTTTCATCATGATTTTTTCTATTTGTTCTAATGGCTCATAGTAAACATGATCTCTATTTGTTTCAAGTTGTATTATGTTCAATATGCTAACTATTTCTTTTGATCCACATACTTCCTTCACAATAGAAATTGTAATTGGAGACCAAATTAATATTTGTAAATTCAATATTTTGCTTAGCCAAACAAAGACAAAGAGACCATCGTGAAAATTCCCTTTTCCATATGGCAAGGCCAATCTTGCTATGTATTCTTGCCATGTTGTAATTGTTTTGGATTCTTTGATGTAATGAAAATCTATATGTTCCTTAATGCACCTAATTGCAAATGGGTCATTTTGAACTATTGCATTGCAGAATGTTTGTGCAATGATGAGTTGTAGGCAAGGGGCATTGTATTCATTGTTTAGAAGATAGGAGATTGTTTCAAATGCACTCTCACTATATATGCTTTTAAATTTTGGCACTCTCGAAAGATTGGTCATTGCCACAAATTGGTTGGGCTCTAGAATGGGTAAGTATCCTTGTTCATATGTGATGTCACTTTGATGTGCAAAAACGAGACTCACGAAAGTGTCTTTTTTGCAAAGCAATGGCTCGAAATGACCATTTATAGGATGTTCATGATGGAACAATATGTCATAAGTGTTTGTTATAATAGTTGAATTAAAGTGTAAATAAATTTTCATCTGTGTTTTTGACCATACCCTAATTGGTATTTTCAGCCAATTTGATAACCAATGTATACAAAAAATGTCCCCCCATAGCCCTCTTGACTCTAGTGGTAAACCAATTGAAGTTGATTTGGTCATTTTTTCTAAATACAGTTCTTGGTTGCTGACATTATGCATCTCTATTAATGATTGTTCATGAAGTTCATGTTGATAAGATATGATTGCTTGAGCATCTTGTTTTTCTAGACATTTTCTAAAATATTCAATTGTTCCTTTTCTTAGTTGCACTGATGTGTATGTAAAATGCAACAAAACTTGTAAACTATCAAACAAACAATCCCCGACCAAGTACGAGAAATTCTTTAAACGAAACAAGTTATGTGTTTCTAACACACGGTTCAATTTTTCCTCGTTTGATGGAGGACTATGGGTACCCATGTCAACCACTTTAATGCAATGAGAGTACTTTGAAAGAGAAGATATGGACTATTTGGTAAGGTTTTCACTGTTTTTTTTTTCTTTTTTACAATTTCAGATAATAGAAGAAGTGACATGTAAAAGTAAAATAGGAGAATGTGTACCTCTGAAGTCTAAAGTCTATGTAGTGGTACTCGAACTCAACATGCAGGTTGGCGAAACACACCTAAAGCATGTAATAATAACGCTAATCAAGTATAGAAATATATTGTGAAACTTCTAGAGTTCATAAACTTATTCTAATTGTTGTTTGAAGTTTCCACACATATCCACAATGAACACAAATGATTTGGGGATAAATTAACATTCTACAAGATTACTCCAAAGCTTTCAACCTTGGCTTTTGGGTCTATAGGTTATGTTAACTTGATGTTTATGTCTTTAAACTTATATTGCGAACATCATCGCGATAACTTACGAGCAGACCAGGAAAAACGGGTATGCTAGGTTCATACCTACTTTCTTTAGGATTCTGCCAAATTCCAATTTTTTATATTTAAATTGCCATTAATCGTTATGCAGATGTCAAAAGAAAATTGTGATTGGTATCACCAAACAATGTTTGAGTAATAATTTCAAGATAAAGGAGCCTGTGATAGATGAAACCGCGGTTTTACCTGACGATCTATTTGGTTTGGAGAACTTGAAAGATGTTCTAACGATGGAGGCGTGGAGAGAGCTTCTTACTCCCACCGAGAGATGTGATCTTTACTCGTTTCTTCCAGAGGGGCAAAAGAATAATACTGTGGTGGAATTTCTGCTGAGTGGGCAGAATTTTGATTCCGGGAATCCGGAATCGAAAGCACTTACTATTGTTCAACAACTACTTATTAGATTCTATCTTTTACCAGTAAACTGAAAATAAACCTATTATTATTAAGATTTACGTTGGTTCAAATTTCTCAAGTTTTTCCACATGATTTCATCGTAATATTGATGTAAAGTTGCACTTGAGTACAGCTGTAAACCTCGCTAAAGATTTAGCTCTATCACAATTAATTGGAATGTCTGCATGCTCGAGCTGCAGGGATGGAATTTGAAAATCATTCTTCCCGTAAACAATGACGAGAAACTCCTTTTACGGTTAACTGTAAATACTAAATATTCAATTTAGTATTCAATATACGGTTAACTATACGATTAACTATACATAAAGTGTTCAATTTACAAATTAAATTCCAACAAGAATATCAGAAAAATATGCCGTAGTTTAGTTTAGATGTATTTTTTTTGTTTAGTTTTCATTGAAATCAGGTGAGAAATTGTTGTGGTTGGATATACAGGTTGAAGTGACTAAGTATTCAATGACTAAGTATTCTAGTGATTATTTAGTAAATTGAATCCATTTAGCTGCAACTTGATGGGTGGGCAATACTACTAAAAAAGATGTATGTGTCTCTTGATCATAATACTTAGTTAATACTTCTTGTTCATTTATTCAGGAGATCAAGAAACACAAAAGTTAATACTTCTTTCTAATTTCTATGAGATTATCTTTTTTAAATTAAAAATAGTTCTCAGACTTCTTTAACCAAAGATTTTACCATTTTCCAATTCCACCACTAATCACCATGAGAACTGAGATAGCATAGAATATCTCATAGAATCTTTAAAGAAAATAAATAAAATAAATAGTTAATGCATAGATAGAATGATTAGTAATATAAAATAAATAGAACATAATTATTTGCCGTGAGCTTTCTTTCGGTTCCTTCCACAGTACATATATAAAACGCAAAGACTTATGAAAATGATCATTACTATTGAAGAAGTAAACATTGACAGCTGAGAGACAATCCAATTATTATCAACATTCTAGAAAAAAAACACATTAATCCGTGAAATGTTGCATGCAACCTCAAGCTACTAATCATCATACCATCCTTAAAATGTTGCATGCAACCTCAAGCCACTAATCATCATACCTTATAAATTAGTAGGATAAGATTCAAAGCAGCTAGTAATTGAATAAGGACATGCAGAAAATGACATACCTGAAAAGTTGTTGCAACAAAGAATCTGTTCATAAGATAGAATGTACGATGAGATCCAAAGCAAAGCAATGTAGGTTGAGATCCAAAGCAAAGCAATCTTCAGAGACAGAATGTCAGGTAAGATCCAAAGCAATTGATAATTAAAGACCAGTGATTGCAAACGATAGGGAACATGTTAAGAGGAAGGGATATACATAAATATTTGGTTTATTATGACAGATGTCATAGGCATAGCTAAAACAAGGGCAACACGCTGCATGTACTACCTCCGAAAACTTTACTTATATAGATATGTTAAAAATTGAATGTTATATTTTAATTTTATTTGTTAAATGTTATATTTGTTTATTAATTAATAAAATTTGTATTAAATATTTTTTTTATAATTTATTAATAATCATTTTAATGAATAGATATTTATAACTCAATTTCAAGGAATGAGAATGATTCGTTATAACTCGATAGCTTGCTTGTTTTGTTTGCATTTTCGTGAAAGCCATGAACAGAGAGCACAATTTCAATTTTATATGGTGTCTACGCATACATCCGTCCGTATCATCGGATCCATTTGCATTTGCGTGAGAGCCGTGAGAAGAGGCACCATATTTATGGTGTCTTCACGCGTAAATTCGTTCGTATCAGCGGATCCATGAGGACCAACGCCCCTCTGGTTAAGAAAACCAATAAAACAAAGCCCGATTATGATGGTAGTTGTCAGGGTTTTGGCTGCGTACTAAACTAGTAGTCGGCTGCCCTTCTCAGTACAATTGGCTGATCATATTGTCAAATCTATTAATTGTTAATACATTGAAAAATTCAACCTACCCAGTCTGTCATTAGTTAATTCTGACCTCGAAATAAGTGAAGGCTGCAATAACACTATAAAGTTATCAGCCAATGAAATGTAAGAAAATTCAGTGTTTTTACATATTAAAAAATAAAATTTTGAGTTTGTTATGTTACACATTAAGTTTTTTACAAAATTTTTAAAGTCAAACCAAATTAATAGAGTAGTCAAAGCGAACTCATCGCTATGTATACTGCCTGGGAGGCAGTACAATAAGTGATACTTATTAATAATATTTTAGACAAAGCATGCGATTTGCCACCTAAGTATGACCGCGTTCTTCGTAGCTACATAGAAACACTAAAAACTTACCTATCATGGCTGGTGCGACCTTCCCCATGCCACTCCCTAATAATTACCTACAGACACTAAATTAATAAGTGCCGAAAACATTTGATAGGATAATAATATCTGGATTACAATAGATTACTTTTCATGTTTTTAATTTAATTTAAAAATGATAGATTACTTAAAAGAGGATTAAAAAATAATTTCATAAAGACTTAACGACACGCTCCTTAAAGTAACCAATGCTTAACCACGTGTCCACACCTTCTCTACTTGGACTACATCCATCACAATGACCTAGGTTCGATGCCAGATGCCAGTCTTGGCTCTGCTTGCGTGCTAATAGCTCTACTCAGATAGACCCTGGCTAGATGGTACTTCCAGGCCTGAACTGAAGGCGGTAAATAGCTCGCTCCTATGTAGTGATCCATCAGTGTTAGCCCTACCATCTGAACATGTTATGAAACATCTAAGTAGCGAGCGACGATCTGTTTCCATGCATGCAACAAGTACGCTGACAGTATTGGCCCAATGAATTAAAAAATTAGCTAATTTGGTTCGGTTCGTGTATTAATACGATCAATTTGAATTCGATACGGATTTTTTTTGGTTGATCAGGGCTACAGTTGCCTTGGTGGTTTAGAGAGAGGGGTCGTTAATGTGCTTGTCGTGGTTTATATGTCAGGCACACTTGAATTCCCTCTCGACTCTGGATCTGAGAGTCGTCGATTAACAACTTGCACTAATAGATTTAGGCGAGTGTAACCTAACATATTTTTGGATCCCAGATAGAAGAGGGCCATGAAGTGAAGAGGGAATTTAGGCACTCACGTCAGGAGGTCGAGTGCTTTCCCAGCTCAGTTCGCTCTCACTGCATGAAAATGAAAAGTGTTTTCAAAGGTCACGTGCATACAAACGCATACGAGTCGATTTAGCCCAAACTCGGAGAACGTCAGGAAGCTTATCGACAACCGCTATGGCAAATTCCTTCTTGAATGACCTGCATGCTCAGCTCAGCAGAGCGTCAACGATCCCCTGAGTTATAGCGAAGAAGCTAGATGTAAGCCTCCATCCATTCTTTGAAAAAGAAATAGAAAAATAAACCTTACTTAACTGAGCGTAAGTGAAGAAGCTTCTTTTTGTAGGTGTTGTTCCAGAGTCTGTATTTAAGGCTTAGAAGTACAATGTCTAGGCATCCGAAAGTGGGTAAAGGGTAAAGAAGAGAGAAACGTCAACCTTCGGTAAGGGAAACTAGGGAAGATTTCTACATTGGCGTTGTCTAGCTTCCAACTGTTCCTGGATGGTTATATCCTGTTCAATCGCTGCCCATGAACGTTCGAGTTCAACCCGGGTAGTAGTTGTTTTAAGGATGGTATCGAAAATCTTTAAGTCAATGTGTGTTTGATTTGATAATCCGGGTTCGATATTGGGCTGTGTTGGTATAGGGACAGTCATGGAGGAACAATAAAATAAGAAAAACTTTAGAGGGAAATTAAGTGATGTTTCAATTCCGTCGTATAAAAGAGAGTTTACGGTTTCGGAAATAAAAACGGGGTGCAAATTAAAGGCTCTTTCCCGTAACTGAGTTATATTTTAATAAAAAATGTGTGAGGTGGGAGAAAACATTTAGCTGTCTATTGGGTAAGGCTCCTATCGAGGGAGAATCTCACGTATAAACAGAAGAAGAAAAAATGTAAAGAAGTAACCTGATGAAGCATAATATATATATAGAATTCTAAAAATGTTGACTGGTCTTACACCTGTTGATACCCAGTATAGAGTCAAAACAGTAAACAATATAGAAAACCAAAATTCATTCGCTATAGTAGAGGTTGTACTAAATTACAGCGAAGCATTCATCAGATACGAATATGAAATGAAACGAAATATGAGATACAAGAAAACAAACTCATAACACAGTCTTGACGGAATTGAGAATCTTCAGATTTGCTTGTATTAACTCTAAAAAATGTAAAAACTCTGTTACAATCGACACAAAAAGGTCCAGCCCTTTTTCTTTCTTTCTATGGTATATTTATACAGTTTTACAATAAGATGGAATCTCAATCGTTGCAAAATTTTCAGTTATGATAGGGAGAAGAGCAATCGCTCCATTTCTTCTTCTCTGTCTTCATTTGGTGCCAGAAGCTTGTCCTCGCACGTGCTCGGTACAGGTGCCACATCTTTCAACCAACCGAGATATCAACCTTGACAGTTCTGCTTGGCAGTTGGCTTCAAAAGAGTAACAATCTCGGGCTAATTGCGGTAGCTTGTCTTCCATTTGTCTGTCTATGATGTCGATAGTGCATAATTGCGCACTTGGTTTAATCATACATTTATCTATTTGGACTATGTCTGCCATAGTCACTTGTGAGATCTCGACTAAATCTCTTTCCTCTCTTTCACTTAGATCAAGTGAGATTTTTGCCATATTCATTTGAATCAATGCCTCGACATTTCCTCTGCTATCAATGCCTAACAGATTACCATCTATAGAGCTAAAAGCCTCTTCTAAGGAATTCGTTACCCTTTTGGCTTGCAGCTTGCCTTCTGAGATGTTGTGCTCCCATTCTTTCAATAGAATGTTTCCTCTGGTCTGCTCCAAAATGGTGAACCTGGGAGTACTTCCCGAATCCCTGTTGTTTGTAGCTATCACAGCCTCTTGGAAGGCAACCTGTGCCGCTCTAGCTTCCCTTTCTCTAGCAGTTAAATTCTCCAAAACTTGATTAACCAACAAACAGTTGTCCCGAAGCATCTCTACCTTGGCGAGTAAATTTCGTTGGGCCACAGAGACTCTGCTCTGAATCTCCATCGCCTGGGACTGGAACATCCCAATATTTATCACTTTACTTTCGGCGATTTCCACCCTAGCCTGTAACTGTTCGATCAAATCTTTTTGCTGGCTCGCTTGCATCTGACCATCCCGAACCACCAACTATGCTTGTTCGAGCTTAGTCTTGAGCAACTCAATCTCACTTTTATCGGCCAACCTTGCTTGCTCTATACCTACACTCGCTTGGTCTTTGGCAGTCTCTGTTGATGTGGCTAGTCTGGCTTCAAAGGTCTTGATGAGGCGGATTTTTCATTTAAGCTGGTTTTTCAAAACCCCGACTGAAAATTGGCTCATTGTGGCATATGCACCTAATGTCCCAGCTATTTCTGTAGTGAACTGTTCATTCTTCTTGTCCTTCCCATGAGTCATAACTTTGTATTTCTTGACTGTCGATTCCCCTTCCTGGTAGAACTCTCTCTTTACCACTGCCTTTCTTTTCTTATCGAAGAAGAACTCATTTGGAGGGAGCTCTTCCACCCTTATAGGCCTCAACTCTTCATTGAAAATCCACCCTGCATCAATATTTCCCTGAGTCAATTGCAAGGGAGTAACCGATGTGATAGGATCTTCGATTTGTTTCGCTGATGGTCCCGGAGTAGTAACCGGACTCTGCTTCTTGGGCGGGTCAGGAGTCTTTATCTCTGCTTTCGGACCCTTAGTTTTCTCTTCCCCGTCCTGGTGTTTTTCTTGACCGGGAGTCGCATCCTCAGAGCCTTCGACATCTTTTTGTTTCGTCTCCGCTGTACTCGGCCTCTCACCCCATAATACTGCAGGAAGACAATTGCGTCTATGTTCTTAGAATCTCAAAACATCGACCCTCTCTTCAGGTGCCAATGTTTGGATCCGAGCTAAAATCTCGGCATAAGATCTTGCGCCTTGGAAAATGTCATCCGAGGGCGAATTTTCGTGCTCAAATCTCTTGAGCCCGCAACTGGCCAAATGATTACCCACGACCCTTTGCGGATCGTGCTTCTTATATTCAATAAGGACCAATTTTAGGTCTTCCAGGGCTGCTGCCTCAGCTTTAGCATGCCCGAAATCTAATAAAGAATATGAATTTAAATGAACAGGAAAAGGTGGCCATACCTTTTTTGAGTATCCCTTAAGCTCCTTGCTTATACCACCGATTACTGTTTGTCTAGCAACCTCTCGACAAGCCAGCTTGTCGGGAATGAATAATGGAAGTGCATGCGGGGGAACAAAAGCCCCGAAAACTCTGAGATATGAGAATTCGGCTTCTACATACTAGTCAGCTATGCTACTGAAATTCGTCACTATGTTGTCCGAGATCCTGGGTGACGGGTGACCGAAAATAGTGACATGCAGAGGCACCATCACCCAGTTGAAGATTTCATACACAAAATCTGCCGCTTTGTTTTCCCATAATTTCGCATGATAGACGTGGATAGGCTTGTCTTCTGTTGGAGTCCAACTCCAACTCATTAATGGAAAAGGTGTTAGAAAGAAAACGACGTCCATAATGTATGCAAACATAAAAATGAAGCAATTTTTCAGCTTTCTTTCTGCACCCGATACTCTGTGATCCGATTGGTTAAACTATCAGACAACATTTTCGCCCAGTCGAAGGAACAACCTTTGGCGACTCGAAATATTAGAGGCACCCATGGAAGAAAGAAATGTGAGGTGTCCTCTCTTCTATATAATCTGCATGTCATCATAGCTACATACTTGTACTGCAATTCTAAGGAAGCTATTGAATATATACCATGACTATCTGCCCTGAACTTCGCAGAGCGCGAAACCTAATCTTTTATTAAGCTCGACATGGTTTTATCATACTGCACACATTCCTTCTGTTTGAACTCGTCTAAGAATTCGGCACCATATGTAAAGTCGGACGTTGTGGGCAACTTATACATGGCTTGCAGATGTTCAGGCCTGAAAGTCCTGATAGTGATCTTCTGCTCATTCATGATGGTTCTGGTTGGTATGTCCACATGGTCTAATGCCCATCGGACCATATCATAATATGGAAATAGTCGTGGCCTGGATGCTACTTTATGCATTACAGATTGAATGACGATCTTATACTTGGTGGTTATATCGTATTTTTCATTGTCGCTGGAATCATCGGAATAATCCACTTATTCGGCCTGCAGAACATCAGAAATGAACGACCAGCTCGGGACCGAGTTGACACTTCGAGGTGAAGTATCAGCGACGTTGTCTGAACCTTGTCCCGAAACCTCAACACTAGCTTTGGATGCTTTTTGAGGGGCCATGACTGGAGATCCTGCTTTAGCTCTTCTGCGATAAAAATACGTATACATACAGAAGTTAGCTCTCTGAGAAATTGTGCTCTACGTAGTATAGAAATGCATTTGTTATAATGAATAACAGTTCTATATATATTCGAAAACTCGGTACTTTTTTAGAAGAAATCTGTCAAATCATGTTTAGAAATAAATTTGGCCATAAAAACCCGATCTTTATTCATCGATTCGCCCTATTTCCTAATTAATGCCATAAATTTTGGCGGTTTGAAATGTCAGTTGGCGTAAGGAAGGATTTAGACTGCTTCGTAAACTGTGCAAGCATCAAAACACGGGAGATACTGATGGCTTAATTAATCCGGTTTTACCAAAGTTAATTAATCTTTCGGTACTCGTTGTATCGGGGATTTTGCTTTAACCCTTTGAACCTCTAACACCCGAGACTGGGATGATTGATTTTGGTTAATAAAAACACAATTGTGATTAGGAGCTTAATTAATTACGTAATTATTTATATTCGCCATATCGCGACTCGGAGTTTCACAAGTAAGTTTCCGGGAAATTTGCGTGCTGAGCTGCGAAACCGCGAGATCGCGATAATACTTTTTAATTAAAAGAGAAGATAAACTCGGATTAATTGATTAATTAATTACATTCATATCCTTATTGTGATTTCGCGAGTCAGAGCTTAGACAGTGTAACTTTTTAAAAAGAAAACGCCGAGTGGTGAATTTCCGATAGAACTTTACCAGGGCTTAGCTTTTACTTTTAACCTTGACACGGGTTACTAAAATAAAGACCTCGTGGTTTCGGCTATCGGGGTTACGCCAAAAAACTTTTGGATTTAATGAACACCGAGGCGCGAAAACCCGATGACGTTTAATCATGATTTAGGAAAACTTTACTCCCGTTACTGCCCTGGGTGAAATTTTAAAACGATTTCGCCGTTTCGTTGCTCGGGACTTGTGAACTACGTGATTTATAACATCCAACCTACGAAATCCCGAGGTAGAAACAAAAAAGGGGGAATTTTTTTATGAAAATTAGAACTCACCTCGAGGGTACAATAATTATCACTGCTCGCGTGAAAAGACTTCAGAGATTTTGAAACCACATCCGAAAAATACGAAAACCATCCTTCGACTTCGAGCATTAAGACATGAAATTTGAGACAGGCTAGAAAAAACAAAGGTGGCTCCAACTAGGGATCCCGTTTTCTTGTAATACGGGAAGAACAGTAGACCACGTGCCAATATTGGGTAAATGGAGTCAATAGCTTCAAAAGGCGAAAAGTTTCCTGAGGACAGGGTATCTAAGGGTAAAAGAGGCTTCGTTTCTTACCTTGAAAAGATTTTTCAAACTTAGATACTCTTTTTAAACTTAGCTGTAGTCCCTTTCACGACTTTCCCTTTCCCGTTACTAAATTTAGGTCTGCCTTAAGACAATCAAAACAGTTCTAGGAGACCCAACAGATCTTGTGGCTATCAGCTTGCATCAAAAGAAGACGATTATATGTTTTTAATTGGGAAGTCCTGTCTGAACTTGAAATGTAGATTAGGTTTTAAAAAGAATTGGTTACCAGAGTAGAGTGATATTCATGTATAACAACCTTACAGATATATCAGATATTGCTTCACTGCCAGCGAGCCTGTTCAGTACCCCGGTGAAGTTATCTGGCCCCTTTTACTGAATTTCCTTTCACCACTTCGGAATATATTTATGCATTTAAATGCTGAGACGAGGGCAATCATTTTTGAATTTCTTTTCATCGTCTCTTGGACTAGATGGGGGCAATCGTTTCTGAATTTCCTTTCACCACCTGTCTTATAATTTGTTTTTTAGAGCGCGAAGATGGGGGCAATCAGTTTGTATCAGGGCTGATATCTGTGTAATATTTTGCATTATAGGTCTGTCAACTTACTTTGATTACTCGGTACCAACCTTCCCTTGACCTTCACAACACCTTCGTTCTCAGGGAAAAAGGGGAAATAATTTTTTTAGGGCATTCTATTTGAGCAAGCCTCAATCCTCCGATATTGTTAAAAAATCTAGGAAAGTTAGGATCACTTTAAGCGTCCCTTCATTTAGCAGGGGATCGAGTAGTTGTGAAGACCCGCTTTCTTTCCACATTCTGCTTTGAAACTCACGAGGTTGAAACGAAAACTCTTATCCCTTCTTATATGAAACCGAAAGATGATGACTTTTTAAAAGGTAAACCCGAAGATCGAAAGGGTGACCAGTAGTGACTTACTGACTCAAAATAAAGAGGTCAAAAATTCAAAACTGACTCTTGTAGATCTTTTTCGCGGATACTTTACTTTGACTGACTGCTTTTAATTTGGGTGAATCATTAAATTTGCCTTAATTTTTTATAGACTATTAAACAAAGAAACAACTCTGTCATTTATCAATTCAGCCGATATTGCTGTTCGGATGAGGTTACCTCGATTTTCTTTAATAGTCCTTTAGAACATGTCTTTTAGGAAATCTCATTTATACCTTTTCGTTTCAATTTCTTTGCATAATATCAAATTTCTTGGGTATCACCTGTTTAAGCCGATTTATTTCTGACACCAACTTTCAGTTTACTTCTCCCGCTTGTTTTGTGTGCAGCTGAAATCTTGTAAGAGGCAGATACGAAGATTATCGGGGCTATCCGAAATGTGTCGAAAGTTCATGAAAGAAAAAGAAAATCAAAAAGCAATGCGTGAATGAAAAATATATATATGTATATATATATATATATATATATAAAGAAACATTTTTTTTTTAGGCGACTGTTACGTCATATAATGCTTCAGATAACGCCTGTTGACCGGGATGTTGAGGATTTCACCGTCTATATTTTCCAGTATGAAAGAATTTTTCCCTTCCATAGCCGAGACCCTGAATGGCCCATACCAGAGGTGGTCAAATTTACCATGTTTTGTTGCTTCTTCCTTTCTTGCATCCCACCTTAATACTAAATCACTTGGGAGGAAATCTCTGTCCTTTGCTTTGCGGTCGAATAATGCCTTCATGTCATCTTGGTATCTTTGTAGATTTTCGTCTACTTCGACTCTATGTTGTTGAACCTCAATCAGTTGATTTATTCTCCTGGTGACATGATTGGGTTCTTCATTTTGATCTTGCCATAACTTCATCACCAATAGCGCTAGGTTTATAGGTAGCACAACATCTGTCCCATATACCATATGAAAAGGCGAAATGCCGATTGACCTTTTTGTGCTTATGCGATTCACCCACAATGCGTATTTTAAATGCACATGCCAAGACCTTTTATTTTCATCCAATACTTTCTTGATTATATTTACCAGGATCTTGTTAGATGACTCGGCCAATCCGTTTCCCTGGGGATAATATGCTCTGGAATGGCCAAGAACGATGTTATACTTTTGACAGAAGCTGATCATAGCCATAGATTTAAAGGCTTGGGCATTGTCTGTAACTATCTTTTGGGGGCAACCAAATCTTGACAAAATATTGTCTTCTAAGAAATCGATTACCACCGAGTCTGTTGCCCTTTTGGTCGGAATGGCTTCCACGCATTTAGTAAAATAATCTGTTGCGGTTAAGATCCACTTGTGTTGAGCACTGGAATGGAGATTAATCTCGCCTATGAAGTCTAGACCCCATTGCTGAAATGGGGCTTCAGCTTTGACTGGAACTAAGGCAATGCCGAGAGCTTCTGTTTACCTGCAAATAACTGACAAGGGTTGCAGGCTTGGACTTTGGCATTAACGTCTGAGAAAAGTTTTGGCCAGTAGTACCCTGCCCTTAGAATTTTGTAAGCTGTAGCTCTCCAAGCGTGATGCCCCCCACAGATTCCTTCATGAAATTCGTCTATAAGCCGCTGAGTTTCCGATTCGACTAAACAGACTAACAAGAATCCGAGCGGATCTTTCCAATATAGCTGACTTTCGGCGATACAGTATTTAACCGCGTGGAGTTTTAAAGTCCTGGCTTTTGATGGTGATAGCTCATTTGGGCACTTTAGAGTTAGCAGGTATGATACCATGTCTTTGTACCAGCCTGATGATATGAACTTCTCTTCGATCTTGTTTGGATCTGTTTCCTCATTCAACTCATTTAGGTTCGTGTCTTCGTCACCTTCCTACAGACAATTGATATCTAGGGCTCTGAAATTCAACTCAGCTAAGAGTTTGGCCAAGCCTTGCCCTTTTATCAATTTAGTCGGTTTGACTTCTAGATCAAATTCTTGGATTTTGGCGAGCCATCGCCCTCTTTTTCCATCGCTGTCTGGTTGTACCAATATATCTTTCACAGAACTGGTAGGTACGTACGCGATTATCTTTGAGTGTAGTACATACGTTCTGAATGCCTTTAATGCTTTTACCATGGCGTACGCTTGTTTTTCTATTATATCATACTTCAGTTCTGCGTCTCTAAGGATCTTGCTGAAAAAGGCGATTGGTTGTTCGAAACCTTCTTAGTTCTTTTGCAGGAGCATCGCGACAATAGTGTGTTCGGAGGCAAATGAGAAAATAAGAAAATCTTTTAGATAGTCGAGACTCGCTAACACATGTGCCTCGCTTATGACTTTCTTAATATGTGCGAACGATGCTTTGGCCTCGGTTGTCCATTTTACTTTGCTGTCCTTTTTCAACATACCTGTGATCAGTTTTACAATCTCAGCGAAATTCGGGATAAATCTTCGTAAAAAATTTATTCTACCTAAGAAAGATTGAATTTCTTTTACATTTCTGGGAATATTTATAGTATCTATCGCTTCAATCCTCTTAGGATCAATCCTGATTCCATCCCTAGATACGATATGACCTAAAAGCTTACCTTCCCGCATGGCGAAATGTGATTTCTTTGGATTTAAAGATAGACCAAACCTGCGACATTTTTTGAAAGTCTGTTTAAGATGTATCAGGTGTTCCTCGTCGGTTTTAGAGAAAACCGTCAAATCGTCGAGATAAATGACTACGAACTTATCCCTTTCACCGATGAAAGCGATGTCCATAGCGTGATGGAATGTGGCCCCTGCATTCATCAAACCAAAAGGCATTTTGTCATACATGAACGTACCCCATGGTGTAGTGAAAGCGGTTTTTTCTCTATGTTGTTCATTCATGGCGATTTGATTATAACCAGAGAACCCGTCAATCATAGACATTCGGTTGGCTCCAACTACCTTTTCTAACACATGGTCCATTTTGGGCAGCAGATAGTTGTCCTTGAGAGACGACTTATTCAGATTTCTGAATCCACACACAGTCTGATTTCCCCACTCTTTTTCCTGACCGGGACCAGGTTTGCTACCCAGTCTGAATATCTCAGAGGTACTATTATATTCACGTCTAAAAGTTTCTTAACTTCCTTTTCGATTACAGGTAACAAAATGGGGTTGATCTGTCTAAGCTTTTGCCTAAATGGTTCGACCCCAAGCTTTACGGGTATCTTGTGATCAATTACGGAAGTGTCGTATGTTCTTAACTCATCATAAAACCAGGCGAAAACATCCTTATACCGTATGAGTAGGTCTTTATACTTAATTTTTATTTCGGGAGGGAGGAATTTGGATATTTTTACCATCCTGGATTCTTCTTTGGTTCTTATATCACAATCCTCCACTTCTTCTGGTTGGGGTTGTAAGGTGGATTTTACAGGTATGTCGTTTTTATCAAAAAGTCTTTCTAAAGGAATCAATCCTTTCGGAATCTGGTTGTTTTTAAGGACCAGCATGCGATGATCTGAGATTTTGTCTCGGAAAGCTTTAGGATTCTCCCCTTCTTGCATGATCCATATCGGGTCATTTTGATTTTCTTGGTCTGCATGAGTTTCAGAGAATTCACCTACTGCTTCCAGAAATTTCTTAATTTGTTCGTCATCCTCAAAGACCTGCCAGTGCTGGATATTGTCTGGTATAGATGGTCTATGTCTAATCTCTATGTGATACTTCAGTTTGAAAGTCATGGGAGGAGAGAAGGTTGAAGCTGCTTTAGCCAATGCATTAGCATGTAAGTTCTCTGCGCGTGGGATGGAGTGGACATTTACGGATGAGAAAAAGTTTTCCATCAGATCCCAGGCACAATTCCTGTATGATCTTAATTTGGGATGCTTGGCTTGGTACTATCGATTTATCTGTTTGACTATTAACTCTGCATCTCCATATACCTCTAAGTTATTTATTTTTAGCTTTTTGGTAGCCTCTAATCCTAAGACCAACACTTCATATTCACATACGTTGTTAGTGTAATCTATATCCCACTGCAATCTGTAGGAAAAAGGGACAACGAACTTACCTTCGGGAGCCACTAAAAGCACTCCTGCACCAGCCCCTTCACAAGATGAGGCACCATCAAAATACATTTTCCAGACACCGATGCTACACAGATCCTCTGTCATGTAACTTGACTCTTCCTGCTCTATATCGTTTTCCTCCGGACAACCATCTAAACCATCATCAAAAGAAAAGATACAATTTCCTAAATCTTGATCCGCAATATAAATAGGGAAATTGTTCGGGTTTTGAGGGTCGCTTACCGTATATGTTAATCTTGTTTCTCTGTACAACCGAGTAAATTGACCACCAAACACAGGAATTGTGGCGAACGTCATATCCAATTGAAAAGAACCCCCCAGCTTGGCTCCCCATGACCTAGACAACAGTAAGCCATACTTATGGGGAATATTTGCAATAACCACATCCATCAGGATACTCTTAACCGAGACCTGTGCCAGGGTAACTACTAAGTCCTTTATCATTCCCATACACTTAACCCTTCTCGAGTCAAAAGAGTAAAGATATCCATAAGGTCTAGTGATCTGGAGACCCAATTTGTCCATAATAATCTTAGGCATAACGTTATGGGAGGCTCCGGAGTCTAACATACAATTATGTAGCAATTGATCACATACATTTAAAGTGATATAAAAGGGAGCAATAGTGTCTTTGGCCCCTTCAAAATGTGGACCAAAAGTGCTGTTAGGTTTGTCATCTTCCAAGTTTAAAACGTCAGACTGGCTTTCTAGCTCTGAGACACCCATCACTTTGGTAATCTGCTTCCGATAAATGGGGTTTTTTGCTAATTCTACCAGAGGGATTGGTATCATACTTTTATTTATCTCGTTTTCAAAACTGAAAGTTCCGCTCACCTTGTCTGTTTCTTTGGTTGAGACTTCTGAATCCTTCCTTTCCGATTTATTCATCTGGACTGCTTTATTACTCATGGTCTTGGTTGAAGGCGTAATTTTATTAGCCATTTCGGTTCCTTGTGCTTGGGTCTCGACTTTTCCCACTTCGGACTCCTGTGTGCTTACTACTTTCATTTTGCTGTTGGGTAATAAGGTCTCTTCCGGAGTAGGCTCATAAGTTTGACCTCTTTGGAGGATCTTCTTGGGTTGGGCAGTTGAGATGGGCTTACTCTTAGATCTTAAGTTGTACTTAGGTTGGATCTCGGCCATTATCATTTCGGTTTCTTGTTGAGAGCCACAAAGGTCAGTATGATCACTTTCTTCACCCTTATTCGACGGTTGTTGAGTGTTTAGAGATTTTTCATAATCTTCTCGAGTCAGATATGGTTGTGTGCAATCATCACCAAAGTTCATGACATCATTATCCGAATCTCCGAAGTCTTGAAGATCGTTCGCTCCTATAAAATTTTTGCTTTTTAGGGGAGCTTGTATTCTTTGATCTTCGTTTTTTATCTGTTTTTGCTGGTTCGGGGGGTTGGGGTTCCTCTTGAAATCCTTTTTGGGGAAAGAATCAACTTTGACCTGTTCGAGCTCCATTCTAGATATTTTATTAGACAATTCTTTAATTACTCTGGACATATCGTCTACCCTATCATCTGTGGATCTATTAGACCCTGACGGACCTGCTTGTTCTCTAAAGCGTTTAGTTTCTCGGTTTCCCATTTCTACTTTAGCTTTAAGCTTACCAGAAGCCATCATATTAGACTCAATCTCTACAACATCATCCTACATTCGGTTTAGGATGGCTCCCCTTCTTTCTCGCAAAAGGAGTGCAAAATCCGGTTCGAAATCTCCTGCAAAAGTTACTTTGGCCGCGGGTTGGGACGGTTTAACCTCGGCTGGGATTTTGTTATACAATTTGTTAAATATTTGGATAAACTCCATGACTGTTTCTGAATTCTTTTTTCTTAAAGACCCAAATTCGGTTAAATAATATAAATGGTCTTTTCTCTTGCCCCATTGTTTGAGGAAAGCATCTTCCAAAGCGTCATAAGACAAGATAGATGCTGCAGGTGGGATCCGAAACCAAGTTCGGACCTGGCCTTCGAAGGTTTGGACAAGAAGTCTCGAATATACGTCCTCATGTTCGATACCTAGGATGTCTGCGAATTGATCAAAGAAATTAATGTGTTCTGCAGCAGTCAAATCTTCTTCCCCAGTAATTTTTGACAATTTTTTTTATGTAATTTTCGGGAAGGTCGTGTAAAGGAATGGGAAATACCAAGGGAGCATATCTTGCTGCAACTTTCACAAACACTTTGGGAGGGGGGGCAGGCCCTTGGCCTCCAGCTCCTCCTACAGGTGCTCCTCCTCCTCCGATAAACCCTCCACCTCCTCCTTCGACGGCTGCCATCGCTATTAGTGGAAAGTCGTAAAGGGGGTTTCGGAAAATTAAAAGTGGATCTTTATTTTCTTCATGAAGAGGAAAATCCGACGGTGAATGATAAGGAACACAAGGGCTTGGTTCCTCAGATTTGCAAGAGACAAAATCAGGAGAACCGACGGGTGTGGAAACCGAGTGTGTAACACATTCTTCATAATTAGGTGAGGTAGGGAAATTTAACTGAAGGAAAGATGGTATGTCAACTGCCGACGAACTTTCAAGAGGGCTCTTTCCTTTCTGTACTAAGGGGATTGTCGGATGAAACTAACTCCTAACTTCAGAGCAGTTTAACGTTAAATCTTTAGTATCAAAGAGAGCACTGCGTGAAGTTGAGGGTTTAGAAGAACTCTTAGTCTTCAGTTGTGGGGGTTTAAGCTTATAGACTACAGCGGTTGGCTTAAGAGAGCCTCTCGCTTTTAGAATCTTCTCGGGATCGGTAACGGGCGTAATATGCTTACCATCCAGGTTTTGTCTGGTATTCCTTCGACTGGATGCCAGTTTATTATTTGTGGAGTCGCCAAGTGAAATATTGAAAAGCCTTAAAAAGGTGTGTACTCTTTGTTTACTATCAAAGGGTAACACTTTCAACGAAAAACAAATGTCGTTTTCCCAGGGAAAGAGATTTCGTAACTTCGGTTCCTGGAAACGGCGCCAAAAAGATGTTGTTCCAGAGTCTGTACTTAAGGCTTAGAAGTACAGTGTCTAGGCATCTGAAAGTGGGTAAAGGGTAAAGAAGAGAGAAACATCAACCTTCGGTAAGGGAAACCAGGGAAGATTTCTACGTTGGTGTTGTCTAGCTTCCAACTGTTCCTGGATGGTTATATCCTATTCAATCGCTGCCCATGAACGTTCAAGTTCAACTCGGGTAGTAGCTGTTTTAAGGATGGCATCGAAAAAGTTTAAGGCAATGTGTGTTTGNCCCAGGGAAAGAGATTTCGTAACTTCGGTTCCTGGAAACGGCGCCAAAAAGATGTTGTTCCAGAGTCTGTACTTAAGGCTTAGAAGTACAGTGTCTAGGCATCTGAAAGTGGGTAAAGGGTAAAGAAGAGAGAAACATCAACCTTCGGTAAGGGAAACTAGGGAAGATTTCTACGTTGGTGTTGTCTAGCTTCCAACTGTTCCTGGATGGTTATATCCTATTCAATCGCTGCCCATGAACGTTCAAGTTCAACTCGGGTAGTAGCTGTTTTAAGGATGGCATCGAAAAAGTTTAAGGCAATGTGTGTTTGATTTGATAATCCGGGTTCGATATTGGGCTGTGTTGGTACAGGGACAGTCATGGAGGAACAGTAAAATAAGAAAAACTTCAGAGGGAAATTAAGTGATGTCTCAATTCGGTCTTATAAAAGAGAGTTTACGGTTTCAGAAATAAAAACGGGGTGCAAATCAAAGGCTCTTTCCTGTAACTGAGTTATATTTTAATAAAAAATGTGCGAGGTGGGAGAAAACATTTAGCTGTTTATTGGGTAAGGCTCCTATCGAGGGAGAATCTCATGTATAAACAGAAGAAGAAAAAATGTAAAGAAGTAACCCGATGAAGCATAAAATATATATAGAATTCTGAAAATGTTGACTGGTCTTACACCTGCTGATAACCGGTACAGAGGAAAAACAGTAAACAATATAGAAAACCAAAATTCATTCGCTATAGTAGAGGTTGTACTAAATTACAACGAAGCATTCATCATATACGAATATGAAATGAAACGAAATATGAGATACAAGAAAACAAACTCATAACATAGTCTTGACGTAATTGAGAATCTTCAGATTTGCTTGTATTAACTCTCAAAATGTAAAAACTCTGTTACAATCGACACAAAAAGGTCCAACCCTTTTTCTTTCTTTCTATGGTATATTTATACAGTTTTACAATAAGATGGAATCTCAATCGTTGCAAAATTTTCAGTTATGATAGGGAGAAGAGCAATCGCTCCATTTCTTCTTCTCTGTCTTCATTTGGTGCCAGAAGTTTATCCTCACGCGTGCTCGGTACAGGTGACACATCTTTCAACCAGTCGAGATATCAGCCTTGACGGTTCTGCTTGACAGTTGGCTTCAAAAGAGTAACAATCTCGGGCTAATTGCGGCAGCCTATCTTCCATTTGTCTGTCTATGATGTCGATAGCGCATAATTGCGCACTTGGTTTAATCATACATTTATCTATTTGGACTATGTCTGCCATAATCACTTGTGAGATCTCGGCTGAATCTATTTCCTCTCTTTCACTTAGATCAAGTGAGATTTTTGCCATATTCATTTGAATCAATGCCTCGACATTTCCTCCGCTGTCAATGCCTAGCAGATTACCATCTATAGAGCTAAAAGCCTCTTCTAAGGAATTCGTTACCCTTTTGGCTTGCAGCTTGCCTTCCGAGATGTTGTGCTCCCATTCTTTCAATAGAATGTTTCCTCTGGTTTGCTCTGAAATGGTGAACCTGGAAGTACTTCTCGAATCTCTGTTGTTTGTGGCTATCATAGCCTCTTGGAAGGCGACCCGTGCTGCTCCATCTTCTCTTTCTCTAGCAGTTAAATTCTCCAAAACTTGATTAACTAGCAAGCAGTTGTCTCGAAGCGCCTCTACCTTGGCAAGTAAATTTCGTTGGGCCACAGAGACTCTGCTTCGAATCTCCATCGCCTGGGACTGGAACATCCCGATATTTATTACTTTACTTTCGGTGATTTCCACCCTAGCATGTAACTGTTCGATCAAATCTTTTTGCTGGCTCACTTACATCTGACCATCCCGAACCACCAACTGTGCTTGTACGAGCTTAGTCTTGAGCATCTCAATCTCACTTTTATCGGCCAACCTTGCTTGCTCTATACCTACACTCGCCTAGTCTTTGGCAGTCTCCATTGATGTGGCTACTCTGACTTCAGGGGTCTTGATGAGGCAGTTTTTTCGTTTAAGCCGGTTTTTCAAAACCCCGACTGAAAATTGGTTCGTTGTGGCATATGCACCTAATGTCCCAGCTATTTCTGTAGCGAACTGTTCATTCTTCTTGTCCTTCCCATCAGTCATAACTTTGTATTTCTTGGCTGTCGATTCCCCTTCCTGGTAGAACTCTCTCTTTACCATTGTCTTTCTTTTCTTATCGAAGAAGAACTCATTTGGAGGGAGCTCTTCCACCCTTATAGGCCTCAACTCTTCATTGAAAATCCACCCTGCGTCAATATTTCCCCGAGTCGATTGCAAGGGAGTAACCGATGTGATAGGATCTCCGATATGTTTCGCTGATGGTCCCGGAGTAGTAACCGGACTCTGCTTCTTGGGCGGGTCAGGAGTCTTTATCTCTATTTTCGGACCCTTAGTTTGCTCTTCCCTGTCCTGGTGCTTTTCTTGACCGGGAGTCGCATCCTCGGAGCCTTCGACATCTTTTTGTTTCGTCTCCGCTGTACTCGGCCTCTCACCCCGTAATACTGCGGGAAGACAACTGCGTCTATGTTCTTGGAATCTCAGAACATCGACCCTCTCTTCAGGTGTCAATGTTTGGATCCGAGCTAAAATCTCGGCATAAGATCTTGCGCCTCGGAAAATGTCATCCGAGGGCAAATTTTCGTGCTCAAATCTCTTGAGCCCGCAACTGGCCAAATGATTACCCACGACCCTTTGTGAATCGTGCTTCTTGTATTCAATAAGGACCAACTTTAGGTTTTCCAGGGCTGCTGCCTCAGCTTTAGCATGCCCGAAATCTAATAAAGAATATGAATTTAAATGAACAGGAAAAGGTGGCCATACCTTTTTCGAGTATCCCTTAAGCTCCTTGCTTATACCACCGATTACTGTTTGTCTAGCAACCTCTCGACAAGCCAGCTTGTCGAGAATGAATAATGGCAGTGCATGTGGGGGAACAGAAGCCCCGAAAACTCTGAGATATGAGAATTCGGCTTCTACATACCAGTCAACTATGCTGATCAAATTCGTCACTATGCTGTCCAAGATCCTGAGTGGCGGGTGACCGAAAATAGTGACATGCAGAGGCACCATCATCCAGTTGAAGATTTCATACACGAAATCTGTCACTTTGTTTTCCCATAATTTCGCATGATAGATGTGGATAGGCTCGTCTTCTGCTGGAGTCCAACTCCAACTCATTAATGGAAAAGGTGTTAGAAAGCAAACATCGTCCATAATGTATGCATACATAAAAAATAAGCAATTTTTCTGCTTTCTTTCTGCGCCCGATACTCTGTGACCCGACTGGTCAAGCTATCGGACAACATTTTCGCCCAGTTGAAGGAACAACCTTCGACGACTCGAAATATTAGAGGCACCCATGGAAGAAAGAAATGTGAGGTGTCCTCTCTCCCGTATAATCTGCATGTCATCATAGCTACATACTTGTACTGCGGTTCTAATGAAGCTATTGAATATATACCATGACTGTCTGCCCTGAACTTCGCAGAGCGCGAAACTCAATCTTTTATTAAGCTAGACATGGTTTTATCATAGTGCACACATTCCTTCTGTTTGAACTCGTTTAAGAATTCGGTACCATATGTAAAGTCGGACATTGTGGGCAACTTATACATGGCTTGCAGATGTTCAGGCCTGAAAGTCCCGATGGTGACCTTCTGCTCATTCATGATGGTTCTGGTTGGTATGTCCACATGGTCTAATGCCCATCGGACCATATCATAATATGGCAGTAGTCGTGGCCTGGCTGCTACTTTATGCATTCCAGATTGAATGACGATCTTATACTTGGTGGTTATGTTGTCTTTTTCATTGTTGCTGGAATCATCGGAATAATCCACTAATTCGGCTTGCAGAACATCAGAAACGAACGACCAGCTCGGGACCGAGTCGACACTTCGAGGTGAAGTATCGACAACGTTGTCCGAACCTTGTCCTGAAACCTCAACACTGGCTTTGGATGCTTTTCGCGAGGCCATGACTGGAGATCCTGCTTTAGCTCTTCTGCGATAAAAATACGTATACATACATAAGTTAGCTCGCTGAGAAATTGTGCTCTGCGTAGTATAGAAATGCATTTGTTATAATGAATAAAAGTTCTATATATATTCGAAAACTCGGTACTTTTTTAGAAGAAATCTGTCAAATCATGTTTAGAAATAAATTTGGCCATAAAAACCTGATCTTTATTCATTGATTCGCCCTATTTCCTAATTAATGCCATAAATTTTGGCGGTTTGAAATGTCAGTTTGCGTAAGGAAGGATTTAGACTGCTTCGTAAACTATGCAAGCATCAAAACACGGGAGATACTGATGGCTTAATTAATCCGGTTTTACCGAAGTTAATTAATCTTTCAGTACTCGTTGTATCGGGGATTTTTCTTTAAGCCTTTGAATCTCTAACACCCGAGACTGCGATGATTGATTTTGGTTAATAAAAACGCAATTGTGATTAGGAGCTTAATTAATTACGTAATTATTTATATTCGCCATATCGCTACTCGGAGTTTCGCAGGTAAGTTTCCGGGAAGTTTGCGTGCCGAGCTGCGAAACCGCGAGATCGCGATAATACTTTTTAATTAAAAGAGAAGATAAACTCAGATTAAGTGATTAATTAATTACGTTCATATCCTTATCGTGAATTCGCGAGTCGGAGCTTAGACAATATAACTTTTTAAAAAGAAAACGCCGAGTGGTGAATTGCCGATAGAACTTTACCAGGGCTTAGATTTTACCTTTAACCTTGACACGGGTTACTAAAATAAGGACCTCGTGGTTTCGGCTATTGGGGTTATGCCAACAAACTTTTGGATTTAATGAACATCGAGGCACGAAAACCCGATGACATTTAATCATGATTTAGGAAAAATTTACTCCCGTTACTGCCCTGGGTGAAATTTTAAAACGATTTCTCCGTTTCGTTACTCGAGACTTGTGAACTACGTGATTTATAGCATCCAACCTATGAAATCCCGAGATAGAAACAAAAAAGGGAGAAGTTTTTTACGAAAATTAGAACTCGTCTCGAGAGTACAATAATTATCGTTGCTCGCGTGATAAGACTTCAGAGATTTTGAAACCACAGCTGGAAAATATGAAAACCATCCTTCGACTTCGAGCATTAAGACATGAAATTTGAGACGGGCTAGAAAAAACAAAGGCGGCTCCAACAATAGGCATGAAAATGGTGGACTGGAAGTCGAACAAATTCGGGCAGGAAGAAGGAACAAGATTATGAGATCCGAAGACACACCAGATTATGAGATCCGAAGCAGTACAATGCTCTGCCCGTGTGCAGTATCTGGTTGTTTTGATACAGACGTACATGCAACGATAACATGCAAGACAAGAATACTTGCAACCGATGATAACCATAGTCCAGGACCGGTGGAGTAGACCTACATAGGGCCATCAACGGATAAGGAAAAAAAAAGATACATATATTTGAAAGCGAAAACAAGAATAAGACCGGTCGATCAAGCATATTGAGCAAGAGATCTGGTGTTGATTGGTAGATCCGTAGGATAAAAAACGGGCAAAGGTACATGTTTCGTATATGCAACTCTTGATTGTGTGTACCTGCAATGGTTATGTCTGCGCATGACAAGACATGGTTCCAAATATTTTGGTCCAGTGATGCGACAGCCTTTAGGGCCTCATCATCTGGAACAACGACCTCCTATTTAGCTTCTGGAACAGAGATTTGCAGGTCAACATGAAGAGTTACAAAGGCTTGCGATGGATAATCGGAAGCTCGGTGCAGCGCATATACCTGAGGGGGTGGGCAGGTTGTTTCGTAAGGAAGCTATCAGTTTTTAAGCAGAGGGGGTAAGAGAGTTGAGGCGGTAAGAGAGGGAGGGAGAATAATAAGAGAACTGATAGGAGGGAGAAGAACAGTAACAGTAAGCGTGTAGCTTTGCATGGTGTCTTAGGTGGCACCAAATTTTCTATAGGCCATAATACATATGCATTACATCTTAACATCTAATGTTAAGAAGTAATGCTACACCCATTCGTAGCATTACTTATTTGCACAAAAACTTAGCAAGAACCAGTATGTAAATGCATGACTTAACATAAACTATTTTCTCTCGCTGCCTCGGAAAGAGGTCAAAAACAAAACATTGGTTAAAAAATATGAATTTCCAACTAAAAAATGTATAAACAGTAAAAACTTTGATTAAAAAGATAAAATTTTATTGGTTTTCATGTCAAATAAATAGAATCCCTGAAAATCGATTACTAATAGTCTCAATGCCCTAAGGGCAAGGACTAATAAGGTGATTTGGAACAAAGTTACCTTATTTCGAATAATGAAAATCATGGTTTAGAAAATAAGGATTAGAGATCTATGTTAATAATAATCTATATATTAGAATAAGGTGATTTGGAACAAAGTTACCTTATTTTTAATAATGAAAATCATGGTTTAGAAAATAGGGATGATGATCATTTAAATAAAATATGGTTAAAATTTAAATTAAAAAAATTAATGAATTTTAAAATAGATTGTAAATTTAATTAAAATTGAATTCATATAAATAATTTAAAATTTTATTAAAATTGTCAATTTATGTTAAGATGTGAGTTTAGTTTGTAAGATGACTGCAATCCAATACTCTTACATTGAGTTAAGTTAAGTGTGGAGGAAAGATCCAAAAATCCAACTATGTTAAGGATTAGTACACATTTTCTTCTAATCATATCACCCTCTCGTCATAATACTTAATTCATCATAATACCTAATTCATCCTTTAATGGGTACAACTATTGATAATGGGCACATTTAATCATCTTTTAACCATAAATTTCAATCTTATGGTTATCAATTGAAGATGCTAGCATATTCTTAGTTGTCCTTCCAAATCAATGAACGAGATCTCATGTTCATAACTTTCTAGCATTTTTAAACGCTTCGTTAACCTGTTTACTTTCTAACATTTACTTAATATGATTAAGAAATTATTGTGTGACCATCTAATTGCCACATTCAAATGATTAACAAACTTAATTGAAATTACAATTTTACTCCATTATTTACTTTTTATCATTTTACATTTACTTATGGCAACCACATAATTACAACCCATAAACCTTTAAACATTCACCAACAACGATTTAACCAGTGTGCTAGTACCTAACTCAGTTAACACCTATTAACCTAGCTTGGTTTGTAGATACTTACCACATTTCGTTGTAAAGAAACCACTATCCCTAAGAGGTAAAAAAATGTAGATGTCCTCCCATCCACATCCATGCCTGTAAGGAACATTTGAGATCATAGTGTCGGCACAACGCCTTTAAACCCATCGCCATTTGTTGCTACCGATGGACACGTTCATGGCAAGTGTCACATATTTCGGCTTGGCTTACAAACTACGTTTTTACACTTGTCCTCGGACAACGTTCCGCCTGTCATGAAATTCGTTACCATGCAACATTGAACTCATGAGGACGAATATATAACTGCATATACATTGCTGGCGTCCGAAGGCAGTGACAGGATTGCATTAAAATAACAAATATGAACCATTCTTCTCGAACTTGATGAATGCCAGTCAATTGCATATTTCGTTACATATATTCAACAATGGAGAATATCCATACCCGTAAAACTCAGTCCAGTTCTCGTCTGAAAACTGTGCAGAGATTTTGATCAAAGTAGTTCTGTTTGGCCTATTATCCTGTAGAAACTGAACGCCCAATTCCCTAATGATGCCATTTGTAGGTCGTCTTGCATAGCGTCGTTGTTGTTATGGCTGGCCAGAGCGAGGAGCACCTCCCGCCTTTGTATTCCCCGGGCAGGTGCAACAGCCGAGAAGTGGAGACGATAGAGCCGGGCTCGTTCGAGTCATCCGAGCATTTTTATCCCCGGGTTCTCAACGCGCAGATTCATCCATTAGTACGAGCTTTTCTCAACCTGGGGAACGAGCGCATAGGCAAGAGGTTCTGTCACCTGCATCCCGAAGCAGATCCCACCGAGGTGGCCGCAGTTCTTAAAAACTATACTCGGTATATATTGGTTTTGTCTGTTTTTTATAAGTTAATTACTAAAATGTTCTCTAAGGTTCAGAAGAGAATTATTATGACTGCTCAGGCATCACAAACGGTCTCCTTGAGTGGCTTAAAACCCTTGAACACGAGGATTTTTGTTCAGTTGACCTGTGGCCTTTCATAGCTAAAGACCGGGGAATGGGTCTGATGCACTGCAGCTAGACCGTGCCAAACAGGCAAATGGGACTGTAATGGTACTTCTAGGAAATCATTATCCACCTGAAGAATCTCATAAATGATGCAATGCAAGTAACGATGTGTAACTGTTGAAACCGTAAATAGGATTTAACTGGATTTTTTGCATTCGGTTGTGCATATTAAATTTCAATGTTTTATTATTAGTCTAGATCCATAAGGAAAATCTCCTGAGAAGATTGGAATCGGAATCGGTCATACAGGTTCCTGGTAACACGGAACAGAGCCGCAGGCCCCTCTTAACAGAAGGCCTCTGCTAACAGGCCTGTTAATATGAAATTTGTCAACTGTTAAAGTTCAATCCTTTAGGCTCTGTCCGCACTTAGATTACTCCAAATCAAGCACTTAGATTACTCCAAATCAAAGATGAACATATTAAACTAAGCACTTAGATCTAGATCTACTAATCTATGCATTTAATAACCAAGTTCTCCAAACCAAAGATGGATCTATTATGGTTTGGATATATATATTAAGATAAGCACTTAGATCTATTAAAATTTTAAAGATAGCAGCACACCAACTTAACTTTTGGGTTCAGCTGAGTTTGACTTATTAACTTTTGGGTTAAGATGAATTCTATTTATTAAGTTAATCAGTTATATCTGTTGAAGTACAGTACTCTTAGCTTTCAATGTGCTAGCCTTATACTTCTCTTCTCACTTCAAATTTCAATTCATAGTCCTTCAAATTTCAATTCATAGTCTTAGCTTTCTATTTGCTAGGCCTATACTTATTTTTGCCACTTCAAATTTCATTCCTAATTTATTTGTTATATTATTGTTCTTACATCTATTAAGCTAAGTACTCAAAACCAAGGATAAGGATAAGGATAGTTTTATTGCCACTTCAAATTTCATTCATAATTAATTTGTTATACTATTGCACTTACATCTATTAAGCTAAGTACTCAAAACCATTAGGTCTATTGCACTGCCAACCAAGTAAAACTTTAGCTCTGTTAAGAGCTAAGCACTTCAAACCAAGTAAACTTTAAATTTCCTTGCTACTTCAAATTTCAAACCAAGTAAACTTTAAATTTATTTGCCACTACAAATTTTATTCATAAGGAGTTTGCTGTACTTTTGCACCGATATCTATTAGCATAAAGATAATTACTGCAAACCAAGGATAGGTCTATTAATAAGTACTGCAAACCAAGGATAGGTCTAGGTCTATTAAGTAAGCAAGCATAGGTCTAGGTCTATTAAGTAAGAATGCAAACCAATTAAACTCGTATCTATTAAGCTAAGTATTAAACCAAGGTCTGCTAAGTAAGCATGCAGACCAAGCATGCAAACCAATTAAACTTTAGAAAGCTGAGTATTCCAAACCAAGAATAGATCTATTAACCATTAACAGTTAGTTTAATTTGTTGTACTATTGCACTTCCATCTATTAAGCTAAGTACTCCAAACCAAGTAAACTTAAGAAGATAAGTACTGCAAAACGAGGATAGATCTTTTAAGCTAAGCACTGCATACTAAGTAAACTTCAAATATAACAGCAAACAATGTAAGCTTTAAAATGAATTTATGCTAATTTCCATTTTTTAAATTTATGTTGAGATGATTTATGAATGCATTACATCTTGCTTTTAAGGTCTAAACAGTAGACCCACCAGTTTAAATACCTATATCCTGTATATGTACAGGATATTGTCCATATACAATACACTTAAAACACAGCTACACTTAATCTGTGCTCTTCTTAATCTATGTAGTGTCCATATTCAATACTAACCCAAATAATATGTCAATGATCTTTTTGTCCATGGTAGTGGTAGATTAAAACTACACGTCGTGGTTACACAGAGATCCAATGCTAATAGAAATTTGTTTGTCCAAATATCACATGAGCCATAGAGATCCAATGCTGACAGAAATTTGTTTGTCCAAAATATCACATGGAATAAGCTTTTTCTTCTCTTAGCTCCTTTGAATCTGAAGCAATAGACGATGCATTTATGACATTATGACCTGCTTCCATATTGGGCGCAGATAAGACCACTTCCATCTATAGATGCAGTGCCATTATTCTTGATGATGAGAACAATGGAATTAGGTCACTTTGATGCACTATGCTATCTTGTTCTCTATCCTGAAGAAAGCATATGTTTTAGTGATAATGAGAAAACGGTGCCTCTATTATATTCCTGACGCTGGGGTATCACAGAAATTTTCATATTTTTTAGCCCAAGTTGTGTTCAGCATACTTTAATAAATAGTTTTGCTAACTTTAAATATCTGTAAACTGGCTCAGGCATAATGTTTTTGTATACACTTATAAATATTTAAGGATAATAATTTAATTCACATATCTATATTTATAGATAGATTTGTCTAGATCGATCTTCATCAAGTCCCAAAAGAGATTTCTAGATCGATCTTCATCAAGTCTCAACATGGATTAAATCCCTTAAGTTTTTGTCAAAAAAGTTTCCAATTTGATCATAGTTTTGATAAAGCCGAGATTAAGATAAACCTAAGCCAGTGACCTGTATTCACTGCTATGCATCTTTACATTTTGATTAATTGTTTTCATTTGGGTTGGGTTAATTATTTCTTAACAGGTGGAAATTGAACCTAAGTGGATGGTCTGAAATTGAAATTGGTTCTTGGTGGGTGCAGGTTGCTTGCTGTTAGCCTTGAATTGAATTGAATTAAGTGCTCTCTAATGCATTGAATTGTGAAATACACGCAGGTATTTTCAGTGGGCGGGCGCAGATCTGTTCTTAACCACAACGAACCGCGGGCAGAAGCGCATGGTGGTGGTGGAGACTAACTCCTGTCCTTCGGGCCAGAAATCTATGCCCCTGGCAAACGAGGACATGGAGCAGGCCGGCTACCGGACTCTACTGGAAAAATCCTTCATGCCCCACCTGCTAGCCAATTCATACAACGGGAACCAGCTGCCGCAGGGAAAACTGGCAGTGCTTTACGATAAGAATCGAATGGAGGCCTCCGGGTATGCGGCGGTCCTGGCGGACCTCGCGGACGAAACCGTTTTTTTGACCCCCTGTTATGCAGATGATCTGAATCCTAAGTTCAGAGTCAGAGAAAACGGCGTGCTAGAGATCCGCACGAGGAAACAAGATGCTAATAATTTCGATGGCGACGGGTTCGAATGTACTGCAATCTGGGAACCGATCAGAGCCGCCATCCGATACGTGACGCAAAGACCGTGGACTCGGATTCCCCCCATAACTCGAACGTTGGTTTTTAATCCGGTCCTGGCTTGCCTTGCCGGGGGCCGGAACAAAATGCTGGCGGCCAAGGCTTATGATCTCTTTAACGCAGAGATTGAACCGTCCGGTCTGTGTATATACAGGCCAGAGACTATCTGGGACGTCGCCAAACCGGAGATCCCGCTGTGGGTGAGGAGAATGGGCGGGCTGGCGGTGGTTAAGGTGCCTTATGCTCATGCCGGACAAGGGGTCTGGACCATCACCAGCGAAATAGAATTGAGCGATTTCATGAACCTCCAGCATCGTTACGACTGCTTCATCGTTCAGGTAAACGTTTTAGCACTTTTAATTTTGTAATCAGTAGTCTAAACGTTCCTAAACGTTGTACCTTTTGGCTGTTTTTCTGCAATTTTTTTTGTTTTTCTGCAATTTTTTCTGTTTGATTTTGCCCGAAATAGGGTTGTTTCTGCAGATTTGAGTGTTCCAAGGGTTGTTTTTCAAATTTGAGTGTTCCCAGGGTTGTTTTTCAGGGTCAGGGTTGTTTTTCAGGGTTGTTTTTCAGATTTGAGTGTGCAAGGGTTGTTTTTATTTATGCATTCAAAAATGCAATTTAAACAAACAGAAAATAGGGATTTTGTTTAAATTTACATCACCGGATTCAGGCAAAAAAAAAACCCAAAAAGGTAGAACTTTTACTGTTTTTATTTATGCATTCAAAAATGCAATTTAAACAAACAGAAAATAGGGATTTTGTTTAAATTTACATCACCAGATTCCGGCAAAAAAACCCCACCGGCAAAAAAACCCCAAAAAGTAGAACTTTTACCAACACCATTTTCTAATGTCATACTAGCACAGACCTATGCATACCTACTAGCACAGACCTATGCATACCTATGCAACCTGAAGCTAACCTGAAGCTAAAACAGAAAATAGAGATTTTGTTTAAATTTACATCACCGGATTCTTGCAAAAAAAACCAAAAAGTAGAACGTTTAGCCAACGCCATTTTCTAATGACATACTAATCTAATACTAGCACAGACCTATGCATAGCACAGACACCTATGCATAGCACACCTATGCATAGCACAGACACCTATGCATAGCACAGACCTATGCATACCTGAAGCTAAAACAGAAAATAGCGATTTTGTTTAAATTTACATCACCGGATTCCGGCCAAAAAAACTCAAAAAGTAGAACGTTTAGCCAACGCCAATGTCTAATGTCATACTAGCACAGAGCACAGACCTATGCATACCTATGCAACCTGAAGCTAGCCAACATTCTGATTCGCCAGTTGAATTGTTGGTGGAGTTTGTTATTAGCATTTACATACAACACATTTCCTATGAAGGACTACTTAAACAAATATTTAAAAGTCCAACACATTTCCCTTGGGCGCTCTGCAAGCCGATTCTGTCGCAGCAATATTCTCAGAATTCACTGTCAAATCTTGGTGAATTCTACACACAAATCTTTGGTAGAAATACAGTATCACTTCCCACTGCTATCTCTTTGATGCCACATTGAAATTCAATTTGGGAAAAAATCTTACTTGGCTGGTCCCCATTTGCAGGCATTGATAGGGAACAATGGGTGGAGTTCTGTGTCTCGCCATGGGAGACTGTATCATGTGGGCACCATACCCAATCTCAAGGGCAACATATATGCTGCAGACCTGAGAATGATGGTTGGATCTTCACCCGAAGGGTTCTTCCCAGTTGCTATATATGCACGTAGAGCTCGTCTCCCTTTGGCCGAAAAGCTCGATGAACAAGGACAAACCCCTTCATGGGATATGTTGGGAACCAATTTATCCGTCAAGGTGAGGGCTAATTATCATCTGTACTATACCCAACTTTCTTCATTTTTTAACGGTTTGCATTGTTTTATCTCTGGTTAAACATTGTGATCATTCACAGAATCCAGATGGGTCTTGGGGGACGGACACGGAAAGATTATTGTTAATGGATAGCAGAGATTTTAACAGTGTGGGTATAGGACTCGACGACCTTATTGAAGCTTACATGCAGGTAATTACAGATCAATTGATCTTCTTCCACATATACTAAATACTTGTTTGGATAGTCTAGCATTAAAGCCTCGGGTTTTTATTCATTGTCTTTATGTGGCAGACGGTTCTTGCTGTCATGGCAATTGACGGTTTGGCTTGCAAGCTCATCACACCAAAGGTATCCACAACCCTTCTTCATTTTCTCTATCAGATCAAATTGTATTCATGCATGCAAGTTGATTAACTATATATATTTTGTGGTTATAACAGGGAAGCTTTGGTTTGAAGTTGTTCCAGTCGCTTAATCCAGATCCCAAGCTGCTTGAAGAACTGTATCCAACACAACTAAATCCCCCTTTGTTTTCTAATGAAGGATCTCAAACAATTTCTAACACTATTATTAAAGAAGAAGGGAAAAGGTTAGCAGGAGCCCCATCATTTACAGAGGAGAGATTGGCAGCTGAATTGGAGGCCAAAGTTGGCAAATCGCAATCCCAACAACCGATTGCATGTAAACATCGAATCCATTTTGCTCCGTGGTCCCTTTCGTTGGTATTATACTTTGATTTTTTGAAATTCTGACATTTTGCATGTATTTGTTGACAGGGCCGAAAGCTTAGCCATCTACTATGTCTCTTGCGCTGTTCTTTGATCTTCAATCAAATGAAAGAAGATAAACCCTCTGAAACAAAGAGCTGAATGATCTGTAAATATTAACTCTGTCACATAGTCGGCATGTTGGATGTATTGCTCTATTTATTTTCTCTTCTGATGTAATCAAAACCATTTGCTCTAGTTAAATTTAACGACTATACAATTGATTGAAGGAATCCTGTGGAGATATTTGATATTTATTTATCTTCCCCATGTGAATTCTCACATGTAGGGATTAATAGTAAACCAATCAAAAGTAATTTAATTTCTTATTCCAGTCGGACTGACTGTAAGCAATCAAACTTAGTCGAAGTCAGTCAATCGACCAGAAGCAATTTAACTTCATAACTTTATATGCCAGGAGGATCCTCCTGATAACTTACTCAACTTCATATTTCATAACTTATTCAACTTCATATTTCAGTTCAGGAGGAACTTCTTGCTCAACTTCATATTTCAGTTTAGGAGAAAAGTCTTGCTCATAACTTATTGCAGGATAAAATTCCTTTTTGCCCCTAATTTTTTTTTAGGGATATGGTGAACCATGGCAGGCTAATAAAATTTAGGGATATGGTGAACCATGGCAGATTAAGAACATAAGAACATGTGTTTCCTCTTATAAGTTTAGAGTTCAAATAGAGAGAGGTCACAGTTACTCTTAAAAGTTCCTCTTATAAGTTTAGAGTTCAAATAGAGAGAGGTCATAGTTACTCCTAAAAGGTCACAGTTCCTTTTAAATAAACAAGGGGATTTTGATACGGATATGGTGAACCATGGCAGGTTAAAAACATAAGAACATGTGTTTTTTCTTAAAAGTTCAGAGTTCAAATAGTTCAAATACAGAGAGGTCATAGTTCCTCCTAAAAGGTCACAATTTCTTCTAAGTCAGTTCAAATTACCCTTTAAATAAACAAGGGGATTTTGATACACCAATTTGGTGTTTGTTTTTCCTCTTAAAAGTTCACAGTTCAAATATAGAGAGGTCACAGTTCCTCCTAAAAGGTCAGTTTCTTTTAAAAAGTCAGTTCAAATTACCCTTTAAATAAACAAGGGGATTTTGATACATCAATTTGGTGTCTGTCTAACTTGACACTGATCTTAAAATTAGATTATTATTACTATTAATATTAAGTATAGTGTCAAGGCCTAGAGTATTATTACTATTAATATTAAGTATAGCGTCAAGGCTTATTAAGTATAGCGTCAGGGCTTGGAGATTATTGGTGGGAGACTGTGATTATTACTCAATCCACTGAATCAAACTTCATCTAGATTTTGGTCACTTATTCTACAAACAAAGGGATTTTGATACACCAATTCAGTATTTAACTTGACACTGACCTAAAATTAAATTGTTACTATTAATATTAAGTATAGTGTCAAGGACTTGGAGACTATTGGTGGAAGACGGTGATTATCACCCAATCACCCAATCCACCAGGGATCAAACCTCATCGATATTTTGGCCCCTTGAGATAATGGAATAGAATACCCTTACAGAGATTACAGTTGATTGGAGATTTTCCCCTCCAGTCCATTATGGTCATAACATGATCTAGCCTTCTCGCTCCTGCCAACCAATTCGTGAGCCAGTGGAGGTTGTTTAGACTATGATGATTGTGCATACCTTATTGAGGTCCCGACTCCCAAGTGGAGGTTGTTTAGACTATGATGATTGTGCATACCTTATTGAGGTCCCGACTCCCAAGTTGTCCTACCCTGTCCACTGATTAGGGTTTCACTGTGAATGAAAGTTGACATCTCACCGCAGATTCATCCTTTGCAGTGATGCCCCGATTCTTTCGTAAATCTAGGCTTTTAATGGGATTATCGTGATCTTCCGACTTGTTTACCCTAATCCTAGCCCATCTTTCTTCCTCGACCGGAATTTTTAACTCATGAAGATTCCTGATCTCTCGCAACTCGTTACAAGTGTTGATAGGGATCACTGTTTAATCGATTTCTCTCCTAGATCGTTCCAAGTGTTGATAGGAGATCACTGTCCAATCGGTTTCCGCGTTGATGTTGGGAAGTTTGTCAGATATTCGAACATGACTGGGTAATATTTTGGGTAATCCTATTATATTATAGTGGTAGTTTTGATGTGGTTCAGGTTTAGTGTAATGTTCTTGACTTGGCTAGTCTAGGAAACATTGCTAATGTGTGTGTAGGATCAAAGGTTTATAGCATATAAATGATCATACAAATAATAAATGCGACAAAGGACTGCAAAGTTTGTATTATGATATCTCTATGGATTACAAAATGGCTGAATGCGGCTGAATAAACTGACAATACTCGACTAGATCAACATACAAAGGATCTTAGCTAGAATACAAATAAGCAACTGCGGCTGAATAAAATAACAACACTCGGCTAGATCAAAAGACAAAAGGATCTTAGTTGGAATACAAATAAGCAACTAAAAGATAATACCCGGAATATGGGAGCACTGCGGAATCAATGAAGAATGATGGAAGACTTGGATGATCTTCCTGGTGACTAGGGTGTGTCTTTCAACATCGAAATCAACCAACTAGTGTCTTCCTCCTGGAATACACTGAACTATCTCTCCTGAGATGCGCCTCTTCTCCTCGATGACAAGTCATAATCTGCATAATGATAAATTAGGTCCCTGACCCTTCCTTTATAGCTTTCCAAAACCCTAAATCATGCTGAAACCCTAATTCACTGTTGACTTCCAAAACCCTAAATCACTGTTGAAACCCTAATTCACTGTTGGCTTCTGTTTTTAGCTCATAATGACTTAAAAGCGCTTTTAACCCTTTTTAGCTCAATGTCACTTTCCGAATATAACACTTGTGACTGGAGTGACCTCTAGTAACCCTGTTTACCCCTCTTTGGCCCTGGCTATAGTTTAACGGGGCAGTTTAGACCATTAAGCCTCCTCTCTGGAGCTCCTATTTGGAAAGGGACATTATAGTCCTCCCTTCCTGAAATTGCTTGTCCTCAAGAAATACCAGTCCAGGGTGTTGCAACACTTTCTCACTCTCCCAAGTAGCGTCCTCTATTGGAAGCCCTCTCCATCTGATCAAACACTCTCTGATGACCCTTTCTCCTCAGTTTCCGCTCCCGGAACTCCAAAACCTCCTCAGGAACTAACTCCAACTGTCCCTCCTCATCCAACGGGGGAAGCTCCTCTGATGTGCTAATGAATTGTCCCACTACCTTTTTTAGGCAAGACATGTGGAACACATTATGAATCTTGCTCCCCTCTGGAAGCTCTAGCTCATAAGCAACCTCGCCTACTCGGCGCATGATCCTGTAAGGACCATAAAATCTGGGTTTGAGCTTCTCGGCCCCACTCTTCTTCAGAGATGACTGTCTGTAGGGTTGGAGTCTCAAGAAAACCAAATCTCCAACCTCAAAGCTGCGCTCTATCCTGTGCCTATCCGCACTTATCTTCTGTCGGTTTTGCACCGTCTGCAGGTTCTCTTTCAACAACTTAAGGATCTTCTGACTCTCTATGATCCAATCCTTGGCCTTGGGAGCTCTGCTCTCCTCGAAGACCAAGTCTACCAAAGTGGGAGCATCATATCCGTACAATGCTCGGAAGGGTGTCATACCAATGGACATGTGGAAGGTGGTGTTGTAGCAATGTTCTCCTAAATGTAACCACTTTACCCACATTCTCTGTTGTCCTCCTACATAGTTCCTCAAATACCCTTCAACCCACTTGTTGACAATCTCAGTTTGCCCATCTGCCTGAGGGTGATAGCTGGTGCTAGGTGTCAACTCTGTCCCCACCAACCGAAACAACTCTCTCCAAAATGTCCCTACGAACCGACTGTCCCTGTCACTGATGATGTTCTTTGGCAACCCATGAAGTCTGAAGACCTCCCTGAAGAAAAGCTCGGCTACCTAAACTGCGATGTACTCTGTCAGTATGGCGTAGAAGTGAGCAAACTTGGTCAATCTGTCGACCACTACATAGATACAGTCCTTACTCTGGACCTTGGGTAGACCGGTGATGAAGTCCATAGATATACTCTCCCATTTATGCTCTGGAATGGGGAGTGGCTGAAGTAGCCCTGCTGGAAGAGCATGCTCTGACTTGTTCTGTTGGCAAGTCACACACTCACTGACGTGTCTCATAACATCCTGTTTGAGGCCCTTCCATGAAGACCTCTCTCTGATCTGTCTGTAGGTTTTGAAAAACCCTTGTTGTCCTGCTAGAGGTGAATCATGAACTGCCGTGAGGATCTTCTTCTTAAGCCCTAAATCTGGCACCAAGTAGACTCTATCCTTGTAAAATATGACATCGTCAATGACCCTATATCGGTCATCCTGTATCTGCCCATCCATCACCTCACAAGCGAACTTGTTCTTGGAATATTCCACTAACAAGTGGGATTTCCAATCTGTTGAAATCTCCATCAAAGAATGTAATGATCCCAAGCCATTATGCAAGGATCATCATTGTTTTGGTGTCTTTTTAAAACTTTGTCTGAGTGAGGTATTTCGTCAAACACTTTGATGATCTACCTTTTAGATGTGTTTATATGT